>JACVBY030000593.1:1200000-1740831 GCA_017589505.3 Metroxylon sagu
TCCAATTCTAGATCGGTAGATATAGGATTTTGGAATATGTTATAAGAAAGTGGATCTCAACCACTTCTAAACAATTTTGTGTGATCCATTTTAACCTCTATCAACCTTCATAGGCCTGACTTAACCTATTGACTTTTTTAGTTCTATTATCATGGTAACTTCATGATGCAGACAATGGCCCCTTGTGTTGAAGCAACCAAGGGCTGGAAGTCCAAGAAGAGGCCCTAATAACAGACTTAAAATGCATGAGTGGATCTGGCAGTGACAAGATGACATCAAATCCAATTAGCACAATTCAGTCTCATTATGCACATTCTGGTTATGGAGAGGGTGATCTAAAATGGAGCACTTCATGAATTTCAAGACATTCCAGGAGATCAGATGGTAACTAATGGTCAGCAATGGTCACCTGCTTCTGACTGCAAGTTGACATTAAGGACCAGTGTTCCTAGGTAATTATCAGAGTCATCACTGGAAAGTCATAGAGAGAACAAAGATGTTAAAAATTCACCAATGCCCAAATTCAGAATTGAGCCATTAGGTGTTCATACTGGATTTTCAGGAATCAATTTTTTCCTTTTCACTTAAAAGACCCATCATAATTATGACTAGAGCAAGATATCAGGTTCTATATTGACTAAGTAATGACCAAAGAGGTGCCGATTCCAATGATGGGAGAACAGAGGAGGTCTCTTATAGATCGGCTCTGAACTCTGCATAATATCTGTCAATTCTGCAGCTGATAATGAGGGAGGAGAAAGAGACCTGGCAATGGAGGGATACCTGAGATGTTTAAATACTTGAACTAGTTAAAACCTATCTAGTTTATGTAGAGCTGTCTGCCTGTTCTTTTAAGTACTTCAGAGGTTGATGTTAGAAAATATTGAGAGAAAATGGGAAGTAGTGATACTTTATTCTGCAAGTGCAACTTTGCTCATATGATTTGGGACTAGCGGACTACTTGGACTGCTAATAAACTATGAAACTCTCAAACTTTGCTGAAATTTCTACCAAAGATTCACAACGAGAATTAACTGGTTCCCACCAGCTTACAACTATATGTTTCAAACTGTGGTTAGTCAATGGATTTATGCTGGGAAATTTATTAGTGATCAAAGGAATCAGGCACTCAGAGCCCGACTCTTCAAACACATTTTTTTGCTTCTAAATTAAAATTGTAAGTAGTAATTAGAAAAGATAAGAATTCGAAAACTATGATTGCCAATCCTTTTCTTGCTCCGAGAATGCAACGCATTGTTTCCAACTTGTGGTATAACATCTTATTCTCTGATTTAAGTATTACAAGGTCATTCAAACCCTTCAGTAATTGCTGGTGCTCTAAGTTGCATATTTAGTTTCATTCAGGTATTGCATGTTATATGTACCAAGATAAGGATGGAAGGAAACACCTGGATTTTTTTTTACTTGGAAATGGGCATATGTCGAAGTAAAGCTTCTTTCCAGTTCTTTGGTCTATCTTTAGTATTCAGTGAGTGAGGTTTTTCTCTTGAATGAACAGTGCAGAACTTGATGTCTATAGTAGCGTTCTCCTAGCCAATTTCTGAGTTACATTTACACCGCAAGAAATGGTATAGATCACGAGCCATGCCTGAGATCAATCACTAACTCATAGTTTGTGTTGTATATATTCTTAGTAAAACATTTCAGAACAGCCATGTCTAATTATGATACCACTATCTGTCGATCAGATTTACTTACAATACTGTAAAAAGAAATCATCTTAGTCCACGAAGGGCAACTGTTGATAGGATACCTCTCTCAGTGGAACTCACATACTCAAAGACCAAATCCTTTTCAGATTGGGCCAAGGTATAAATCCATGAATAGACTTTCTCCTCTGCTTCAGACCGGACTCCATCTTTACGGGTCTCTGAAAATTTGGCAAAAGAGCAAAACCAGGTCACAAATGGCACAGAAGAAGAAAAAGGAGTATAAAGATGTAAAGAGGGTGGATTACTTGCAGGTGTGAATTTTCTCAAGCAACCAGCGAAGAAAGATCTCAGACCGCCATGTTTTTCTGTGCATCGTTGCGCACGTTGACCCTTGTTCACAAGGCTCTCTTTTATGGAGTTTCCTACGTCCATGACGGACCCCAGTTGACAGATAACAAGAAGCAGATGAAGCGCGGTTGGGTTGTGGCGGCGGCGATGGTGGTGGCAGAGGCGGCGCCGGTGGTGGTTAAGGAATTGCTGATGAGAGGTGGTATGTAAATGAGCTCTCTGATGTGATTTTCTTCCATTCTTCTAACTACCAGGCTTGTGTCAGACTGTTAGGTGCAGTTGGAGGTCAAAACGTCCTGTTCTTAATTGAATTTTCCAAAGGTGATTTTCTGAACAAACCGACGAGTGCTGCATGGGTGCCTGCTGCATTTTGCTTGATAAATTAATTAATTGCACTGCTGCACTCACAGGCTGCGCAGTAGTTAATGAAAACAAGAAGCAACGCCATTGATAAAATAATTCGTCACACCTTAAATCTTTGGAGAAACTTCGCTGCTAAGGCACACAACAACGTAAGTTAGACAATTGAAATGGACTACCACACGGAAAAGGCGCAATCATGGAGGAACCACAGACAGCCACGTTTTGAGAAATGGAGCGAGCTATCGTCCGTTCAAGGAGGCATCCACCTATTTAAACCAGACGCAATGCGTGCCCCAACCAACCAGACCGTCCACCTAACCAAGTATAACTACAAGCCACGGCGACTTGGTTTGATTAAATCTAACCAAATACGAGCCGCCGACATAACTTCAATTTCCTAACTTCTAGAAGAACTATGAACTTGGGCTTGCCTTGGAGCTAGCTACACCCCTTTCTTTAGCAGCCGATTTTTCAAGATTTGAGCCGATTTCAAGATTTGGGTGAATCTCTCTATGTTAAGACTATGGGCTAACTTAACCTAATCTAACCTAACCGAATTAATGAGCCATGAGAAAGCCTGGATGCAATTTTTAAACTCACGTGATGCACTTTCTGAAAATCGATAAAGGTCGAAGTGGATTCTAAAAATTGATAAAAACCGTCCACAACGGAATTTGCCAAACACTTCGTTTTTTTTTGGGAACTTCGATGAAGTGCTGTTGAGAAAGGTACCGGACCACAATCCCATTTCATCCTCCAAGACTTCTGCTAGAGTTGCGTGTGATACCTCAAATTTTTTGAGTCGCATATTGGACGGAAAAGAAATATATTATGTGCTTATAACTCATATCTACTTACTATCCATTAACTCTCATTTAAGCTTTTGGATCATGTGATTTTGTTCCGCTAACGAAGTTAATTGAACCAACAAATGAGCTTGGATCTCCATCTCGTGTGAATTGCCAAGCAAAGTTAATCGGATCAGCAAATGGGCTTGGGTCTCCATCTCGTGTGAATTGTCAAGCAAAGTTAATTGAATCAGCAATTAAGCTTGGATTTCCATCTGTGAATTGCCAAGACGTGTCACTCTCCAGCTATCAGTATTAGTTTGAATAGTCTAGCAGACTTGATGAGTCCAGCACCGTGCATCATTCACGACCACAAAAATTTAGTGACTTGAATGACTCCATGACTCTTGAATTTAAATATATTACATCCAAGGGAAGCTATGGCTCTTTGTGTCCACCTTGGGGTATGTCACGCCCTGGACCCAGCTGATGGTGGCCCAGGGGTGATAGCCCATCGCATACCAAGCATGCAAGGCATCCAGTACAGTATCATTGATAAACAAGGAGGGTTAACAACTATATAACATACAAAATTTAATCCTCCATAATACATATTATGTAATGTTGGGCAACAAACCAAAGTTCCAAAATAAATCTAAGCGGGGCTACATATAACAAAATATAATCAATTTACATCAAGAAGCTCCCAATTACCCCTATTGTTGCCCCTGATAATTTTGTGGCTCTGAAAAAACATTGTAAGATTTAATGAGTTTACACTGAGTAAGCCTACTATTACATGATATAGCCAAATAAGAATTTTACCAAGTCAAATACATGTCATGCTTCCAAATTTAAAAGCATTTCATCATATTATAGAATTATACAAATCTCATATTTGAATAAATTGGAAGCAATTAATATGAAATAATATTTCAAAATACCATTTCAATTCCAAATTATTGTAAATCTCATTTTATACTAATGTCCCACGTCCACGTAATAAATATTCCAAGGATGTAACCTCCCTGTACGACCCCAGTGGAGGAAGGGTGCCGGAGTCAATTAGCATATAATGCTATATCCTGTCACAGCACATCCCTAGGATGTGTGTTCTCCACATATTCCTTCTGTGGAGGTGGGTCTCGGAGTCATGTAACATGTAATGTGAATCGTGATGACATATAATAACACAATCACAAATAACATTTATTCGCATAACAACAAACATAAATCAAATTACTTTTCATATTTTACCAAATTTGGTAATTTCACATAATCATGTAATAATCAGTTGCATGTATAAAATGTCAATTTAATTTACAGAAATTCACAACAATCAAGTCAAATAATCATTTACATAAATGTGGTACCACAAATATCATTTTTCAAATAATTCTATAAATCAATTTCATTATTTCAATAATGGCATAATTTAATAATGATTTAAAAAAAATCATTATAACTGGCTTACTTACCTCACAACGCTAATCCAAAAGCGTAAATCAGCTGTATGGACCTCTGAGTACTTACAACATAATTTTTCAGATTTTTAAATTTTAATTTTAGGATGTCAAACTGACTCCTATACTTAACCCAATCTAATCCTGGGCCCAACTTGGGGCTTGAATATCTCCAAATATAGAAGCCCAAATGGAGAAATAAAAATTCTCCGACAAACTAGGATCCATGCTGATCACGACCATATTTTTCTTTTATTGGGCCGGGCCCAATTTGGAGCCCGAAAATTCAGCCCAAAGGGGCTAACTGGACTGGGCCAAACCCGGCCCAGTCCTAGTTTTTCTCATTTTTTTTTTCTTTCCTCTGTTCACCGTTTCACCCCTGGTTCAGGTGAACCAGGGGTGGCAGATGGCCGACGGCCTAAGGTTAATCATGTGTTTGACCCTAATGTCAAACCTTGCTCTGATATCACTACAAGCTGTCACGCCCCGGACCCAGCTGATGGTGGCCCAAGGGTGATAGCCCGCCGCATGCCAGGCATGCAAGGCATCTAGTACAGTATCATTTATAAACAAGGAGGGTTAACAACTATATAACATACAAAATTTAATCCTCCATAATACATATTATGTAATGTTGGGTAATAAACCAAAGTTCCAAAATAAATCCAAGCAGGGTTACATATAACAAAATATAATCAATTTACATCAAGAAGCTCCCAATTATCCTTGTTGTTGCCCCTGATAATTTTGTGGCTCTGAAAAAATATTGTAAGATTTAATGAGTTTACACTCAGTAAGTAAGCCTACTATTACATAATATAGCCAAATAAAAATTTTACCAAGTCAAATACATGTCATGCTTCCAAATTTAAAAACATTTCATCATATTATAGAATTATACAAATCTCATATTCGAATAAATTGGAAGCAATTAATATGAAATAATATTTCAAAATACCATTTCAATTCCAAATTACTGTAAATCTCATTTTATACTAATGTTCCACATCCACGTAATAAACATCCCAAGGATGTAACCTTCCTGTACGCCCCCAGTGGAGGAAGGGTGCCGGAGTCAATTAGCATATAATGCTATATCCTGTCACAGCACATCCCTAGGATGTGTGTTCTCCACATATTCCCCCTGTGGAGGTGGGTTCCGGAGTCATGTAACATGTAATGTTAACCGTGATGACATATAATAACACAATCACAAATAACATTTATTCATATAACAGCAAACATAAATCAAATTACTTTTCATATTTTACCAATTTTGGTAATTTCACATAATCATATAATAATCAGTTGCATGTATAAAATGCCAATTTAATTTACAGAAATTCACAATAATCAAGTCAAATAATCATTTACATAAATGTGGTACCACAAATATCATTTTTCAAATAATTCTATAAATTAATTTCATTATTTCAATAATGGCATAATTTAATAATGATTTAAAAAAATCATTATAACTGGCTTACTTACCTCACAATGCTAATCCAAAAGCGTAAATCAGTTGTATGGACCTTTGGGTACCTACAACATAATTTTTCAGATTTTTAAATTTTAATTTTAGGATGTCAAGCTGACTCCTACACTTAACCCAATCTAATCCTGGGCTTAACTTGGGGCTTGAATATCTCCAAATATAGAAGCCCAAATGGGGAAATAAAAATTCCCCGACAAACTAGGATTCATGCTGATCACGACCATATTTTTCTTTTATTGGGCCGGGCCCAATTTGAAGCCCAAAAATTTGGCCCAAAGGGGCTAACTGGACTGGGCCGAACCCAGCCCAATCCCAGTTTTTCTCCTTTTTTTTTTTTCTTTCCTCTGTTCACCGTTTCACCCTGGTTTAGGTGAACCAGGGGCGGCAGATGGCCGGCAGCCTAGGGTTAATCATGTGTTTGACCCTAATGTCAAACCTTGCTCTGATACCACTACAAGCTGTCACGCCCCGGACCCAGTTGGTGGTGGCCCAGGGGTGACAGCCCGCCGCATGCCAGGCATGCAAGGCATCCAGTACAGTATCATTTATAAACAAGGAGGGTTAACAACTATATAACATACAAAATTTAATCCTCCATAATACATATTATGTAATGTTGGGCAACAAACCAAAGTTCCAAAATAAATCCAAGCGGGGTTACATATAACAAAATATAATCAATTTACATCAAGAAGCTCCCAATTACCCCTGTTGTTGCCCCTGATAATTTTGTGGCTCTGAAAAAACATTGTAAGATTTAATGAGTTTACACTCAGTAAGTAAGCCTACTATTACATGATATAGCCAAATAAGAATTTTACCAAGTCAAATACATGTCATGCTTCCAAATTTAAAAACATTTCATCATATTATAGAATTATATAAATCTCATATTCGAATAAATTGGAAGCAATTAATATGAAATAATATTTCAAAATACCATTTCAATTCCAAATTACTGTAAATCTCATTTTATACTAATGTCCCACGTCCACGTAATAAACATCCCAAGGATGTAACCTCCCTATACGCCCCCAGTGGAGGAAGAGTGCCGGAGTCAATTAGCATATAATGTTATATCCTATCACAACACATCCTTAGAATGTGTGTTCTCCACATATTCCCCCTGTGGAGGTGGGTTCCGGAGTCATGTAACATGTAATGTGGACCGTGATGACATATAATAACACAATCACAAATAACATTTATTCGCATAACAGCAACCATAAATCAAATTACTTTTCATATTTTACCAAATTTGGTAATTTCAAATAATCATGTAATAATCAGTTGCATGTATAAAATGCCAATTTAATTTACAGAAATTCACAATAATCAAGTCAAATAATCATTTACATAAATGTGGTACCATAAATATCATTTTTCAAATAATTCTATAAATCAATTTCATTATTTCAATAATGGCATAATTTAATAATGATTTAAAAAAATCATTATAACTGGCTTACTTACCTCACAACGCTAATCCAAAAGCGTAAATCAGCTGTATGGACCTCTGGGTACCTACAACATAATTTTTCAGATTTTTAAATTTCAAATTTAGGATGTCAAACTGACTCCTACACTTAACCCAATCTAATCCTGGGCCCAACTTGGGCTTGAATATCTCCAAATATAGAAGCCCAAATGGAGAAATAAAAATTCCCTGACAAACTAAGATCCATGCTGATCACGACCATATTTTTCTTTTATTGGGTCGGACCCAATTTGGAGCCCGAAAATTCGGCCCAAAGGGGCTAACTAGACTGGGCTGAACCCGGCCCAGTCCCAGTTTTTCTCTTTTTTTTTTTTTTCTTTCCTCTGTTCACCGTTTCACCCCTGGTTCACCTGAACCAGGGGTGGCAGATGGCCGGCGGCCTAGGGTTAATCATGTGTTTGACCCTAATGTCAAACCTTGCTCGATAACCCTGCAAGTCGTCACGCCCGGACCCTAGGCGGTGGTGGCCCAGGGGTGACAGCCCGCCGCATACCAGGCATGCAAGGCATCCAGTATGGTATCATTTATAAACAAGGAGGGTTAACAACTATATAACATACAAAATTTAATCCTCCATAATACATATTATGTAATGTTGGGCAACAAACCAAAGTTCCAAAATAAATCCAAGCGGGGTTACATATAACAAAATATAATCAATTTACATCAAGAAGCTCCCAATTACCCCTGTTGTTGCCCCTGATAATTTTGTGGCTCTGAAAAAGCATTGTAAGATTTAATGAGTTTACACTCAGTAAGTAAGCCTACTATTACATTATATAGCTAAATAAGAATTTTACCAAGTCAAATACATGTGATGCTTCCAAATTTAAAAACATTTCATCATATTATAGAATTATACAAATCTCATATTCGAATAAATTGAAAGCAATTAATATGAAATAATGTTTCAAAATACCATTTCAATTCCAAATTACTGTAAATCTCATTTTATACTAATGTCCCACGTCCACGTAATAAACATCCCAAGGATGTAACCTCCCTGTACGCCCCCAGTGGAGGAAGGGTGCCGGAGTCAATTAAGATATAATGCTATATCCTGTCACAGCACATCCCTAGGATGTGTGTTCTCCACATATTCCCCCTGTGGAGGTGGGTTCTGGAGTCATGTAATTGTAATGTGGACCGTGATGACATATAATAACACAATCACAAATAACATTTATTCGCATAACAGCAAACATAAATCAAATTACTTTTCATATTTTACCAAATTTGGTGATTTCACATAATCATGTAATAATCAGTTGCATGTATAAAATGCCAATTTAATTTACAGAAATTCACAATAATTAAGTCAAATAATCATTTACATAAATGTGGTACCACAAATATCATTTTTCAAATAATTCTATAAATCAATTTCATTATTTTAATAATGGCATAATTTAATAATGATTTTAAAAAAATCATTATAATTGGCTTACTTACCTCACAATGCTAATCCAAAAGCGTAAATAAGCTGTATGAACCTCTGGGTACCTACAACATAATTTTTTAGATTTTTAAATTTCAATTTTAGGATGTCAAACTGACTTCTACACTTAACCCAATCTAATCCTGGGCCCAACTTGGGGCTTGAATTCTCCAAATATAGAAGCCCAAATAGGGAAATAAAAATTTCTCGACAAACTAGGATCCATGTTGATCACGACCATATTTTTCTTTTATTGGGCCGGGCCCAATTTGGAGCCCAAAAATTTGGTCCAAAGGGGCTAACTGGACTCCCAGTTTTTCTCCTTTTTTTTTTTTTCTTTCCTTTGTTCACCGTTTCACCCCTGGTTCAGGTGAACCAGTGGTATGATGGCCTAGCCTTAGGTTAATCATGTGTTTGACCCCACTTGTCAAATCTTGCTCTAATACTGCCTAAGCCGTTACGCCCGAACCCCGATTGGTGGTGGCCCGGTGATGTTCGCCGCATGCTGAACATGCAAGACATCCAGTAAAGTATCATTTATAAACAAGGAGGGTTAACAACTATATAACATACAAAATTTAATCCTCCATAATACATATTTGTAATGTTGGGCAACAAACCAAAGTTCCAAAATAAATCCAAGCGGGGTTACATATAACAAAATATAATCAATTTACATCAAGAAGCTCCCAATTACCCCTGTTATTACCCCTGATAATTTTGTGGCTCTGAAAAAACATTGTAAGATTTAATGAGTTTACACTCAGTAAGTAAGCCTACTATTACATGATATAGCCAAATAAGAATTTTACCAAGTCAAATACATGTCATGCTTCCAAATTTAAAAACATTTCATCATATTATAGAATTATGCAAATCTCATATTCGAATAAATTGGAAGCAATTAATATGAAATAATATTTCAAAATACCATTTCAATTCCAAATTACTGTAAATCTCATTTTATAGTAATGTCCCTCGTCCACGTAATAAACATCCCAAGGATGTAACACTCCACCGTACGCCCTGGAGGAAGGGGCGCGAGTCAATTAGCATATAATGCTATATCTTGTCACAGCATATCCCTATGATGTGTGTTCTCTACATATTCCCCCTGTGGAGGTGGGTCCCGGAGTCATGAACATGTAATGTGGACCATGATGACATATAATAATACAATCACAAATAACATTTATTCGCATAACAACAAACATAAATCAAATTACTTTTCATATTTTACAAAATTTGGTAATTTCACATAATCATGTAATAATCAGTTGCAGGTATAAAATGCCAATTTAATTTACAGAAATTCACAATAATCAAGTCAAATAATCATTTACATAAATGTGGTACCACAAATATCATTTTTCAAATAATTCTATAAATCAATTTCATTATTTCAATAATGGCATAATTTAATAATGATTTTAAAAAAAATCATTATAACTGGCTTACTTACCTCACAACGCTAATCCAAAAGCATAAATCAGCTGTATGGACCTCTGGGTACCTACAACATAATTTTTCAGATTTTTAAATTTCAATTTTAGGATGTCAAACTGACTCTACACTTAACCCAATCTAATCCTGGGCCGAACTTAGGGCTTGAATATCTCCAAATATAGAAGCCCAAATGGGGAAATAAAATTTTTCTGACAAACTAGGATCCATGTTGATCATGACCATATTTTTCTTTTATTGGGCCAGACCCAATTTGGGGCCCGAAAATTCAGCCCAAAGGGGCTAACTGGATTGGGCCGAACCCGGCCCAGTCCCAGTTTTTCTCCTTTTTTTTTTCTTTCCTCTGTTCACCGTTTAACCCCTGGTTTAGGTGAACCAGGAGTGGCAGATGGCCGACGGCCTAGGGCCGCTGCCGGTCCTCCCCGGGGTCGGCTGGCCGCCGACGGCCGGCCCCGGCCGTCCGCCGCCGCCGGCCACCCCCTTCCTCTCTTTTTCTTCATTTTTCCTCACCGTGCCGCGGCACCGGCCGGCCACCGCCGACCGGCCGGACCTCATCGGACGCCGCCCCGACGCCGGTGAGGGTCGCCGGCCGGCCGGGCCGGCGAGTCGGCGGGCACGCCGCCAAGCCGGACCAACGCGGGAGCTGGCTTAGCTCCCGCAACAGGGGAGGGCCATTCGGCCCTCTCCCTCCACTCCCACCCTCGCCGGGCGACATGGTTGTCACCGCGATCGGCCCACGGGACCCATGGGACGTTGCCCCGGCGTCGGCAGGGGTCACCGGCTAGAGCTCAGACCCGGCGGGCCGGCGGGTATGCTGTCGGGCCTGAACCCAAAGTGAAGGGAGGGCCGTTCCACGGCCCTCCCCCCCTCCCCCCCTCTTCACTTGCCGGCAGCATGGCCGGCCTCCTCCGACCGGCCGGACCCCACCGGATGCCACCCCGATGCCGATGGGGGCTCCCGCCCGGAGACCGGGCCCGGCTAGCCTGCGGGCACGCCGCCGGGCCCAAACCAAGCGCGGGAGCCGGCTTGGCTCCTGCGTCAGGGGAGGGCCCTCCTGCGGCCCTCTCCCTCTCTCTCTACACGCTCTCACTCTCTCTCTCTACACGCTCTCACTCTCTCTCTCCCTCTCCTCGCCGGTGAGAGGGGATTACCTACCGGCGGCGAGGTGTCGGGGATGAGCGGAGGGCGGCACGGTGACGAGAGCGCACGAAGAGGAGGAGGGAAGAAGACAGAGGAAACTACGAGTCCTCTCCTTATCTTTTCTTCAGCGAGGGGAGGGCTCAGCCCTCCCCTGCACCCATGCTCGCGCGTGGGTGCGCAGGAGGGGTTTATAGGGTATCTATCAGTCCAGCTTGCAAAACTGCAGCACTTATGTATTTTTGTCTCTATTGTAACAGCTTGTGGTCCATGCCCATCTCACCATTTTCGATCTGGTAACAGGATTTTAAACACTCACGTGCTTCTTTTTTCTTTTTTTTTTTTGTGGGTGTGTGTGGCATCTATACAATGAGTCAAAAGGCTATAAAACAGTGACACAACCAAGTATCAGATTAAAGCATCCTCTAGATTGAGCAAGTAGTTCATGCAAACAGAAAGAATGATAATGAAAGAGCCAAGTCTTGTAAATATAACCATTTGATGGGATCTCATTTCCCCAGCAAACACTGCTGCTTCTAATCGAAACATGAACATGCATTGCACTTGATAGCCCTGATCAATTTATATTTTACAAAACAATAGGTCTTCAAAATCAAAATGTTTCGCAGGTAATGAAATTATGTTCATTCAGTAATCGAATTATAAGTCATCATAACAAAGAATTAAAAAGCCTATAGGCTCCTTTGAAATATTTCTAGCCCTAATCCACGAATTTATTAATGCCGTTCCAGTCCTAACTTGCCTCGATATAGCAGTTGTTATCAAATATTTCAATACGCAAGCAAAGTAGTATTATTAAAATAAAAATAATATTTAATAATTGGTACCAGAAAATATACTCTTATTTTTATTATTATTCATTTATCTAAATTATTTTAACTATGTTCTTCTCTCTCAACAAGCCATTATGGAAAGGAGTTTTTTCTCTTTATTGTCCATTGAAAATATAGTCCTCTTCATCTCAACAAGTAAAAATTGATAAATCCTGATATATTAGCCAATTCAGTAACTATGCCGGCCAATATTTTCTAATCAAATATTTAATTCATTAATATGATATTTTAGTTAATAAACTTTCAATTTTATTTTTTTAATTAAGCGTTTACTTTTGATTTATCATGAGCCTGGATCTTCTGAAGTTTCAAAGCTGAACAAGATGGTTCAGTTTCAATTGTAATCATCTATGGATCAGGAGATTGGATACATCAAGGCACTTGCTGTATCTTGTGCAGCAATCCTACGATGCATAATATTTGATGCATTACAGCTACACCTATAAAGCATTATCTCAAAAATATATAAGACATTCATCATGATATCAAAACAAATAAATTAAGTAAAATATAATAATTAAAATTTTAAACTTGTCAATCTATATGTTCAATGATAAATCTCTAAGAATCTTGTTCTCAAAACTAATATTAATTGTTCGCTAACATTAATAAAAAATGCAATCAAACATTAAATCTCAATCTATAATGAGCATTGGCTCTTGGCACTAATCGTGCTCTCATTAGTTTCTTGTTAGCATCTAATTCTCTAGATCTGAAAGAGAAAAAAATATCAAATAATAGGATACGACAATGATGAGCACCTCAACTAAATAATTTAAATAATAAAAATAATTTTTTTAAATAATGCTAAGCATATGAGCAAGTCAATATATTCTGATTATAAATATAAGAACAATTAGAACTATCATAATTTAACTCAATAACCGATTTGATTGTGTCTTTAATCATAAGCTCAAGAATTATTGAATGTTAATACATAACCCCCTAGTTGGCATTGTATCTAATCAATGCATAACCTTTATTGACAGTATTACTAACTAATATATAATTCTTAGTTAGTAGGATATTTATCAAATGAATAACCTTCCATCGATAGGTTTTCTGTCTAATGTATAACTTCTAATTGACAAAATATCTATCCAATGTGTAACCCCCACTACTTGGTAGGGTATCTAAACCATGCATAATCTTTAATTAGCTGGATATTTGTATGACCTTTTAATTAGCATGGTATTTAACATAATCAGTCAGTGGGTAAAATATTTTAAATATGTCATATCTATTCATAATTCACGCATGTATACATAGATAAGTGTGTTTGATACAAGATTTCATAATATATGCATAATATCTAATAACAAAAAACCTATTAAATTGTAGTTCCACATTCTATCTAGTGAGAAAAACATGGGTCATAAAATCTATAGATCGCATGTTAATTGATTATAATTTATTTAATAATAATATTTATTACAAAATAAGTAAATAAAATATCTAGAAAAGATGAATCATTCCTCACCCTACAAATACGACTATCAGACAAATCTAACTAGCTTTAAATATCTCCTTCAAAACTTAATAACTAAAATTATATTTTAATCAATATACAGTCATGCCTAAATTCATAAAGTATGTCCCTAAGTCCTTAACACTCCCACATAGAATCAAGACTAGAAAATTAATAATTTTCACAATGAAAAAAAGAATAATGATGGTATGATTGAAATCATTAATTATGGGGTTCAATGATATCCAATATGGATTAGAGTGGAGATCGTCACACTAAGCAGTTGTTAGATCGATTTATGAACCCTTTTACTAGGTCAACTATGGACAAGGATTACAGCTCAAAAGAGATCCACTATTAGGGTCCACCTAAGCTCACTTAGAGAGAAAGAGAGAGAGAGAGAGAAAGCAAATTTTGGCTTAGGATCCATGAAAAACTAAGAAAAAGGTAGGCTATGGCCCATTACCCTAGGTAGGGTAGTGGGCTTTAGCCCACTTTACTTTCTTTCCTCTTTTTCTTTTTTATAAAGAGAAAAGGAGAGAGATAGAGAGGTTAAAGAATAGAGGTAAACAAAAACTTCTTATTGGCCTCAAAATAAGGGAAGAAGGAATTGTTCTATTGCCTCTCGTTTAACCCTCTTTTCTCCCCTTGCATTTAGATAGGCTCATCGAGGACGCATAGGAGAGTTTAATGGAGGGCTGGAAGAAATCCAAATCTTGATTGGAGTTTGATGCGATAACAAATAGGCTAGTTTGCTACATACACATGCTGCCAATATGAAATGAAAATGAGGAGATAAATAAGCTGTGAGTTCTATTGTCTAGGCCTTAAAAGACTATCAATATACAATGCATCAATTAGAAAATGGATAACAAGAACTGAGTTGATAGATTCAAAGTTACATCTACTCTTAAGATAAAAATAAGTTAATAAAAGATAAGACAAAAGATAATTAGATTGATTGAGTGTATCAAAGGCTTTTTTTATATCACCATTAGTGATATACATATAAAAAAGAAAATAACTAACTCCTAACTATTAGGATTTGTGTCCAGGATAAATAAGGTTTTCCACTTTATCACCTTAGTATAGTGCTCCCTTATTTGTCAAAAATCATATTTTACATCTAATATAATCATTACTAACAACTTTGATGGCACCCCTAAGATGTTAGAACTTCCATAAACCTCAATTTGATTTGTTACACCTATTATGTTTTGACAATCTTCGTATCTTTTAGCGAGTCGATGGACCAGCAATTATTCATCATTTTTGTTGCTCCTTTTCTCCAAATCAAGTGCCATGTGGCATAAACATAGGGCACCCATCTAGTCACCTTGCTCTAATAATAGGATTATGGTGTAAACACCCTCCTATCCTTCTCAATTAGAAAATTAAGAGGAGGACAAGAGAGGTGATGATGGTGCTAATGATCAACTAGCAATCGATGGCCAAATGCAATTAAAAACATCTATTAGAATCATAAGAAAAGAGAGGACTCTTTATAGCCCTATCATAACTAAGGACAGAGGAGGAATGAAGAAGGCAAGCAGCACGATGCAAACAAGTCTTGAGTTCTGATACTAAAATTTGATATTAGTAAGATCTTGGGTTCCAATATCAAATCTGATAAAGGTAGAACTACCAAAGAAGATAACTATTAATCTTGCACCAATTCCTTAAAGGTCTTCGATTAAGCATCTTTGATCTCTTTAAGGAAGATCGTAGTCTTATACCACATCAAGCTAGGAATTACTCTAAGTTAGGAAGTAAAAAAACTTCAAATTATATTACTTGCTTAATTTCAATAAATTACACTAATAGATGAGATCTCTTAAAACTAATAGGTTTCTTAATTTTTATAGGATACAGACTTTTTAAAGAAATAAATAAATATCAAATAATTTTTTAAAAATATATTTATAAATTCTAACTGATTTATAACTTGTGTAACTTGAATTTCTAGATAAAACATGTATAAAATTCAAGTAAAATGTTTAAAAAAGTCATCTTCAAATTTTATATTCCCAATTTAAAGAAATGCAAACAGTCCAGCTCCTGGACCAAGTGCGTTGCAATTATTGTTTGGGCCGGATTATTTAACTGGCCCCATCAAGAGGTTTTGTATATCTTCAACCTGGACTCAAGTCAGCTGCTTCATACTGAACCGTGTTTTCTGTTCAATACTTAGGTTTCACCATTTGCTGCTGATGATGATTTACACCTAAAAAACGATGATGACCATTTGCTGCTGCTGATGATGATTTACTCCTAAAAAACGATGATGACGACGAATCAGCGAATTGAGGCCTCAGGAATCTCATGACCCCAACTCTGCCGTTGTCACCGGCCCCATTAGAAAAGAACAGCCCAACCACTGAACCTTCTCCCCATCTTTTTAATGACACATTTAATATTCGTTGGACTTTTGATATATCTTGGCTCCATGAGATACCTATCAATCCATCCACCATACAATGCACCGAGATTTAAATGCATCTAGATTTAAGATAGATCTGACCGATAAATGCTATTTTCGTCAAGTGTGCGTGTTAATTTGTCCCCTTTGCCTCTCCAAATGAGTCAAATGAGTTGGCGTGCCCATTCATGTCTCTTTAAATACCACGTACTTCGCTTAATTACACGTTAAAGAAATCGGTTTCGATAGGGATAGCTTACAAAGAAGAGGACATGGAGGGAAATATAGTCCCATACACATGGAAAAGTTAGTACAAGAGGACACCGAAGGGTGCGTGTTTGAGAGAGAGACAGAATTCACCACCATTGCAAAAAAAAAAAAAAAAAATTTAATTTATAATTAAATGAAGAAGTGTTGGCATTCTACGTAAGACGACGCTACCTTCTTTTTATTGCTTTGAGATGTTTAAGATTATCTTTGATTCAAAAAAAATGATATTTAAAAAGATAACAGCATATAAAGAAATATAAGCTAGCATGCCATTTAGAGAGGCGAATCGAGGGATGCAGGAGAAAGAAATAGCATCTCTTCTGATATCTTCTCAAATTTCTTATGTACTGCAATCAATAGTGCTCTAGATGAAATGGTTTGATCACATGGTTCATCATCTATTTTAATCTTAAAATAAAATTCATAGGCTTCACAACCTCTGTTAATGTCTCTTAACAGTATGCAAAGATAGTTGCCAATTAAGTGATGTCCAGCAAATATGAATCTTCAAGTGAAGGTAAGTGGGTAATCTTAACTTTGCTACTATACTTCCAGCTGTATATTTATGGTGTAGTAAATAAAATAAAATTTAAGAGGATAAGAAATAATATAAGGGACTAAAGGTATTGAATGAAAGTATTGAATGAATGAGATTAAAGCTCAATTACTGACTGAACTCCGGTAATCTTACTTGAATTCAAATAATGCCTGGCTCAATCAAAGCACAACCCTCATCTAGAGTTCAAATTTTGGGTGAGATATGGCTCCTAAATCACAAGCCTCAAACTCAAACAAAGTTAACCAAGGACTTATTTATAGACAATCTCATTTGCACTTAATAACAAAAATATGTTTTGAAAAAAAATAAAAAATAAAATCCAACCGTTAATTTCTGATCTGCCATAGAAACCTTCAGAAATGCACGATATGAATGGTTTCAAGTGGAGGACTAAATCCTAAACCTAAAATACATGCCGGACCTAAAATAAATGTTGGTTGGACCTTGAAAGGGTATATCCGGATCTCAAATAAAAAATAGTTTATAACTCTTGGATTTGCAAACTATGAAAACTAAAATGATTTTCGAACGTTGTTAGATTGTGATTTAACAACTTTCATTATCTTATTTACATTTTTTGCAATATATTTATTTGCAAAATCACTGTCCAAGAAAACTTTCAATTAATTCTTTTTGTTTTTTTTTAATCATAGCAGGAGATTGAAGAATGCCACTTGCATGAGATTATATCCGAGCCCTTATTATTGAATAGACTAGTATCAAGGCCATGGCCTTGGGAGCAAAGGCCACCTAATCCGTTGTCCCGTTGTATGGGGCAATATGGATGATGAGAGATGAGTTGTGATGTGAGATGGTGGAATCGTATGTCCTTTCTTTGATAGAGCATGCTGTTTTTGTCTCATGGGATACAAAACTAAAATACTCAAACAGGCCTTCAGCTGTGCTTGGGATATCTAAGTTGAAACGCAACTAAACCGGTGCTTTTATGGTTCTGGTTTTATGATTGCGACCTTTCTGTCTAATAAGCCAGGGAAATGCCTCACTTCCCCTGATTTTGGTAATATAATTATTTCCACGGACTACGCCAGGGCGGTGGAGGAACGAGTAGAAAAGATGGCGTTCGTAGGAGACAAGGACTGACCCTTGCTCCCTCTCTTTTTTTTTTCTTATCGCAACCGCTCTCTCCTCCTCTGCTTCCACGCGTAGCGCGAAGCACGAAAACGAAGGGAACTCGGTAGCTCCCTTTCGTCTGGCATTGGATCCATTCTTCCGCTGCGGCGAACGCCATTTTGTATCTTGCCTTCAGAATCTTTCGACTAAAAGAGGCTCGCCTCCACCTTTTCTATCTCATATCCATCTCAGTTTCAAGATTGGTCCAAACTGAAATTGAACCCAAGCAAGGAGATAAAATTTTTGTATAGAATCCTGCTCTATCCGAAGAGAGCTGCATGAAAAGAAAAGATGTTAAAGGCTTTCTTACACACAGGATTATAGTTTGTCCATGACCACAGTAGAAAGTAGACGTAGACGTATGCCACATTTTAAATTGCACTTTTTTCATATGTTTTTTTTTTTTTTCCTTTTTTTACATATAACAGCAAGAGAGAGCATCACACATTTTAATGATCTCATTTTCTAATGGACCTTTTTTTTTTTTAAATCTTTTTCTCATGGTTTTTGTATTGCAAATGCAAGATTGGCCAGGAGATAACATACCGCAAGGTTTTCACACACTATAAAATCCAATCAATATACTATCCCCTTAATAGATTGTACATATTGTTATGATGCTTGTGTTGGTAACCAATTGGCCTCTACAATTAATTAGCATGAAAATTTTAACAGAATGTATCAGGATTAAGTATCTCAGTTAACCTCAAAAATTTTAAATTAATAGAAAAAATTAATACTATATCATATTTAATATTAGATAATAATTAGGATAATTAAATAAATAGTTATTATGATAGGATTCAAACTCAAGTCCCTAAATTTAAACTTTAATATTAATCAATTAAGTTTAAAAGTTTAGGATGTGATCGGTTTTAAGAATAGTTTTTTTTTTTTTTTTTTATTTTCATAAAAATATAACTGTAAAATAGAAGAAAACTTAAAACAATTTGAAAATGCTTCGATGTTTTCTTAAAAAAGAAAATAATAAAATAATAAAATAAAAAATTTGAAAACATAAAAGTTGTTGATATTTTTTAAAATTTTTTATCTATTTTTTTAAAAAAAATATTTATAATAAAAATAAAAAAAATAATTTTTATTTTTACTTATCAAATATTTTTTAAAAAATAAAAAATAAAAATTATTTCAAAGAACGAAAATAAAAAGTTTTTAAAAACCAAACACGGTCTTAAATTTAAATCGATGAGGATAAGATTTGGCTTAACAGCCTAGAGCAGCTGTCAGCCATCTGAATTTTTTTATTTTCTTTCTACTCTCACTGCTACGTATCAGATGCCCTCATTAACCACACCATCTAACGGCATTGGAATAGTAGTCAAAAGTTAACGCATCGTCAAGGTTATCACCTCAAACAATATACGATTCGTTGACCAAGCGAACTCCCATGACCGATTCCGTTCTGGCACCTTCTGCTAGCTCCCAATCCTCTTCTTCATCCCTTTTCCCACTCCGTTTAACTCCCAACTCTCTTCATCTCTCTCTCTCTCCCTCTCTCCCCCGCCCGCCATGGGCCGCAGACTCCGAGGCCTCGTCGGAGCCGTGAAGGATACGGCTTCTTTAAGCAAAGCCACCATCCTGATCTCTTCCTCCTCCGCCGCCCAGCTGGCAGTCCTCCGCGCCACCACCCACCACCCCTCGTCGGAGCCCCCGGACCCCCGGCACCTAGACGCCCTCCTCGCCTTCGGCCGCGGCTCTCGCCTCTCGGCCGCCTCCTGCGTCTCCGCCCTCGCCGCCCGCCTCCACTCCACTCGCGATCCCACCGTCGCCGTCAAGTCCCTCCTCGCCCTCCACCACCTCCTCGCCCGTGGCGCGTTCATCCTCCGCGACCAGCTCGCCGCTGCCCTCCTCCGCCACCCCGCCTCCGGCCGCCACCCCCACGCCCTCCGCACCTCCGCCTTCCCCCACGCGGCCTTCCCCCTCGCCTCCTGGGCCCACTGGCTCGCTCGCCTCCTTGAGCTCCTCCTCGCCGCTGCCGCTGCCACCGCCACCTTCCCCCCCTCCCGTAAGGACCACGGCGTCGACCCCCACTCCTCCAACGATCTTCTCTCCTCCTTGTTGAACCGCGAACTCCTCATCGAACTCGACGCCCTCGTCGCCGTCGTCGAGGAGATCTCCCGCGCTCCGGCGACGGCGGAGGAGAACAGGCTAATATCGGAGGCGGTGAGAATAGCAGAGGAGTATAGGGGCACCGCGGAGCACGAGATTCTGGTCCGTATCAGGGAGCTGGGGGACCGGGTCGCCTCGCTCGGGTTCGCCGACTCGGTCGAGTTGGTCTGCCTGCTAAGGCGGCTGGAGGAGTGCAAGGACCGGGCCGATCGGCCTTCGGAGGGGAAATGGACGGACCATGATTGGTTTTGGGTCGAGGTCCGGGAGCTGAAGGAGGAAACTGAGAAAGTTGTGATAAGGAAGGAGGAAGAGGAAAGGGGGAAGGTGAGGAGAGAGAAATTAGGCAGCTCGTCGGCTCGGATCCTGGACCGGGTTCGTTCCGGACCGATCGTGCCGGTCACCTTCGGCTCCAACAGGTGGGTATACCGTTGATATCGCATGGGCTTTGTTGTATTATTATATTGTATCGGTGGAACCAATAATGGAATATTTGTGTGATATAAATAATAGGCGTTGAAAATGAAACCACGTGTTTTGTTGTAGTTATCTAATTTTGGGCCTTTGGCCAACAGCAGGCAACAACTTTATTGGATTCGTGACGAAATTTAAGAAGGTTGGTGGTTAGTTTGTTCGGCTCTGTAACAGCTTCTATATAAGTTTTTAATAGAACGAGGTTGATGTATTTTGCACGACTGTAACAAGTTATTGCTTTTAAGGCAGGTTTTATTCAGACTTTCAACGGGGTCCTTCTCCTTTTGCACCGAGTCACATAAGGTGGTTTCATGTAATATTATTAGAGGAAGACTAGAAGAGGGAAGGCTAGTAGAAGGATGAGTAAAAATATAAGAGGAAGACTGAAAGAGGAATAAGTAAAAATATAAGAGGGAGTTTGGAAGAAGGAGAGAGAATAAGCAAAAAAATATATATAAGAGGAAGACCAGAAAAAGGAATAAGTAAAAATATAAAAGGAAGACTAAAGAGGAATAAGTAAAAATAAAAAGAAAGTTTGAAAGAAGAATAAGTAAAAATATAAGAGGGAGATTGGAAGAGGGCTAAGTAAAAATATAAGAAAAAAATTGAAAGAGGAATAACTAAAAATATAAGAGGAATAAGTAAAAGTATAAGACGAAGATTGGAAGAGGATAAATAAAAATATAAGAGAAAGATTGGCGAAGGAATCTCTAAAATATAAGAGAAAGATTGGCAGAGAAACGTATAAAAATATAAGAGGAAGGTTGGTATAGGAATAAAGAGAAACGTATAAAAATATAAGAGGAAGGTTGGCACTGGAATAAATAAAAGCATAAAAGAAAAGTTGGGAGAGGAATATATAAAAACATAAGAGGAAGATTAATAGAAAAATAAGTAAAAACATAAGAGGAAAGTCGATAGAAGAATGGGTAAAAATATAAAGGAAAACTAACAGAGGAATAAATAAAAATATATGGGTAAAAATATAAAAGGAAAACTAACATAGGAATAAGTAAAAATATAAGGGAAAAGTAAGAGAAAAATTAGCTGAGGAAAAATAGTTGAGGAATAGATTAAAAATATATATGAAGAATTTGAGGCATTTTAATTAAGTAATGAGAAAAATCACCTTTTCTAACATAGGGCTTTTCTTTGAAAAATTTTATATAATATGATATAAGCCAGGGTCTAAAGATATAAAACAATCAAAATACTATCAATATCAGGTACTTTGTGGCTTGGACTTAATGATAAGTCCAAATCCCCGAAAGTAAAGGGCATCTAAGGAGGAAAAAATTATCAAAAATATAAGATAACAATACATGGCAAAATAAGATTTTGACAATTATCAAAGAATGATTAAATAAATACTAAATTCATGTGTTAAAATTTGATTGGTTAAAGTAAATTGATTAGGATTACTTTCTAATCATCTTTTTCACTATAAAAATTGATTTAACCCACTAAGGTTAAATCAATAATCTTAAGCCATTTATCATCAAGAAGCCTGACCCTTGGTTAATAGAATAAACCCATTTTAAAACCATTCCAAATGCCTATAAATAAAGGAAAAAAGAGCTTCATTTGGTAGTATATATAACTCATTTCCTCTCTCTTTGAATACTATTCCTTTTAATTCAGTTGAATTTTCTTGAATTTGAGAGCTAACTTGAGCATTGGAGGGCTAACCTTAGAAGAAGCTTCAGATTCTTTGATGTGTTCATCTATGCAGGAGTTATGGAGCTTATGATTCTTGACTCTTGATCATCGTTAAGTGATTCCTTATCTGAATTTTCTTTGTAAAGATTCTACAGACTGGTACAATGTTCTGTTGGTTTTCTATGAAAAAAAAATCTTATTTATTGACAAGAATTAGCATCAACGCATGGTATTTTTTAATTTAGTCATGAATAACTTATAATAAAATCATGGTATGATATATGATTGTAGTTTTTGATTAAAGAGCCCGAAGGCACTGAAAGTATTCAATCCTAAGTCTTTTGGCGTAACTTCAAAGGGCTTTATTGGCTTGATAAATGGGTATTTTTAATTTGTTGATATATTTTTTTTTTACTAATAATAAGTCAAAAGGTCAAATAATTCAAAAAAATCATTGGACTTTGAAAAATCAATGATAATTTAATTTTTATAAATTAGAAAATATTATTTCTATGACCTGAAAAAGGTATTTTATTTGAAAATCCTTGAATTTTCAGACTATGTAAATAAAATATCTTTTGAATACATCATCTGCATTGTAGGATAAAAGCTTTGATATTATGTCGATATCCCTTTGGTGGTAGCGTGATCACCACCCGGAAACAAGGAACAACTGGGAATTAAAAAGGGAAAATATCTTTTGAGCGCCATGGGTTTACTTGATTTGCACGTGGACTCTCTTGGTTATAAAAATTTATATTTCTATCCTATTTATTTATTTATTTTGATGCATCTCATCTATCACATAACTCATAAATCAGATCAATTACATATGAAAGTGGAGTCATAGACTAAAGACTATAGATAGGAGACACAATAGCTCATGCTAATTGATAAGCTTGGTTATGAATCACATGATAGATCAGATGTATCGAAGGATAGCTCCATATATTTGATGCAATATGATATAGTCCTCTTCCAACCCCTTATAACATTATAGTTTTCAAAAGTTCAAAATGCTGCTTGATATTAATAAAAACTCTAGGAGAATCTAATAAGCCCATAAAGGAAACAATAAAACACAGATTAGATGGAGGAGGTGATGAATCTCTGCCATAAATGCCTCCTCGCTAGAGATAAAGAGGGATGGTGTGGAATTCGCTTGGATGGAGATTTGAGAACGAGGGAACGTGCTTTGGCGCTGAAACTTTTCTTCCTTTCCGAGATGCCTTACCATTTAGGTATTTATATTATTCGGGAGTCAACGCTCGCTTTGATATTGATGGATTTATACAATTTGAGATGCTAAGTTACCTAGTTCAGATAGGATTCCAGGTTGACATTGACCGAATACCAAACCAGAACAGCATTAGAAAAAAATACAAAAAAAAAAAAAAAGCGGAAAAGAGAATTTTTAGATAAGTTTAGCCATCGTATTTTTATAAGATTCTTTTCAAAAGCTAGTCTTCAATTCTATTATTTAAAACCTCGTTTAAGGCTTTAGCCTTTTATATAACTCCCTTGTATCCTTTGGACTTTTAATAAATTATGACACTAACCACATACAACGAAAAATTTGATAGCAAAAGTCGTTTTAGGCATCAACACCGAATTTGCTGGGAGGATAGAGGAAAACTTTGAATCATCCGACCTTTTGGGCTGGCTAGCACGAATGAAGGGCCTGTTCTCCTTGACTGACTTGCCGGAATAAAAAAAAAAGAAAAAAAATAATCCCTAGCTCATTGCCATCAATCAGTAACTCGATCACCAGCAGCATTACCATAAATCCATCCTTCCTTTGGTTGAGGTGGAGGGCTATGAAAGGAGAATTCTTCCTCCCTTGTTTCCTTCTCTTTCCTCTCTCTTTTCACCTCTTTTCTCTCTCCTCTCTTTCTCTTTCTTGCCTTCTAGCTTTTTCTCTCAATCAGGAACCAAAGTGACTCTAACGACAGGTCTCTTCTCATCTCTCATGTTTGTGTCGGCTATAGGCCAAGATCGTACTAGCCACAGCCGGTTATGTCAACACCCACCTCAACGATCACAGGGTGAAACTAAACCTCACCATTAACCATCCCTATTATGCTACCTTGGCATAGATTGGATTTACATTCCTTCACCTAACAAGTTGTTGGCTTGATTTGATTAGCCTAAGCTACTAAGAACCATTATCTAATTGGTCTTGTTCGCCTCATAACTATGATTACTTATTTATTCTCTGATTAATAGATTCGAATAAGTAGGGTTGCACTAGTCTGAACTGGGATTCGAAGAGCAAGAGATCTTATATTTTAATATGTAAATTGAGGTAAAACCCTAAATTAGGGTAAGAATTGAGAAATGTAGAGTTAAAGGGAAGATGGATATTAGAGCCAAAATTAAGAAATTGCTGGTAGCTAGCTAATGTTTGGGTGATGATGAGTTGGCATTATGTTAATCTTAAATTAATCATATATGTTAGGTGTGGATTGATAGCATGGTATTTGGGTTGTGCTGATAGAAGAAAGAATTCTCATCACACAACCATCTATATGATTATTGATAGATTGTGCGTATATAAATAATTATAAAGATTCTTATGCATTATCACCGCTATGATTATGGACATTATAGATACATAGACCTGTGTGCATGTGTGCGTGAGTCTATATGCATGTGTGCAAGCTTGCATGCCTGTGTGTTTATTATATGTGATGATTTAAATAGATGACTTATAAAAATCTCTTTTACATTATCACTAGATATTTATTTCTATTTCTTTATATATAACTGTATCACATATTAATGTTTTTAGGATTTTAAGGTATATGCATTGTTTTCATCAGATTTTGTATAGGATATATTGTTGAAATGATATTTTAGCTTGATCAATATAAAAATGAAATTTTTTGCAAAAATTAATTAGTTAAATGAGAGGTATTTAGATTGGCTATAAAATTATTGGTTACCATTATAAAATCATGGATTGCTACCATGGTAGGTATGTAGAATTATGGATTGTTGTCACGTGCAAGTATATAAAAACTATAGATTACCGTCATGGGCAAGCACGTAGAGACTATGGATAGTCTTGTCATGGGTTAATATATGACATTGGGGATTGCAACCATAGATAGGTACATAAAGTGTGGATTACCACCATGAGTAGGTACATGAAATATAAATGTCTCCACCATTGATGAGGTACATTGAGGGATTATCAAGGATCTATTAAAGATTGCCAAGGTTTGCCAGTCATGAGCTTAAGTGAGGCCATGGTTAGTCTAATATCCAAAGATAATCTTTATTGGATCCCGACATGTTAATTAGAGAGAAAAGGATAAGTTATTTAGAAACAATACTGATTAAAAATTTATTATATGAAATATGTGGTCTCATTTGGAGTAGTTAATTGCGCAAAATTTTTATTGAGCTGTTAGCTCCTATAATATTTTACTTATCTTTTCATAGCTACAAAATGAGTAAGTCAGAATACGATGCGAGCAAGGATCGAGTACATTAGAATGCCTATATTATTTTTGATACTTACTGAATAAAGAAAATTATAATTAGATAAATTTGATTATTATATTCATGATATTTTTTAACTTTAGATATTAATAATGATACATTTTATTACTATGAAAATTGTTAAAAAATAATTTTGTATGTTTCTTTTATGGTTCATTTTAGAGGATATGCAATCCTATTATACATCCAAAGAAAGATGAGTTTGAGGCATGACAAGCCCAATCCTACATCCATCTAGCCAGTTTTGACATAAGTCTAGGCCTACAATCTTAGATAAGGCTGCTGATATTAATACGGCCTCTGTCTCCTTTTACTGACAGTATTTCCAATTCAAACATCCTGCAACGTAAGAAAGTCTTCTCCATTTGTTTCCGTGGAGTTTATTAGTTTCCGGATATTATTCAAATGGCCTCGGCCAGAACCTCCATCAATGTCAGAAGGAGCGGAAAAACCCAAGCAAACTTGAGTACTTTTATCGATGCCATGTCCACCGGAATATTGTCCGAATTCCCTATCAAAGATTTAGTTGTTTCATATATTACTATCTCAGCTTATTGGCATAACGGCATTACATGACAAATCAACCTGAATCAAGTCGTTTATGTTAGGTTAAATCAAACTGACCTAAAATCAAAATGGTTCAAACTTTTGATTTAATATAGGAAAGAACCGATTAAATCAATCTATTATTGACTAATGAAACCCAATTATTGAGTATAATCTGATTTTGAGTGGTTCATAATTTGAAGCCTTTTTGATCTTCTTAATCAGTATGTTATTAGTTTGATATCTTATGCTTTGTATTGAATCATATCATTTCAATACGAAAATGATACCAATCTCTATATCCACCTAATCAGTATGTTATTAGTTCAATATAATACATTTCATACCAAGCTGTACTGGTTCAATATCGAAATGATGCCGATTGTTGATACAACGGACCTTGCATAATAAAAAATGGAATTAAAGCTTATGAAAACTTACAGCTCATGCATCATGATGCACGGCCTATAGTTATACTGGTGTCTATTATTCGCCTTCAAACGATCACATTAATATTCATCTATTAAGATTTAAGATCAAAACCTTTGATCTCTACTGCTGCTATGGCTTTGTCGACGTACTATTGTCGGCTATTGCAGCATAGAGGGAAGTGTCAACTACTTTTTGATACGATGGATGAAGAAATATTGTAGCTTTGAATACTTTGACGTCCTTCTGTATCCAAAGTGCAAATATACGTAGAAAAATGATTAAGTCTTTTAAAAAAATACTTCTTGACATGCTCGCAATTAGATATTCAAGATCTAGCACAACGTGTAATTAGTTCAACAGTTCACGAGAGCTCCGTGAAGTTAGTTTGTGAATGATTCTTTTACAGACGTGTTTGCACCATGTGGAAGCATATCATGAGAGTTCTTTGGAAGCTTGAAAGCGAAGGATATGTATATGAGATGCTTTGGGATGGTGCAACTATTCTTGGTCTGTTCTTGAATATTAAAGAGACAAGTTAGAGACAGATGATATAACTTTCATTTACTATTTTATTGGCTCGCAATCAGAATGGTAAGAATGATATATTGTTCAAGCCAATTTTCGAAAAGTATGGTATTAGGGATGATAATTTTATCTTGACTAAGACCCACTCCGATCGGGACAAGATTTTCAAGTTTTGATAGGATGAAATGGGTTTCATGGGAAACTAAAAGTTTTATGGTTGAAATTGGGGTAAGGTTGGTATATATACTCCTTACCCCAAAACCCACCTTGAACTCACCCCAAATTTATATTTTAAATATTTTTATTTTTAAAATATTTAAATTTTTTTATAAATATTTTTAAAAATTATTTTTTAAATATAATATTTTTTAAAAAAAGTAAGGGCTAGGCAACGTAGCTAAGTCAAGGACTCTCATTCCCACTAGGTCAAAGATAGGGATTAAAATTAGGCTTTCGCTAAGGCACTCAACACACTTTTTTATTTATTTTTATAATTTTTGCTAAACATTTGATTTACGTTAGACTAAGTTAACGGGTAATCAGTTCGATTAGTGGTATGCGTGGCTAGTGCATGTAACTAAAACAAAATGAAAGAGATTTTGTTATAAAAGAAAATATAAGAAAGAAAAAAAGAGAATATGTAGCATTTGCTTATGAATCGATTCAATCAATACATCTAGCCTTATAGAGCTTCATCGATGGGGTGGCTTTGCTTTTAGAAAAGAAGGATAAGGAGTCTGTTCAAATCAAATATGCCTCCATGATTGATAGATCGAGATCACCGACGTAAAGCAAAATATTGCCAAATGCCCCGCCTTGGCGAGGGTGGCCAAGAGAGAGGGAGCTGGGTTGGTGAAGAAAAGAAGTTTTTCGTGGTGGAGAGGGAAAGGATTAAGATTAGGGTTTGAGGTTTTGAGGGGCGCTAAAATATCAGTTAATTAGGATAGTCAATTTATTTGATAAAACACCACAGATAATTTTGCTTTCATAAATGATTTGGATGGCTTTGACAATAATGAAGTACCATGTCAAGCCCCTTAAAATTATTACTTAGGCGGGGCATGGGATGGAGAGGATGTGGGATACAGAAAGCCAAGAATGAGAATAGAATGGGTAGAAACGGGTCTTGACCCACTTCTTTGCGATTCTTACATGGTTCAGCATTGAGGATGGACCATTATATATACATATAGGATAGACCTTTTGGCGAGCATGCTGGAGCCTACCATGGTGATGAAGAACTAGTGGAGGGTCTTACTGTTAGGAGCAAGATGGCCTTCTTTACGGCGTCAGTCTTGGTGGGATATTATTTCGCTCTATGGTTTCCTTGATCTCATTCGTCATTATTGACATCCCTTTGTTAAAGGAAGACCCGAGCTCTAAGGAGACCAAGAGGGTGGCGTTCTATGTGGGGAGGGAAGGGTCAAAGATGAGCTCAAGCATCATCCATCCTGCTACAGAAATGGAGATGAAGGGGATAGTCAAAGGCAATAGCATCAAGGTAGCATTTTATCAAGAAAAAGAAAGGACAAGCTGGGTTCCACCTAGCTTTTTTTTCTCCAAGTTATGACATTAGAGTATTTTAGCCTTTTAAAGTTTTATAAGTTACCTTGTGCCGGTCACATGATGCAATCTCTTAAAATTTGACTAATGGAGATAGATGGTAGAGTGATATTAGATCACACAAGTAGCTTGAAAAAATCTGATGATAAATTCTTATGGTTGTGAGGACTCAAGTAAAAATCTGTTAAATTTCAAGGGCTGGGGAGATATTTTTCATGGGACGACAAAAGGGTGCAGTTTAGCTCTGCTGAAAAATTTAGGCAAAACGATGTTTGCAGCCCCATACAAAGTGAGTTGAAGATTAGTGTCCACCATCAGATTTGCTGCAATATACTGAAAAATTTGTTGCAATTATTATGGGAACCTCAAAGAATGCAATGCCTCGCTGACGTGTCTGAATAGAAGCAAAAATCTCTGCTTCGAGAAAGTGTAACTGTCACGCCCCGGACCCAGCTGGTGGTGACCCAGGGGTGACAGCCCGCCGCATGCCAGGCATGCAAGGCATCCAGTACAGTATCATTTATAAACAAGGAGGGTTAACAACTATATAACATACAAAATTTAATCCTCCATAATACAAATTATGTAATGTTGGGCAACAAACCAAAGTTCCAAAATAAATCCAAATGGGGTTACATATAACAAAATATAATCAATTTACATCAAGAAGCTCCCAATTACCCCTGTTGTTGCCCCTGATAATTTTGTGGCTCTGAAAAAATATTGTAAGATTTAATGAGTTTACACTCAGTAAGTAAGCCTACTATTACATGATATAGCCAAATAAGAATTTTACCAAGTCAAATACATGTCATGCTTCCAAATTTAAAAACATTTCATCATATTATAGAATTATACAAATCTCATATTCAAATAAATTGGAAGCAATTAATATGAAATAATATTTTAAAATACCATTTCAATTCCAAATCACTGTAAATCTCATTTTATACTAATGTCCCACGTCCACGTAATAAACATCCCAAGGATGTAACCTCCCTGTACGCCCCCAGTGGAGGAAGGGTGCCGGAGTCAATTAGCATATAATGCTATATCCTGTCACAGCACATCCCTAGGATGTGTGTTCTCCACATATTCTCCCTGTGGAGGTGGGTCCCAGAGTCATGTAACATGTAATATGGACCGTGATGACATATAATAACACAATTACAAATAACATTTATTCGCATAACAGCAAATATAAATCAAATTACTTTTCATATTTTACCAAATTTGGTAATTTCACATAATCATGTAATAACCCGTTACATGTATAAAATGCCAATTTAATTTACCAAAATTAACAATAATCAAGTCAAATAATTCATTCGCATAAATGTGGTACCACCAATATCTTTTTTTCAAATAATACTATAAATCAATTTCATTATTTCAATAATGGCATAATTTAATAATGATTTAAAAAATTATTATAACTGGCTTAGTTACCTCACAATGCTAATCCAAAAGCGTAAATCAGTTGTATGGACCTCTGGGTACCTACAACATAATTTTTTAGATTTTTAAATTTCAATTTTAAGATGTCAAACTGACTCCTACACTTAACCCAATCTAATCCTGGGCCCAACTTGGGGCTTGAATATCTCCAAATATAGAAGCCCAAATGGGGAAATAAAAATTTTCTGACAAACTAGGATCCATGCTGATCATGACCATATTTTTCTTTTATTGGGTCGGGCCCAATTTGGGACCCAAAAATTCAGCCCAAAAGGACTAACTGGACTGAGTCGAAGCCAGCCCAGTCCCTGATTTTTTTTTTTTTTCCCTGTTCACCGTTTCACCCTTGGTTCAGGTAAACCAAGGGTGGTAGATGGCCGGCAGCCTAGGGCCACCGCCGGCCCTCCCCGGGGTCGGCTGGCCGCCGACGGCCGGTCCCATGCTGGCCGCCGCCGGCGGCCACCCCCTTCCCTCTCTTTTCTTTTCTTTTTTCCTTCTTCTTCTTCCTTTTCTTCTCCTTCTTCCTCACTATGCTGGTGGCACAGCCGGCCGGAGCCCTGGCCCGGCGAGCCGGCGGGCACGCCGTCGGGCCCGAACCAACGCGGGAGCCAGCTTGGCTCCCGCGACAGGGGAGGGCCATTCGGCCCTCTCCCTCCACTCTCACCTCTGCCGGCGACACGGCCGGCCACCAGCGGCCGGCCGACCCCGCCGGATGCTACCCCGCCGGCGGTGGGGGTCGCCGCCGCAGCTCGGGCCGGTGGACCGGCGGGCACGCCGCCGAGCCTGAACCCACAATGAAGGTAGGGCCGTTCCACGGCCCTCCCCCCTCTTCCCTTGCCGGCGGCACGGTCGGCCTCCTCCGATCGGCCGGACCCCACCGGAAGTCGTCCCGGCACCTGTGGGGCCTACCGCCCGGAGACCGGGCCCGGCGAGCCGGCGGGCACGCCGCCGAGCCCGAACCAAGCGTGGGAGCCGGCTTGGCTCCCGCGTCAGGGAAGGGCCCTCCTACGGCCCTCTCCCTCTCTCTCTACATGCTCTCACTCTCTCTCTCCCTCTCCTCGCCGGTGAGGGGTGATTACCTGCCGGCGGCGAGGTGTCAGGGACGAGCGAAGGGCGGCACGGTGATGGAAGCGCGCGAAGAGGAGGAGGGAAGAAGACGGAGGGGATTGCCAGTCCCTTCCCTGTCTTTTCTTCAGCGAGCCTGCGCCCATGTGCGCAGCATGCGCGCCAGCGCGCGTAATGTTAAAAAATTTTTCAGGTGGGGGAGGGGGTTTACAGTAACCATGCATCTTTGTTCTTCCTCTTGCTTCTCCTTGGCCCTAAGTCTTGGTATCTAAAAGCTTTGAAACTTCAGCACTCATTCCTCTTAAGCGCTCTTTGGAAAAATAAAAAGTGTTTGCCTCTAAAGCGGGTTCAAGAAGCATATGCCTGAATGGTAGGTTCCTGATAACTAGGTTAATAGGATTATATTTGGTTGGATATAGAAAAGAAAACTTTGAAATACACTAAAAACTACCTGCTTTTTTGAAAATAGGGTAGCAAATATCTTTCCTTTGTTCCTAAACATGGCATGCAAGTACATGGATTCATGAGCTTTTTCTATTCTTTAACAATAATAATCAAAATATATTACAAAATTAATATTGATCTGAAAAAGAAAAGCAAATATAAAGAAAATTTTTCACAAACTAGGAAAAAGTTTTTGAATTTTTGGAATCCAATGCAATCTCTTAACCAATCCAATCAATCTTTTTCCTTCTCTAGCAATGCAACAGTTTCCTTTCTACCAACCATCTCCTCCAATCGCTTGAGCTTGGTGTGAAGATGTATTGGTGAAAAGTCTAGAATAGTTTGCTGTCATGGTGCATGTGCTTTAAATGTGTGGAGTAGTTCTACTGCTCCGGATCTAATAGTGCATCCTATAACGTGTTACTTTCTAGGGCCACTTGCAAGGTCAAGCTAACATGAGAAACTTTCTAAATGAGAGTAGTTCACCTCTCTTTTCGTTATGTGATGGAACTTGACAAGCGAGCAGCTTGGAGGTTCAAAAGGCTTGTCGAGTGGGGCCATGTCGAACGGATGGCCGCGTGATACTTTCATTGCAGTGAAATTTGGTGTGCCACCAAGTCACATCGAAAGCTAGATCAAGGTCGATGCTAAGTTTCGTTCAACGCTTAGAAATCTAAGGGAACTATAGACAACAACATAAGCAACAAAAACAAATGAAAGCTAAAACTAAAGAAAACAAAACACAACAATATACATGCATAGACGAGACCGTCAACAAAGTTGCTGAACTCTCAAATCTCAAAGCCTAAATATACCTAATTCTGGTTTTCTTTGCACTCTCTTTCCCTCTCTTAGCTTTTAGACCATACAAAATAATGACCTAGAGAACCTTTTATATATAGCTTTAGGTGATACAAAACCTCATTGGATTAGGAATCCTTCTTTGAAACAAAAATATAGAAAAAGTTCAGAAATTATGCCTAAACAAAGTAACAAATAAATGTTTAGGGAAACCCAACCAATATGGTGAAGACTAGAATTTGAGACACCAGTTCAGCAAATCTCCACCTTGCTTCAAATTCTCTTAAGCCAATCAACAAGAAACACCTCTGATTGCCTAACAATCACTCTCATGGGCCTCAAGCACCACATACACCAATCAAATCCAAGCAATGCTTAAACTTGACTATAGGAGTTGGCTTTATCATCATATTTGTTGGATCATCTTTCATTGATATCCTGAATGAAGTTGAGTTTGATATCAATGTGCTTAGTCCTCTCATGATGCATCTAATTTCTAGTCAAATGTGTGGCATTTTGAGCCCTTGAGCCAACCAAGCCCTTGAGCCAAATAACTTCTCTTACTACCTTAGTCATCACTATACTTTGCCTCAGTTGTTGACAAGGTTACTGTGATTTGCAATGATACTTTCCAACTAATAGCATAGCTTGAGAGAGTGAAAATATAGCCTATCAAAGATCTCCTTTTATCTAAATTACTTATGTTGTTTGAACTTATAAAGCTCACAACGCTACTACTAGTGCTACAGTTTCTATCATACATCCATCCAACATTTATGATGCCTCTTAAGTATCAAAGGGTATATTTCACTACTCTAATGAGCTTTCTCAAGTCGAACCATAAATTTGCTTACCACATTAATAGCATATGAAAATTTAGATGAGCACACCATAGCATACATGATATTACCCACTGTACTAGTATAAGGAACATGAGCCTTGTATTCTTCTTCTTTGTCCAACTGTGGTGATAAGGTTGATGAAAGCCTAAAATGCTCTGTAAGTGGAGTAGATACAACCTTCAACCTTTGCATGCTAAAGTATTCAAGCACTTTCTCAATGTATTTTCTTTGTAATAAATATAATATGTCTGTTTGTTGATCCCTATGAATCTTTATACCTAAGATTTTCTTTACTGCTCCCAAATTTTTCATCTCAAACTCACAACTTAGCTACTCATTCAACTTGTTGATTTCTAATATGTCCTTTGCAACAACAATCAACATGCTATCAACATATAGCAGCAAACACATGTATGAACTATCTAAGAGCTTACTATGGTAGATACAACCATCATACTTAGCCCTAAAGTATTCATGACTAAACATAAATCTATTAAACTGCTTATACCATTGCCTAGGAGACTATTCCAAGCCGTACAATGATATTTTCAGCAAACACACATAATCTTCCTTACTAGAAAATATGGACCTCTGTGGTTGATGGGTATAAATTTGCTCCTCAAGTTGACTATTTAAGAAAGCCATTTTGACATCAAGTTGCTCTAACTCAAAGCCAAACAATGCACCCATAGCTAGCAATATGTAGATAGAATTGTGCTTCATAACTGAAGAGTATCTTATTGAAGTCAATTCCTTCCTTTTGAGTGGAGCCCTTAGAAACCAATCTTGCCTTGCACCTTGCTTCTTCTACCTTAAGATTCTTTCTTTCCTTTGAAGATCCATTTGCAACTAATAATCTTTAAATCCTTAGGTGGTTTCGCAAACTTCCAAGTGTGATTCTTCTAAAGAGACTCAATCTCTTTGCTCATAATAGCTAATTGTTGAGAAGATCCATCATAAGCGAATATCTCATGATATGTGTTAGGCTCCTGAGTCCATACATCTTTCACCGTAGACAAATCATACGCAACCAAAAATATATATTCATACCTTTGAGGTAGCATAATTTGCATCCTTTTCTTACTTGTAATAATACTGTACCACTATTCTTTAGATGCTTCATCATCTATTGAATCATCATTATGCACCTCGTCATGAGTTTCTTAGACTACGCTATTCTCTTGCATTATTTCTAGAGGATCAACTTCTAACTGCACCTACTTACAAACTCCCTTCTCCTTTAAAATTCCAAACTCCTTTGCCTTTGTGAGAATGATAAACTTATCAAAGGTAATATCCCTATTGATCAAAAAACTAGGCGACCACTTGTATATAAGTTAACAAGACTAAAAATATAATTATATGAATATATTAATGCTATATATATATATATATAAAGTTTAGTTGGATTGAATTGGATTGAGGGCAAGATCAATCTTAAGCTAACACAACCATAAAGGTGAGTTGGGTTGGTGAATTTGTGGTTGCGCGCAATCCAACTTGTTCCTCTAATAAGTAGACTATTTTTATTAGAACAAAAACTGTAGCATCCTCATAATTCCAGTTAAGCACATTCTTAACATAAACAGTTGAGATGATGTTAATTTTAACTCAGCAGCCATAAACGGTCCTCTCATGGATTCTTCAACATATCAAATCAAGGGCTTGGAGGAACAACTTGATTAGCCCAAGATTTTCAATAATGCATTGGCCGCATATTCTTTGACATTACAGAGGAAAAAAAAAAAAAAAAAGAATTGCATCTTATGACGTATAATGATGCAAACCTCATCCATGGTAAGTTTAGCATATCTTTTCTTTGGTAGCAAGTAATTCTCCTCTTCAGCCCCCCCTCCCTTCTTCGTAGTGATAAATATCCCCGTAAAATTACCTGGATATTTCCCATTTATCTAAACGTGCACCAGCTTTCATGGCCTAGGAAAAAAATACAATAAATTATTCAAAATCCAGTGATGAAAAAAATATTTTAGTTATATTTGTAAAGTACTGGACATCACCTCTTTATCCCAGTCACATCGGATGGTGAGAAAGGCCAATATCAGTGTTTGTATAGCAGTTCCACCAATCATTCCAGCCCAAATACCCTACAATTCTCAATTACCAAGCACTTCAACAAACTTTTATAGGAGCCACAAATGCCAAGGAAAAGAAAAAGAAAAAAGAAAAAAAGAAAACAAAAAGGCAACTACGTAAGCAGGTGCATTTGTAAAATTAATCAGGTATTTCTTTAAAGTAGAAACGATGGCAAACAAATATCACACTATGATTTCCTTACTTAATTTAAGGAAAGTTTGGAAACATCTTTGTTCTAAAGCAAATCTAAATTTTGTATTCTTCTATTTGAGCCTAGTTTCTTTTCTTATTCTATACTTCTTTGAGCAGTAGTCATTCATTCAAATTTCAATGGAATTGTTGCATTAGTCATGAAGATATCCACAGAAGATTTTCGGTGTCCTTAAAGTCAATGTATAAGATAGCTTTGAGTTATGCTTCCAACAATAAATCAGACCTGTAAACTTGGCAGGTTAATTAGATTCAAGTATTCACCCATATCAACATTGAAATCTATATCAATGTCATTAGAGAGACCCCTCCTCACCTTCTCTCAGGTTATATTAAAGTCAACAAGGCATGTTTATCTGAAACGAGAGTAGGTTTATGAATTCTTTTTTTTCTTGTAAAATAGTTTGTCTCTTCATTGCTAATTTTTTTTATATGGTTATCTTGAATAGATCATAACTTTTCTTTACTCTGTAACATGTAAAAACTCTCATGTATTCATTACGAAACCAATATATCATCTAATTAACAAGCTCCTTGATTCCCCTGGCGTGCATCATGTATAAAATCACCTCATTTTCACTATTTTCTTGCATCACTAAACACCCAACAGGACAAAATGAAATGAACAAATAAGAACAGGTCATACCAGAACCCCAAGATCGAAAAACCATCCCAGGAGAATCCCAACTGGAATCCCAATCAAGTAGTATGCTCCGATGTTCACATAAGCCACCATAGATTGCCATCCAGAACCAACAGCTACACCTATAAAACGCAAAGCTTCACTCACTTGGAACAAGGAACACATATAACTTGAAGGCAGAGAGACTAGCGTGCACTGCACTGTGAGGAGGCAAGCAATTAGCTACCAGAAAGAATAGGTTGGATGCTGTTGAGAAGAATGGTGAAGGCCAGTAGAATGGATAGTCTATCGACGGCTTCCAGCACGTCAGCACTCGACGAGAAGATTAGTGCAAACTTGTCATGAAAGGCCATTATAAGAGACCAGAAGAAAAGACCTATCACCAAGGAGGTCACCACTGAGACGATGGTTGCAAACTTTGCACCTCTTCCATTGCCTGCACCAAGCTCATTTGCAATGCGTACTCTAGATCATTAGTAAAAAGCATCAATTAGATGCATCGCCAGTAGTGTCATCTTGCTAATTGGCTGCTGTTAAGTTAATCTACCATAATAAAATGTAATGTGGTAACAAAGAAACATAAAGTATGATGTTTCACTACCATGAACTTTTGGCTTCTAATTTGGCAACTTCAGAATGAAAACCAGGTCCTCCATGGCTGTCTCTAATGCATTGTGGTTGTCCATGGAATGGTTCCATTTTGACTGCTGGTATTGACCAGTAGACTGAAACAGAACCCTAATTCCTGATAGTGAAACATAGGTGATGAGTGTTCAAATTATGGTTCTCGGCTGAATGATTTTGTGGGGAAGTTATGACTTTATGATTCGAAAAGTAGTCTGAACTGATTCAATTTGGGCAAGCGAAAGAAATTTGCGGCCAGCTCAGGTCTGCTAGCTCCAAAACCAGACCAAGCAACAACCCAGCACTACCAGAGTCCAACCTTTTAAGGCCCCCTATAAGATCTGAGGACAAGCCTTCCGCATAGAGTTCTATGTTTATGATCTACGTTTAGTTATTATACTTTTTTTATTATTTTTTTAAAAATAAAACTTTAATTCCAGCTGTTCGACCTACTATATAATGCCCTTATATTCTTATACAATACTCATGTGCTCTTGGATTTGCCATTATTTATGGCACGCTCATAAATAACCAAAGGCATCATAAAATTTGCTGCTTTTAGATTATTCTCAAGGATATTTGACCAAGTAACCATATAATGGACTAATGGATTAAAGATATCATGCCAACTTATAAACTCTATTAGTGGTTTTACTAGACTGTTAAGGCTAATCTCCTTGCCTATAATCCTCTTCTATAGCAATATTATTAAAAAAAAAGAAGAAAAAAAAAATTTAGCCATGCATCATGTAATTCATAAGCTAACAAAAGATCTATCAAATTAAAGATGCCATTATATAGAAAGAAATTAAATTAAAAAATGTATTGATGCCACCACTTCTTTCTCTGGGAAATTATAAGAGATGTATAGGGCTAAAAATCTATTTAGAATTGAATTGGATATTTACATATATCTAAGATCAACTCTTTCGGATCAAAGCAGTAGAGAACCAAGCTATTCTGACATACTTCTTGACTACTCACTAGAAAAGAAAGTCTTCAAGTTGACTCTTGTTGCAAGAGGAATCCCAAGTTGGCATATCAGTTGACAAATCAATTAGAGTCTAGCTAGCATCTTTTTAGTTCCATACCAATTATACAATGACAAGTTCTTACATATCATACGTGATGAAGAAACTAAAATAAATCTTTTACCTTTTTGTTTTCAGACTAATGTGTTGGATTGCTGTAAATAGTATCATAGTAAACATGTCCCATGGTTCGTATGGATTGATAGATTTCACAGTACAAGCCTATTTAGTAGGATTGGTCATATTATTTGCAATTGAATTTACTTGGATTTAGAGTTTTAGCCTAACAATAATGTAAGGACTTAAATAGAAAAGTATGTATAACTTTGTGCTAGCATGTGTTTAATCCTGCAAATAGTTATGCGCTGAGAAGAACCGGAAGTATTTATATACAATCAAAAAATTTAAATAATTTTTAGTTAGTCTTTTTGATTGAGACATTAGATTGTTACAAATCACTCTTTATGAGCTACGAAATTTATTTTCTATAGAACCAATGTTTAAATATTAAGATCACATTTACCAATGATCGCTGGATACATGCATCAAGGAGCATATGTGCATGTGCAAGGATGCAACTCTGCATATGCGTGCATATATTTTCTGATAGGTTCCCCATAATGTCCATCAATTAGATCATGAACATAATTTCAAAAAGAATTATATGACAACATACCCAGTACCAGCGAAGAATGCAAAAGGAATCATCATCTCCCATGCATTTATGCTCATGCTGCTCCAGAAAAGAATCATATTAGAGTTCAAAACATACGGTAGCACACTTGAAATATTCACAGTGGCCATTCCAAGAAGCAGTTCTCTCACAAAATAATCCTAACATTTATACCAATGTAACCAGTAATGAAGTATGAAAAAGAAAAGTAAAAGCTTCTTACCATATAGAAAGAGAATCTACAGCAAGTTTGGCATTCTTTAAATTTCCAGTGAGCAAGATCAATATCCTATAGTACCAGTTCTCCAAGCTGTTCCAACAAATTACCATTTAAATAAACATTTCGTTTCTATTTTTTTTTTTTAAACAAAAAAGAAAAAAAGAAGAAGAAGATTAGGTAAACAAATTTTCTCAATGAAGGAAATAACATAAATAATAACATGCCTTGCATAGAAATTTACGTTTTCAAAATATATATTCATATAAAAATCCTTTGTTACATAAATGCATGTCAAATATAACATCGTAGTATCCATAAATATAAGCTAGTCTGCAGATGTGTTGATTGGTAACCGAACGGTTTTGTGAAAGAACATGAGCTAACTCTATTCCATGTGACAATTGGAAGAATATTGTAGGCTGTGAGTTCAACCTTTCAATGTTAATTACTAAAAGTCAAAAACGAAATAAAAATCCAAAAATCAATCTGTAGAAAATCTTAGAAGAATAGTTATGACATGCATGATATGCAATGTTGATGGTGGTCATAGTTTAGCATCTCAATCTATTGCGCATGTGTCCTATGCATAGCTGATTATAAATCCACTCTTAGTAAAGGTCGTAGGCTCTCTTAGTGCCATCACATCTATGGGTTTACATTTATTGTTGCATTTCAGATATCATGCAATGTATGTCTACAAATTATACCAATTAGTGTGTTTTATCATTTCATATCAATAGTTCTACAAATGACTTCGATGATCTGTCCATCTAATATAATGTGTCCTCCAATATCAATGGCAGTGAACTAGCTTGTTTGGGAGCATGGAGAAGATTCAACAATTATTGGACAATTTGTTCATCTGTCACTCTGCCAGTCACCTACTGTAAAAGATTCTTCCAAGAGAGATGTCAATAGATCACCCAAGAACATGGTAGTTGTGACTTCTAACATTGTTCTTCAGACCACGCCCCCAATTGAAAGCTACTTAAAACAAAGGTAGCGTTTGAGTACTCATCATTATTAAAGTTGACTGCCAGCTTACATGAAGTCTCTTAATATATAAATTATAAGTCAAATCTATTTTGAGCTTATGAGTGGCACCGTAAAAGGATTGATGAGGAAGACAAATTGGTAATTAACATATGCAGACCAATCAATTTTGTATTAATTGTGTTCAAATTAATACAAATACACATGACGAAGCTAGAACGGGAAGTGGGCTCGGATTGGCCCATAACCCATTGGGCTGACCTGACTACGGGTAATGCTATAGGCCAAGCTCAAGCTAATTCAGCTCGAATGAAAAGAATTTTGAGCTAGGCTCAAACTATTACTTGGTCTGATTCAAACCTGGCTCAAAGCCTAAACTTAAAAGAAGGCACTCTTAACCAAACTCAAATCTGATCCAAATGCAATCCCAAAATAGGTCTTTCAAATTTAATCCTATATTTCTTGCTAACTATATGAGAATAACCCACCATATCATCATAAATTTTTTTAAGCAATGAGGTGCCATTATTTTAAATATTGCTTATTTTTATGTAGACATTTAAAAGCTAAAAATTAACTTTGTTGTTTTTATTTTTAGTCTAAATGAGTTTATGTGGGTTGGCCCAATTGAATTTTAAGTTAGGTCTAGGCTTAAGATCGAGCTGTACGAAGTCTATGTTCCGAAAAAAAAAAAGAATCTAGCCTAAGGCCTTAAAAATTTTTTGGGTTAGGCTTGAGCCAGAGCACAGCCTGACCTAGCCTTGTCCACTTCAAACCCTAGATGAGACAAAGTAAGTCTCCACGTTGCACTTCTAGGCAGCCATTTTTGGCCATTTAAGTGCATGATTTATTGGCAAATGAGGCCTGCCCGGCTACCAAAGCCATTCAACAGAATTCCAACTAAAAATATGGAAGCATGGTTGATTGAAGCGAGGAAACGAGAGAACACTAGGACACAAATGTGGGAAAAATCGTTAGAGAAGTTAAATGGAGATTAAAAGAGTAGTTAGGAGAAACAAATGGGAACTCTGAGAATTTTTCTTCCTTTCTTTTCCTAACCATAATTTCTCCCTCATTGCCTTGATTCCCCTCAGGCCCTCATTGACAATTAGTGCCAAAGTTTATGTGCTTCAGGTTCATCCTGCAGTGGAAATATTATTTGCAATTTAAAACTTGATCAAGATTTAGGTGTGCTTATGGTCACTTTTCGATGCATCTGATGATAATCATATTGTGTGCTAATTGCATCCAATGCATGGTTGTGAATCGCGGACCAATGGTCCAAGCTCATTAATATTAGATATTATTTTCACAAGCATTACTAGCAAAACACAGATATCATACCCAGAATAAATAGCTTAATTTCAATTTAGTTCTCTATCGACACTCAATTTATTGAGATTATGGTCGCTGGTAACAACTCTAGATATGCAGCCTGAACCACTGAAACTAATGGCTATCTTTTTGCCCATGAAAGTTAATGAATTTTAAAAATGGATGATATACACCCAAAGTTCCAATTACTCCATCTCATATACTTCAATAACCTCCTCCAATCACACAAACAGCTACAGTTTTGAGGTTCTAAGAAATACCTACTCTCGTTATTAAATATGTTAAGACTAAAAGTTATGGGCCACACAGCTACATGTTTCCAAAGGCGTAATGCCCATGAGATGCGGGTAGATCTATCACGCGGCATGCAAGTTAAAATCACATGCAGAGAAGAGACAAAGCCTCACCTACTTTCCAAAACGTGATCAGCCTAGTCTGCATCGCGTTATGGTAGAGACTAAGTCTACTCAGGAATTTCTCATGTCTGTTGCATCTTATGACGTACAATCCAAATTGTAAAATTTTAAAATAATTTTATATTAAATAAAAAATAAATTTAAAAACTTTATAACTCAAATTCATTGTTTACCAACTAACTTGCATTCAAGTTTTAAAGCCATATTGATTTGACTTACTAACAGATTAATCTGGATCAATAGATGAGTTTTAATTCAAATTCACCTATTATCAATTATTTTTTTTAAATAAGCTTAGGATGATGTTATATAAATATTGAATCATGCACAAAAGCCTTAACCAGCCCTCTGTACCCATAATAACTAACACAAGCACACAAACACTACGATGGCTCAAGATAAGCGTACCAGAGCATGACACCAGAAGCAGCCGATAGTTTGATGAACTCCCACAGCTCGGAGAAGGCTTCCATTGAGAAGCCCTTCCAAGAGAGCGGACACCCCCCACAAACCACGTAAGCGCACAGGCCGAGCGCCGTGACCCACCACGAGAAGCCCAAAGAGAGCGAGGCACCCGCCAGGCCGAGCTTGAGCTTAGAGACAACGAGCCAGCTCACAAATATATGCACCACAACGGAGACTGCTGCGACGTAGGCCGTGACCGCGTTCTTGAGCTGGCTCTGGAGGAACCTGTTGAGGGGGAAGACGAAGGCGAGGGCGAAGTGCATCGGTATGAACCACACGCAGGTCTCGCCTGCGGCGCGAGCGAGGTCGGCCGGCTCGCCCACGAGCTCGAGCAGCGGGGTTGCGAGGAAGTAGATCGGGAGGAGGAGGACGGCGCAGAGGAAGAGAACGACCCACGAGCGTTGCAGGTAGACGCCGAGCATGTGGTGCTTCTTCGCACCGTAGGCTTGGCCGCACAGTGTTTCCAGTGCGCTCGCCATGCCGAGCTGCGATAATTGGTTTGTTAGTACCGACCGTCATATGGTCCACTAGCGAACTAGTAAATACTTAATCCCAATAACGTTGATGGATATTTATGATGGAACTCACGCTACCACGATGAGCCATTAATGTTCAAGATCTCATCTGTCGTTTGCTTACCTTCACGCTACCATTATTTTTAAATAAATAAATAAATATAATTCTTTTGTTAACTTTTTATTGCTTAAAAATGATGAAAAAGAAACTTTGCAGAGGAGCCAGAGAATTAATGATTCCAAATGGCAACCAGTGTGACTCCTGCCACCAAACAGATTAAAAATAAAAAAGGATAACATTTGTGAATTTTAAAAACTATGAAGATAAAATTGTTCTTAAAAGAAAGAAGGAAGAATGAAGAAAACTTAACAGAGGTGAAAATGAAACCTTTGCTTTTTAAAAGAAAGAGAGATGGAATGGGATGCAGATTTCCTTTTAGCTAAAATTATCGTAGAAGGAATACAAATGAAACTACGGTGGCGTGACAGCACACGGAAAGATTGCAATTAATTCTGCCTTTTTGCCCCTCGAAATAGGGTAGAAGACTTGGGACTGAAGTCATGCGAAGCTACTGCATATGTTCTTGCCTGATGTTGGCAGTGTAGAACAGATATCACCTTTCAAATTAATAGAGAAACTGGCATGGAGGAAATTCTCTGTTTGTAAATAAACCCATGAAGGTTGTAGCACTGGTAGTGAGTAAATACATGAAACGTGGGATGAGGAGCAGATGGGTCAATACCAAGAGGCCAAAGTTGAAGCCAGAGACAACGGTGTTGGCGATAGAGATGGCGGCGAGCTCAAGGTCGCCAAGATGGCCGGCGAAGGCCTGGGTGATCACGTTCATGCTGTAAGATGCGACCCTGAAGAAGATGGCCGGGCCGACGATCCTCCATAGCTTCTTCGACTCCACCCACACTTTGCTCACCAATCCCACCTCCTCTGTCTCGGCTCTGTTCTTTAGCAATGGTGTCCTCTGATCATCCATTTCTTTTAGGAGAAAAGGGTAAGGGATCGAGAGCTTTTGACTCCGGCTAACATTTGGCAACTCTGTTTATTCTCAAATCTGAGTTGGATTTTATTTAGGAGCGACTACCAACCACCTATTTTTTATAAGAGCAAGTTGAGGCGCTCTCCTTAGATGGTGCAGACTACGGTGTTACTAACCACATGATACCTGATTCCTATGTCAACTCTCTTTAATTTTCGAGCGTTACCAACCACATGATATCCGATTCCCATGCCAATTCTCTCTGATGGACTGAGCATTAGGTGGTTGGTTAACATGAATTAAACATCAGCACTAGTTTGATATTTTTTTAAAAAACATTGATAAAAGCAAGTTTTTTCTATGCCCGTTTTTCTAGCAAAAGTTTTGAGCGAAAAATAAATTCCACCATGTTTGATTGGTTGCAAATTTGTATGAAAAAAAGCTTTAAAAATATTTTTTTATATTTGATTTGAGATAATTTTACATAAAAAATTACCAGTTTGCCTCTTTTGAATAAAGATTGTATAAGAATTAAAATAACATAATATAATATTACACTATATTATATTATTATAATATAATATCAATATAATAATATTAAAATATTTATATGAATAATATTTTATTTATAATATAGTATATAAGATATATTATATAGTATGACGTACATTTGACTATATTCGAATATAATCAAGCTTAAATCTAATTACCATTGCACCCTTTGATTCATACAATTCATGGATCTTAAAGATAGAAAAAATAAAAAAGATAAGATAGTTTTGAGATCTTTATAAATTTAAAGATGAAAAAGATGATCGAATTCTGAACTTACTTAAATTCAAATGTAACAAAGTTTATCTCATATAATATTATTATATATAATATTATATTTATATATAATATTATAATATATTAGTTTATATATTATAATATATGATATAATTTAATATATGATATGATATTATATTATATGTCTTATAGTAATATAACATAAATATAATAAAAAATAAAATAAAATTAGGAGAATAATTTTAAACTTTTGATGTTAGCAAATTTCTTTATGAGACTGAAAAAAAAATTAAAATATCATCTTTCGTATGAAAAAAAATTTATATAAGAAAAAAAAAATACCTGTATACTTTATCTCTATTTTTTTATTTTTCAACCAAATAAAGTAAAAAAAGTTATTCGCTCTTATTCCACCATTGAGCGCTCGTGGTCCGACCCATGGAAGGAGGAGGCATGAATGTACTGATATTATTTGATTATTATTACTCGCGTTTTACACATGCATGATTTTTAATATAAATAATGTGAAAATTAACACAGTGCCGTTCCCGGCCGTTCTCGTTGCTTTGTTACGTCCCAGAACGTTGCAGATAGAGAGTGGCAAAGATGGTACAAGAGAGTTATGATCACTGCTATTCATGCGAGCAGACCCAAGCTCCTTATCTTGGCATGCAAGATAGAAATAAAATGTTGTTCTTCAAACAAAAAAAAAAAAAAAAAAAAAAGTCATAAAATGTGAGTCCCTTCGTCAGGAATATATATGTGTCTGCTGATAAGTTAGTACTACCAGCTCCACCTTAGTGGACTAGGTGGTCAGACTTGTCTGTTCGCCCACGTCTCTTGTTCATGGACCAGGTACATCAATTACTGGAGGAGTGGTTGTGATTTCCTTTTCAGCACTTAGAATAATTCTAAATGAAACGGGATACTCTACGATATATGTTTTGTATCATAAAACATAGTGCATATCTCAATGACCACCGTATATTATATTCTGTGCCAAAGTCTGTCATTCGTCTACCGTTGGTTTGTACTTACGTGCGCACCAATAACTTCTTTGTTATTTTTTAATATAATTACAATCATTCATGCTCTGATGGCTATTCAACAGCATTAAACGTGGGCCATACGGATTTGTGTTCTTTTCGAATACCTCAGCATGCAAACTGAATTAGAGCAGACTAGGGTGGCTCAAACCTATTTTGCATTCCGTTTCTTTTCTAATAATTATTATTTATTATTTAATTACTACGGTTGGATTCATTTGAAAAATACAAGTGCCACACAGATAGAATCACTAACAAGACAAGAACGTGATTCAAAGTGTCACTATCTCATTTGCTTTATGCATGCAATAATTTACAGAATACTTGTCAATCAATCAATCTACCTTACCTATCTATCTCTTTATTTATTTATTTTTTTAATTATTCATTCGTTTATTTTATATGTGGAGCAATTGTCGCTTCATCTAATTGATATCATGAAAAATTGTTGTCTTCGTTTGATGGATGCAAGATGAGGTGGTTTCCAAACATCTACATCACAAGAATTATATTCGGATTCAAGTTATTTTGTTTAGATTGGACCATATTCGAATGTAATTAAATTCAAAAACTTATTATTTTTTTAATCTTAGATCCACATAAATTCTAGAATCACACATTTTTTTTTATTATTTTTATCTTTAAGATTTATAAAGTATGTGTATTTAAGGATGAAAGAGGTAACCAGATTTAAGCTTGACTACATTTAAATGTAGCCAAGTCTACCCTCTCTGTCTATCTCTCTCTTTCTCTCTTTATATATAAGATAGAATGTAGCCAAGTTTAAAATTTGATCAATTTTTTTATTCTTAAATCCATTCAGATTCCAAAAATATTTTTTTTTATTTTTCTATCTTTAAAAATTGCGAACTAAATGGATCTAATGATAAAAGAGATGATTGAATACAGACTTGACTACATTATATATATATATATATATATATATTAAAATAATATTATATGTCGTGGCCTATAGAAATTTTGAAGACGTGAATGCTTTATTATTTTATATTTTTTTATAGAATAACCCAAACTTTTATGTAGTTGTGCCATTAAATTTTTTATAGTTATAGTTTTATTTTTTATAATAATTCAGAATTTTATATTATTTATTATTTTATTATAAATATATTTTAAAGAAATGTTATATAGCGTCTATTTGGAGGATATTATATACAGCATGCCTCTTAGATTCCATCTTTTTGCAGTTTATAAATTATGCATCCATGCATGCACACAATTTACCTACTTGGCATCAATTAAAAATAAAAATATTATGAAAACTATCTATTATCATGAGAAATATCTAATAAAAATCAGAACAACAATTATGGTGTGCTATTTTTCATGTACGACACTATTTACACACAATGGTTTAAAACTCAAAGCTTTGCTTCTTATCATCTGAGCCTTGTGTCGGTGGGATGTGAGTCTTGCTGAATTCTATTGCCAGCCCAAGCAAGAGAGAGAGAGCAATGGATCATGGTGGAGATCAGTAAAAAGACAATGAGGTGACTTCCAAATATTAAGGCTTTCGAGATCACGATTGCTCTCTCGAATACAAGCACAGATGCACCTCAGTTATGAGGTGAATAACTTTCTTGCTTCGTTGCATTAAACCACAACTCCAACCTTTGCCTTACCTTAACTATAATATATCCCTTAATCTATCCTAGACAATCTAGCCCTAGCTTGTTCTAATGCGATCTAATCCTACCTACTCTTTCCTAATTCTACTAAATTTAACATAGTCTAACCTAATCTTACCTACTTCAACCCAATCTAAATATTCAATTAAATCCAATCGCATTCAATCATGCCTAGTCAAATCCTATCATATTGGAACATATTCATTTTCAATCTTAATCACTTGATTTGACTCAACCCATCTTAACATCAACCTTCTAATTATACCTAACCGCACTTGATCATATGTGATCAAGCCTAATCACATACGATTGCCTTTGTTCTTATTAAATCATGCTCAAAATCTAATCTAACCTTACCTCAATCTACTCCTACTCATCCCAATCCAACCTAGCCTAATTATAACCACATTTTGCAGACCACACATGAGTCCACATTCTGACTCTTATATTCTAAATTGAGCTTTTCTTGGACCCAATATAGGATTAAGCTAAGCCATGATGACATATATAAATATTAATTTGGATCCCTTGTTATCCTTGCCCCATTGCCTACCCTTCTAATCATAAATGCATGCTAAGAGAAATCTTCTTATACTCATAGGCACTTTAATGAAATCATCCCATGCTTAATCTTTATCTCTTTTTCTCTCTAAGGACGACTTGCCAAGATGTTAATGGAATTTTAAGAATCATCAAAGTATTAATGAACGATAAGAACCTTTATTCATAATATTATCAAATAAAGAAGTATGCACAAGGATTAATCGAATTATACTTGCTTATGGTAATAAATACAATATCAATCTTTGCATTCTTGGAAAATACTGAGGTTGCAAAAGTACATGACCATTTGAGATTATAATTTGTAGTTGCTTTACTCCATGAATCAACCTTCTAAAGCCATAATTGACTCTAAGTCTCCACAAGCCAAGAGGATGCACTATTAGAAAGACTTATCCAACAAGCCATCCTTCTCTCTCCCCTTGATGGAAAATAAGAGTGCCCCTTGCCTCTCTCTCTCTCTCTCTCTCTCTCTCTCTCTCTCTCTCTTCTCTTCCTCTCTCTCCCCTTAGAGTTGGCATGCCCAAGGGAGAGGATGCCTTCTCTTTTTATAGAGGAGTGACTCCCCTCTTTTTCTAAGTCCAAAGAAGACTAAATGATTCGAAGAGGAAAGGATTAATGGGTGATAGGCTTTTTTAGTTGGCCCTTACTTAGGTCAAGGAACCACTTGTAAGCTCATACACCTTATTTATATTGTCATCACTGATAATACTTGGTACGATGGATTATAAATGTTGATCACTCAATGTGATCACATGCCTAGGTATTAGTATGAGGTTTAGCCTAAGTGAAGGAGAAACTCTATGCTAGCATTATCTAATATAGCAGCCTTATGAGTTTAATACCAATCTCACGTATAGTTGTAAGCAAAGTTTTGAGTATCTAGGTATATCCAATCCTTTCTATGTATCCCACTTCAGTTGGATAAACTTGTAGAATACTCATTGACTCTTTTCTAACTCTATGGTTGATGTATGATACATACCGTATATATGGCATACTCTTTTTGAGCTATGATCCATTCTTTTATCACATTTATGTGAATGGGTATTTTTACGGAATGAATGGCTCCTAGCTCATATAAATTTTCTTAGCCACATCGCTTCCTTTTCCGCATCTAATGCCATAATATATTTTGCTTTAGTTGTAAAGCGATTCACTTTTACTTCTATAATGCTAATGCACAACTCTATTGTTGATCATAAATATATTTTTTAAAATGGAGCCATAGGCTAAAATAAACATCTATATATCCCATCATTCCAAATTGCCACTATCATACACATGCATATAATTAATAACACCATTAAGATATTACATAATATACTGGATTGCTTTCTAATGTTTCCATAGGTTGCCTTAGTATCTAAATACCAATCCAACAATATAGTATATTTTTAGTCTAATGTACAACATAATATACATTAAATTTTCTATATCTGAAGTTTAAGGTATCTTAGCGATTAGTTGGATCTCCTCTTTATTCTTAGGCCTTGTACAATCAGAAAGATGAATGTTGTAGAATAAGAATATGAGCCCCTGCATCTTGAAACTATTACCCTCAACCAAATGGTTGCCACCTTAAGTTAGAAATGGAATTATTGATCAAGGCTTGATCTTGACGTAAAAAATTAGGAGACAAAAAATCTATTCTCCTTAAATGAAGAAATGGAAATTTAGGGTTAGGCCATCAACCATCCCTCTTAGACTTGTGGCTGGCAACTACAAAGATTGCTAAAAAAAGGTAAGACATGCTCCATGGTATTCCACCTGAGACAAGAGGAAATGTTGATCTATCCAAGCTGCTCATCTAATTTTTTTAAACCTAAGAATGGTGAGAAGGAGAAATCCATTGAAGCCAAAGAACTAAAAGAGATGATGGTTGGATTATTTTCCACTAAACATGAAGAAGAATAGGAAAAGAGAATGGACTTGGAAGAGAAGAAATTTGATAAGAGTGACCCAAGAAGAAATATAGATGTCATAGGGAGAATTCTAAGATTTGAGGATAGAAAAAGAGAGAAGAGAAGTTGAGCTCAAAGGCAAGGAGATATAACATGAAGAAATCTAGAGCATGGCAAAGAACTAGGAGGAAGAACTACCTAAACTATACATTTATTAGATCATTTTGCTTGTACCTCATAAGAGCTATTTGATTTATGATAATTTGCTTTGATGATTTATGATTACCATGAAGATTATCATATTTGATAATTAGATATGATAATTTGAGTGGTAATATTTAATTTTTAGTAATTTAAGATTACCACAAATCATGGTAATTCAATTCCCATTTAAAAGGTAGATATTTGATATTACTAAAATCTGGTAATCTTAGATTATATTCTTAATTTTTATATAAATATTTAATAATACTTAGTCTGATTATACATTTAATTTACACTAAAAATATTTAAATATTTAATATTATATTTATATTTAATATTAAATATATAATATAACATTTAATATTTTAAATACTATTATATATTTATATAATAATATGTAGATATTAAATTTTATATTATTAATATTTATGACCTTCATGCATATTAAATTATTATATAATATATTAATAAATAATTATATATTATATATTAATAATTATTATATAATGGGATATTTAATAATATTATATATATAATATTTCTAAAATTGGTTTACCAATAATCTTGATTTTTATCAAAACATTTCATATTTTAGGAAAAAGAAGAGGACTCTCACTTTAAAAATAAAAAAATATAATAAAATTTAAAAACTTGGTGAACTGATTATCGTATTTTGTTATTATGAATCAAATATAGTAATCTTTCATTTCTAAGAATCTGATTACTAAATGTAAGATTATCAAGAATGTAAGATTTCTGATAATATTATATTATCGCGAACCGAACATCATGTTAATGTATTAGATTTGTGGTCAAAAGACATAATGTCCTTTTAAGACTAATGTTGAATATGATGCTCCATGCTTCCCCAAGATGCTCTTCAAGATTTGATTGCTGCTTCCACAGAAGCACTTCAGTAGCTATGGTGATCTGAATTTGAACCACAAGTGGTACATCCCAAGTATTTAAGCTTGCTAATTACTCTCTCTCTCTCTCTCTCTCTCTAAAAAAAAGTGTCCAAATTAGAACAAAGAGGAAAGGGGAAAGAACACAACAAAGACAGGTAACTAAACTATGCCACCGTAGTCTATGCAAAAAGCAAATTTTGTGAAAAGGGATATGTTTTGTCAATTCTAAATAGTAAAATTATAATTGAAAAAGAATATATATATATCTTCTTTGTCAAGATTTTATTTTTCTTAGATCACATGCTTATGTTACAAGTGAATCAAGTATCTAATGGAGCGAGAAACTTGCCCAACCATATTGTCCCATCATGGCTTTTGTCAAAAGGTTTATTCATCCTATCAATAAGTCGATCGTCTTAATGAATGATGGTAAACGCAGCCAACCTTGAACCTTTGTAAGGTGTCAGGAAGACTTCAAAGTGCTCGTTTAATATTTTCTTTAAAAAAAAGCTGTCTCTTTCATTGTATTTATTTTTTTTAAGCAAGAGAAAGAAATATTTACGTGGGTCTTATATATATATATATTTTTCTTCAACCAAATATGAGAAATTATGAAGAAAAAAATTTTTCCACCTACTTTCCTTCCAACCAAATGGGCCTAGTGTCAACAGGCACGCAGACAATAATACAAAATACTGGTAGACACTTTACCCTTCGGACAACGGTCGGTTGAAATGGTCTTTCCATCCAGCAAAGCACCTTGATTCTGTTCGGAATCTGACAAACTTCCAAATAAGATTGATTGCGAAAAAAAGGTTCTGGATACGGTGACGCGGGTAAGATCAATTTTTGGATTCCTCTCGGGAACACTAGTTGACAACTTCATGCCATGGGGCAGGTTGAGGTCACTTTCTAATTTATGACCAGATTCATGATACCAAGGAAGTTTGCTATCAATCACTGTTTTACTATCTTTTTACTTCAATCGTAACTCTGTTTTTTATAAAGCTTAAAGTTGGCATTTGGCTCGTAATAATATAATATTATCAAAAATTTTATATTTTTTATAATTTTATATTTTAATAATTATATTAAATGTAAGATTATCATATTTAGTTTATCTAAATAATATAAGTTCAAATTTTTAAAAACAAAAAATCTTTTTTATTATAAATATTTTTTATTTTTTAAGTGGTCTTTTTTTCCTTGCTAAATATGAAATGTTTTAGTAAAAGCAAAAAAGTCTTTATAAAATCAATTTAGAAATATTATATATTTAAATAATATAAATATTTAAATTATATATAATATAATATATATTTATAATGTTATATATTATATATAAATATAATATGATGCTTTTGGCTTTTCATGGGTGGTGCCATAAATAATGTGAACTTTAAGGGCATATAAGTATTGTATAAAGAAATGCAGACATTGCATAGTTGAGATAAATGGCTAAGAGTAAAGCCCTATTTTTCAAAAGAATAATAATTTAAATACAATCAAGTGTATATTAAATATATAATTAGATTAAATATTATTAAATAATTATATAAAAGCCAAAAGTGTAATATAAGATTATCAAGCTTCGATAATTTTAAATACTCATTTTTTAAATAAAAATTGGATTACCATATTTTGTGATAATCTTAAATTACCAAGAATCAAAAATTATCATTTAAATTACCATGTATAGTTACCAAACATGATAATTTTTATGGTAATCTCAAAAATACTAAAGTGGATTACCATCAATTAAATGCTCTTTAAGAGTATCTCATTTTTCATTCAACATCTCACATACATCTCAAATGTGTCGAATGGATTGTTTTTGAGCATCACCCGAACAATAAACCATTGGATGCTAAAGCAATGACAAGAACAATGAAAACCGGAAAATCTGCATTTCCCCCAATCTTGTATCCAACATTGTCTCCTTTTTGCTAATGGTATTCGCTGGGAGCATCAGATACAACCTTATTAATGCATGGGCCACAACTCACAGGAGCAATGATAAATTGAACCACCAATGACCAAAATCTTGCTGAAGACCTCGCTGATGCCATTTTGCACATGCAAGGCTTGAGTCTTTCTACAGATTTAGGGGATTGCTCTCTGTTACTCTGGTACAACAGCATGAGTACCGATTGCTCTGCTAGCTCTTAACTAAAAGGATCCAACAAACGTCTCCTTCACAAGCTGACGATAAAAGGTTGATTAGATCATGAATTTCTTAGTTCATCTTCTTGATACCCAATTCCATACTGACACCATACTAGCGACATGCTTGATCCGCAAGTCGGTTCAGCATATCATAATTTAGTGCGCAGCGCACCAATATTGAGCATTGTTCCAGCATGGATATATCCAGATATGTGGAGCATTTATGCGAGGGTAAAAGCATGATTGGAACTCTCTTTCAAAAAAAAAGGAGGCTTTTGCATTGTGGTTAAAATAAGTGGTTCGTGCCTTCCTGCGTTTGGCTTTCCTGGTCCAGGAGATTAGATGAGGGAAGATAAAACACTACAAAATTACCTGCTTTTGAGATCTCCCAGGTAAAAAAGGGAATTTTCGTTACAAGGACTCACTTGCTTGGTGATATGCATAGAAGCTGCTCAGAGTAAATTAACCATAAACTGAAAAAAGAATTGTTGTTACTTCTCTTCAACAGCATTAAAGCCAAAAAGAAAGCTAGAAAAGAAAAAAAGGATTTCTTCAAGCAAGCAACTGCATGCAGACTAGCTAATCTAGAAAATATTATAACAAAAGACAGCAGAAAGAAACCAGACTGCAAGCGAAATATTGAAATTAAGATAAAGAACACATACTTAAACAAACTTTAATTACAGGACATGAAGATCAAAACAAGTGGTAAGAAAGGGTGTCACCTCACTTCTTCAAATTGTGTAAAAATGAAAACATCAGCAAGACATAAACATGGACAGACTAAGTTTCAAATCAAGGATTCTGGGGAAGTGAAATCAGAGTAAATCATCTCACATTTTAAGACCATTACCAGCTATCCACAAAATTACATGGCAAATGGACACACTTTCAAATCAGGGCACCATAGGGGAATAGAAGCATATAAAACTCCATCTTCCTTGAAGCCACTGATTGCAGGAGAAAGTGAAAAACTTCTTCAACTCTTTCTTGTGTACTCGTCAGAAAAGAATTCTTCATGTTAGTTATTCCTTTCTGATTTTTCCTCACTCACTGAAGGACCAATTCAGTTGCTATATAGGCCAACTCCATGAAGACCAGCCCTTGATAGACACATACACAATGATCGCATCTCATCATCAAGAAACAACAGCAGCCCAGGGTGGTGTTGAGGTCAAGAAACATCAAAGCTTCACTAGGCCCCAACCTCCACAAAGAATTCAAGTATTTCCCATAATCAGTTCCAGATGTAGACATTGATGATGATAAAAACATTAAAACCAGGATGTCACACTATACGACATGTGAAGTACCGCCTGATTGGGAAATTTCTGGTTGATCAACACTGGTTTTGCTCACAATGCCCTTGCCAAAATAATTTGCTATCACAGAAAATCCATCCTTCGAATTCTTCAGCTGCTGGAAAAACCAATCTTGGTCTCTGGCATTTTGCTCTAAATTTCTCTTCGTTTCTAAAATTGATCTGTATTCTGGGGCACACTCTGGGCATTCTTTCTCATTGTCTCCAAGGCAGCGTAGGTGAAATGAGTGCATGCACATAAAATGTACTGCTGGAAGATCAAGGGTGAAGGTGCAGGCCGTGCACTTGCTAAGTTGAAAGATTCTTGCATTAGTCCTGAGATCTTGTATTTCTTTCCTCATTGAAGCAGTATCTTCCTGCACATCAAAATATATCAATATAAAATCAGTAAAATAATAAATAGAGGAGCACAGGCTGGCTATTTTATTTAAATAACTGAACAACTTTTGTTTGTTTAAGTCATTTAAATGCTGACCAGCCATCAAACTAGTGCAAGTGAAATGCAAGCCTTGATAATAACTAATGTATATCAGCTAAAGAAATGATTCAAAGCTCAGTGAAGTTAACAGTCCAAACTAAGGCTGACATAAAAAGAAACCCCCTACCCCAAAATGGGAAAAAGAATTGCAATTTTGATGCGACAGACACAAAGTTTCCGTATGTAGGTTTACTGTACTATATCAAAAGTTAAGGTGAATGCACCACTTTCCTTTTAGAACCAAAGCACCTCCCAAGTTTCTGAAATTAATGACAAGAAAGGGAAGTTAATAACATATTTTGCTTAAGATTCAGCTTTAATCCACATTAGATAATTCAGCAGAGCTTCATATACTGATAACCTAATGCAAGTCAGATAATATTAAACTATTCCTCCAACCCAATGATAACAACCCCTAAAACTACATCCTAGTCTTGTACTTCCACAATTCCTCACAGTGGCATGCAGCACGCAGCCCCACAACTTCTTTGAACATTTGTCTAACCAAGTCTGAAATCAGAGTTGAAACTATAGTGCCAGAGTTTTCAACATAAACTTAGATAACTCCTGCAAGCAAGCTGACAAAATAGCATCCAATCTCTTCACAGTACAGACAAAATCAACTTATTCCACTCTAGAAATTATCCAGAAATAAAAATTTCCCAGAAACAGGCCAACCAGGAAAAGCCAAAATCTTCTGAAGTAATAACAGATGCAGAAAAACTATAATAAAACATATCACACCTCTTACTAAATCCAGTAGCTGTTAGGGAAGCCAAACCTCAAATTCTCCATGCCTTCAATCTTAACAACTAGCTGAGTGTTCTGCTCACCTTCAGGTTCCTTCTAAAAGTGTTAAAACAAATTAGATACCAAATATTATTTATTTTACCCTAACTTCTCTCAAAATGCTGGCTATCACACTGATCTGATTTGCAAATAATCATTTAGCAAACCATACAATTCAGCTGCAAAAAGGAAGAAAAATTGAGATGACACCTTAAAGGTAAATCTTCAGACCATATATATGTCTCAGATGTTTTATCCTCTTCACCTTTTAGACAAACTCTACCGTACCTGCAGATACTATCAAATGAAAACAATGCTAGCTCTACACTTCAAAAAGAAAACAATCATAATTTAGTTCTCCAACAATCTTTATCCAGTAATGTTCTGCCTTGATAATCATCATCCATATATCAGAATGTGTTTGATAAGAGTTTTTGTCTTGGAACCATGTACACCTCCAAAGACTGAATATACCTATATCAAATCTTGCCTTCCTTGAAGAACTAAATTCCATCCAAGACTCGGGAATTCAAGGAGTGTGCTCGTGTAAGCAAATGAGCCAAAATTGCATAGTCAGTAAACTATTTTCTGCAATTAACCTTTTAGGTTTCATAAAATGCATGTTTCTTGCTGAAAATGACTCTGGCCAAAATAAATCATTGGAAGGTTGACATTAGGTTAAGAGCGGGCCATATGAAGCCCTAAAAAATCATGCTTTAATCATAAAAAAAAAACCCTAAAATAATTCTCAATCCAGGCTTACCCACTTAATTTCACACAATCTATCAATTGCGATATATGCTAACAGTGACACCAATCCTCAACCATCCCTTAAACTTTGATCCATGCACATGCAACAACATAACCTTATCCAGCAAGTCTTGTCTACCAGTATTCTGAAACTATGACCATGCATTTCTATTTTTTTGTGCACCTTTTGATGGTTATTCTGTTGTTTAGATCTTACTCATTAGAACGATGGTTCATTCAAGAATGAAAGACAGAATTACATTCTAGGTGAGCAGGGCAACAATAGAGCAACACCAAGAGGGCACTGCATGGTAAATGTATTTTTATTTGTTAAAATTGTCCATAGACCTGGTCTTGTGTAGCTTTCATTTTGTGAGCTTATCATCTATGATAATAACTGTAGCTTCTGACAATGGTGACATGAAGCATGACTGTATAGAAGATGTTCAAATTAATTTTGTATAGAAGATGTTCAAAGTATATTAAAATCTATTTTGAGTTATTTAGCAATTAATTTTGTGCCAATTCTCGCTTTATAATTTTATTTGCCAAAAACCGGAAATTGACTTTGGTGATCTAGAAAAGCTTGCAATACTGAAGAATGAAACCCTTAATATAGTGACTGGTTGAGAAGAACCTTGAAGTTGTCCTGGAATGCTTTGGACAGTGTTTAGTGCTTATTATTATTCCTTAATTAACTTTTATCTATTAGCAGTAGGAAATTGGTGTGAGGCAAAACAGGTTTAGATTTGTTCCCTAAAGTTAGGTCAAGTCTAAGTAGGATGAAGCTCTAAGGTGCTGTGCATCTTAAAAACTTCTACTAAGAACTAAATCAATTAAATCGTACCATACTTTGTGGTTTTCTTTTTCCTCCAGCGTTCAAAAGAACTCGATTTGAATATGTGATTGTTTTAGAAGAAATGGAATAACATTGTTTATTCACTTTTCTTGCCACATCCGTGAGGTGTTGAACTAATCATGACTCGAGATGTAACTGAATTCTCAAAGCCCAACTTCCAATACCACAGACATAAGTCAGCAATACAATACTGAAAACTTGACTCTCTCATGTGTCCATGCACCACTAGTTACAACTATTGATAGCTGGGGAAAATCTATTAACCAACCAAAGATGGTCAGAAGATTTGAAGCATCTTATCCCTCATAGTCTAGAGATAGTTCGGAGGAACAAAGCAGTGAGAGTATTGATCAAACCAAGTTTGATGACTGAAACCTTCAGAAAGCATTCATTTTGCGCAAAAGTAATATAAACAATGATGGATGTTATTTCAAAAATCAAAGGATCTAGGATTCCTTTGAGATTTGTGATCTTTATATCATATTTAATCTTTTATTCACCGTCTTGATGGATGGGGAAATATTCCTTTATATGGGCCTCATCCTTCTACTCTGATGCAATTTCAATGAGTGCTTCTTTTGTTGCACATTCTAAGAGCCAGATATTTGTTGTCATTAAACTTTGTCCATCAAAGACATGGCAATCCTTGCAAGCTCCCAAGAATGCTTCACTACCTACGCAAGTCCACCTAACTATGTTTCATTGAGCACATTATTCAGTAGCTACTATTACCACATACTTGAGTTAATTAAACTGTCTAGGTATCTCATGTTTGCATGCTAAAATTAATTCAGAAGCAGATCTCTCTGTAAAAGCGGATCATAAGAAACATCTGTAAGTCTTTTCACACTTATCTTTAATATTTTCATACAACTAGGATCAACCTACCGATCACTCAGGAAAAAGGGACCCCATAGTCTTCATGTAAGGCCAAAAAGCCACCCTTAGAACCTAGGGATCTCTTCATAACTGCTTGTCTCAAATAAAAGTTATAAATTGTGAATATTCCCATTAACATTAACATGATCGGTGTGACAAATGACTACAGAGAGGTCATATGCTTCAGCTTATTTTTCCTTTTTTAGTGAACAACTTTGTTTGTAATAATATTATTTTGCATAATAATTTTAATCTTCAAGCACTATAGCATGAATCTTTATCTTCTTGGCACAAAACAACAAATGAGGAAAGGACTGAGTAAAACTGCAGTTGATCTATCTTCTAGAAACGCTCCCTTTAACACTTTAAATTCTAAAACTTACTATTATATCAATTGTTAATTCTTTGCATGAAAAATAGGATGCTCACAAAAAGGAGGAAGACAAAATCTTGTCTTCTATGTTGTTAAAATACTAACCTGGTACTTCTCAATTGATCTGCGGTCATCTTCGATTAGCTTTGTTTCTTGTTCAAGCTTTCGAGCAATGTAATCCTTTACAACAGATAGCGTCAAACATGGGTTCCTAGATAATGTCTGCACGACAACAATGGGAGGCAGTATATCATCTCTCTCAATGTAAGTCAAGACCTCCTTTACTTCTTTGGAACAATCTTCTCCAAGCTCACCAAAGTACTTGAGAAGATCACCCCAAAGAGATGGATCTCCCCCATGAGTTGAATCCCCTAGCTTCTTGCAGCATGCGATCAATCCATCATGATCATGAGCCTGCATGTAGCAAGAAATTACTTCTTTATAAAGCTTCATCTTCTCATACAGGAACAGCAGACCATCTTTGAATTTGTTCATTTCACAAAGAATAACAGCAAGATCAGCATCATACAATGGTTGCTCCATGTCAGACGTCCATGCATTCTTAAGCAAGGTTAACCCCTTCTGCTGTCTTTCTAGACAATCCTTTTCTTTTTTAACATCTTTGTTCTCAACAGTATATTTCTCCTTACTCTTTTTTATAGACCCGTTAGCCACTTCTCTTGCACTTCTTACTTTAAGATCACGATCCTCACCACCATTTTCTTGTGAAATTGATGGAAAGCTCAAGGTGTCAGATAGGTATAGCTCCAAAAGGGTGTTGTGAATTTCAACTTGAGCTGGTGAATCCTTCACGTTGTTGATATACCTTTCTAGGAAGTCCATGAGAGATTGTGGGCTATGTACAAAAATATTTATAAAGTCCATTGGGGAAGGCAGCATAAGTAGGTGCATGTCATTGGAGGTCCTCCTTATTGCTGATTCCCCACTGTAAGTGCAGAGTCTCAGGAGTATATCAACAGTTTCAGATGGGCTGTGTTCCACAAGAATTTTACCATACTCTTTAACAGTAACACCAGCTTCATTGGGCTCAAGGCTTGAAATATACTGTAATGCCTCATGGTATCTACCAAGGTCTTCAAGTAAAATCTTTAAATACCACTCATGTCTCTCAGATTTCTTAGCAACATATAAAGCATGCTCATGATACCCAGCTGCACGGCAGACTCTTATGGCAGTTTCCACATCAAACTTGTGTTCACCAACAGCATCTTCATCTTTGATGAACTTGTTTAACTTTTCAACATCTTTCAACTTTGTGTAGCAGTTTAAAAGAAGAGTTGTATGATCTTTAGAAGCTAGTCCTCTCTCATGTAATTTTTCAAGGTAATTAGTGAGGTTGTAGATCCTTTGTGCATCTAGAAACTTTTGGATGACATAAGAAGGTTCCAGATGACCAATTGTGTTAATATATTGTGACATAGCCTCATCATAATCTTGTTTACCATACAGATGGTCACCATATTTTCGCAGCACTTCAGCAGTAGCAGCAGCATCAGCTTGTTGACTCTGTACAAGATTGATTGCAACAGTATATAAATTCTTCTTGAACAACATATCCAACTTACTTTCCATGTCCTTTTCTGCTATGCACAGAATCTTTTTGTCACTCATTATAAGCATGATAAAGCCCCATTCACATAGCAAGTGTGAGACCTCACTTGAGACCTCACCTACCACCATGCTATGGGCAATCAACCGATTCTTCAAATCATAAACATTAAAGGTATTCTTGCCACTTCTCTGATCCGCAATAACACACAGTAAGTATCCACGAAACCAACCAAGAAATTTCTTCTCACCATCAAAAGCCCAACAAGGACCTCGCCCATCAACTTCATAAAAGTACACAGCTTCAGGACGACCAATAATCAGATCCTGCTCAATAATCACAACAGCACAATTGAATCAACAACTAGGTACTTATTCCAAAAATAAAAAAGAACACATCATGTAAAAAACATGAAATAAGCATACAAGGTGGTCACTCATTGTAACAGCATTAGCATCACATCCAATCTGATCCAATGTCTGCCTCTTTGGTTGCAGATCATGCAAGCTGAACAAACTTACAGAACTAGGAGTGACAGCAAAAAGTTGAAGAGCTCTCCCTTCAACTCGGAAACCAAGGCCCGTAATAGAAGTGAGACTCTTGTCTGAGACAACCTCTACCTGCAGCTTGAAGCGTGTGATACGCTCACGTGCAATGTCACCTTTGATGCAGTAGACAGAACCATTATCTAAACCAATAGCAATCAGTAATATTGGAGGAGCTTCCTCGAGAACTAAAAATGATGTAATCTGCAGATAACAAAGTCCTTTAACTCATTAGACTTACAGGAACATGAAACTGGCACCACTACACCAGCAATCAAAAAGAAGAAAGAAACATAATGCCATCAAAAGAAACAAAGGAAGAATATATAGTTGTATAAGGCCAGTAAAGTCAAGCAAAGAAATACAATCGATAATACCTTTGCTTCAGGAAACTGATTGGTGAATATCCGCAATATCTGGACACAGAAAGGAGTACTCGTGCTTGAACTTTCTGGCTCAATCTTATCAAGGTCAAACACCTTCAAGCAAATTGAAGATAGCTGGGGAGACGTCTGCTCATCTTCTCCAATGGTTACTAGGAAATTGCGTTGCTGAATGATAAAGAAAATATGAATAAATCACAAACTGAGCTATATTGAGATGTAAAGCCTTTGTGGGACCCTAAGATTGAAGCCATAGTTTGATGTTTCAGCAAAACTGAAAATTATTAGTTTCCATCAGTACAGATCTAAAACCTAGGTTAATTTTGAAGTTTCATACAAAACATACTTGTGCTCCACAAAGGAATAGAACATATGCCAATCTTCTATCATTTCTTCATTTATTCCAATACTAAGGAGAATTCTCACAAGATTAACCTTGAATTTTCCAAGTTCTATGAATACTTGAAAGCAGCATGATATTGGTGCCCAAGTAATTTAAGACAGTAAATTGTCACATAGGCTTGGCTATCATTGACCTCAAACCTTATAAACATTTAAATTTTTGTGTCAACTGTCATTAAACAATAAGATGATATATTACATGTCAAAATGTATGAAAAATGATTATTATTTATTTATGCACCTCACAGATACGTGCATGCATCTACTATAACTGCCTGAAAGTACCACAATGATGTAATCAAAGATGATAGAGAATACAATATATAATGATGTCTGGTTTGTTTTCTAAACTTGTTCACCTTTTACTTCTTACTAATGGTTTCCTTTCCCGATTTTCTATTTGGCTGAAATAGGAGCCAATATACCAAGACCATCAAAACTATCTAAGGTGAAATTCAAATTTGACTCCTCCAAAGCCAAAAGTAACCTAGTTTTTGAACCTTGATGGAATCTATTCATTATTGGTGGAAGATCACTTAAAACATGTGTTATCTTGCTGGGTAATTAATGAAATTTATTATGAAATATGTGAGAGAACAAGCTCAAGGCCATAACAGTCAAAAACTAGAAAAAATTACAAAGAATAAAGTAAAGAATTTACTACATTAAACTCAATTCTTCCCACTAGTAAGATAATCTGCAAGCCCATTGGCACAGCTAAGTAGATAGAAGAAGCAGATATTATGCACATGGGCAAGGCCATGAAAATCAACTAGAAAGAACAACAAGCCTCTGCAGCTGCTAACTCATAATGGCCAAAACACTAACATTTTTAAATCACCTCCTAAAAAAAGTTTCATGGCCTTCTATAAGGAAAAAAGTATCTTGGTCTGTTTAGTATCTTGTTCTGTTTCATAGGAGACAGCCACCACAAACAACCTTAAAAACAAAGACAAGATTGAGCTCCAATTCAAGAAGACATATCCAAAAGGAAAACCATTAAATTAATAAGCATGAATATAGGGGCAGGCTTTCAGAGTGGCAGCTTGGAAAGAAAGGATTTTAGACAAAGTATCCCTTCAAATCCAATCCTGAGCTAAAAAATAAAATTTCATATACTTAAAAGCTTCATGAACTCATGGATAATGTTATTTTCCAATCACTAATAAGGGCAATAAATGTGAGCAGGTTTTGAAGACTATTATCTATAGATTTTTTACCTTCCAAATTCTTTAATCAACCACTTGAGAAATCAAGTACCAAAAATTCTTAGTAAAACAAATAAATTTAACACTCACCACTTGGAAGCAACCAATGCATTTCCACAGACCATGAAAACATACCAAATTAGCTTATGACCTCATAGCAAACAAGATTAATTGTTTCACAGGCTATCCAACACAAGCATGGACGCAAAGGTTAAGATATATCTAAAGAAGTGCATTTTCATAGTTCTCAATGGCTACAATTTTCAACAATGCTGCCATTGGAAACAACTCTTTACTTTAGGGGTGCCAAGACCTATTTTAAGGAAAAGAAATCAAACTCTAGGGCAAGCCATTACCCACAAGCACAAAATGATTTGGAAGCCTCATAGATTTGGAGCCACAAGAAGCAAGTCCTTGTAATAATTAAAAGGAAAACATCCTATCACTAAACCATTCTTCTTTCAGTCCCACCAGAAAGCCCCTTACTTTCACACCCTAAAAAAAAAAAAATGCTTCCTTACTCTTTTATATTTATCAAGTGCTAATGAGCCTGCAGTCTTTAAAGGTTTTTTCTTAATAACAACAACAACAAAAAAGATGCCATAATTTATATTTTGAATGATCTGGGAAAGGGTAAGACAAGTTGAAAACATGGTCATCAGCATGAAAACAATGAGCAAGCTTTGACTATGATAACCAGAACCCGATACACATTAGGATTTTTAGATTGGATCTTGAATACAATTAGTACAATATACCTGATAGGGCACTTGAATATAAATATGCATTGTAGATCATGGGCGCAACATAGAAAGTGGGCAAAACCAAAAACCAATTGTTCAAAAAGCTACCTAACATAGCCTTATTCTCTCAATATTTAACAAGTCATGATACAGATTGGATGCTGAAAACTACATGGCCCTTTTGAAATTGTATTCTAGTGGTGTCCTTTTACACTCCGCCATATAATTCAAGTTCTTCCTTGGACTATCTTTCAAACTAACAAGTTTTGATGTTAAAACTCTTCATTTTACCAACCATAATAATCTCATATAAACAGATAATCGCGTCCCTACAAATTGTTGAGGGTCACGTCGTCACAAGTAGCATGGCAAGGTCTCACTTCCATGCGCGTGCATGCATGAGGACTCCAACTGCAGTGCCAGTACCTGCTTTCTATCTAATTTTCCAGTTGCACTGCTATAGTTCACAATTTCCTCATAATGGAGTGAAATTTTCTCCAAAGATGGCAGTTGCATAAGCTAAAAGTTTGTAATTTTCATTGTTCGTCGATGATCAAGTCATCTAACCGAGAACAAAAGCCATTATTACCGATCAAAGCTTCCAATTACAAGGACTTTAAAGATGATGAAGAGGGATGATCACTACCTTGAGCTGCTGGATAAAGAGGACGGAGGAGGCGTGGGCCTGGAATCCGTGGGAGAGCTTGAAACCGCGGTCAAGGAGGCCGACGGTGCCATCATCGCATCCGACGGCGATCCGCCCCCTCCCGCTCGAGCAGCACTGGATCTGGCCGGTGATCTCGCCGGGGATCGAGGCCTTGCCGGCGGACTTCTCTTCGAAGAACTCGAATTTCCTCCATTGGTACATCTCCCCTTACTCGAACCAAAGAAGCGACACGCGATCGGAGGAGTGGATTTCAGAAAACCCCTAACCTTAGAGATCGGGCTGGCTTCAGTTGGGAAGTAGATGACGAGGGAGGACGGAGGAGGAATGGGAGTGGGAAAGGTCGGTCTATGGTTAGTGACGGTGACGCGATCAAAATAATTATCACAGTACTAAATATATTATACAAGAAATACCTAAAATTCAAGAGAAATTTTTTAATTTTAAATATTAAATGTTCAATAATGAAATCTAATAGAGAGAGAGAGAGAGAGAGAGAGAGAGAGAGTGTGTGTGTTAAGATAGGAGGTAATGATATAGAATTTTAATAAGTTAGTATGTTGAAGACATATGTATAAAATTATAGTGAAAATATGTGTATAAATAGATATATGGATAGCTAAATCATAACCAAATTTAATTAAATAATATGAAAGGGATCTATTCAAGATTTACAAGAAAATCATAGGCTATTTGATTTCAAAGAAACCTAACCTCAAGTTAACATTGTTAACTCAATGCTAGCACTTATGTATATATCACCAAAAGCTTCGAAAAGACTAACAAATGTAAGATTCTTCTCTCTTATTTCTTTCTCTTCTTTTTTTCTTAAAATTCAAATTCAAAGAGATTGACTTGAGTATCAGAGGAACCTGCGAGGAAAAGACCTTGAGTCTTTTTATGTTTATTTTGAAGTAACTGCGGCTAATCTTCATTCTTGATTTCTTGAAGGCTGGTTCTTGGCTTCTTAAGCAAAGGTCTTCATCTATAAGGGATTTTTTAGAGTAAAGGTTGAGTTCAAAGTTTCTTTCCAAATAAATCTCATCTGTTGATGTATTGAGCCATCAATTAACATAAATAGATTGGCATCGTCTATGAAAAACCTTGAACAAAAAGCCATTATTTCCTAGCTATACCACCCAAGAAGAAGGAAAAGGGTCTGAACAACGATCAAGTTAGAATGAGATCTCAAGAATCCGAAGGAAATCCCAATAGTTTTTTTTTATTTCGTGGGTCAGTATCATGAAATACTCAAGATATCAAGAATTTCAATGCAAAGATAGATGCTATAACAAACTTAGTCCAGATTTTTATAGCTCAAAAAATCTAGAATCGAGATTTTTTGGAAAAAGATCAAGAAGAAGAAGAGGAAAGTCATCATGGGTCGAAAGGCTGACCAAGTGATTAGGGGTTCGAAGCAAAAGTTATGCAAAATCACAAGAAAAAGGCTGATCGGAATCAAACTAAGCCAACCAGATTTGCAGTCAACCAAATTATAACAAAGGAATCCCATCCCTTTATGCCAGAGTTGTTATCATCAAGAAGCCAAGAAAATGCTGATATTGACAAAAGATTTGATAAAATAAATCAAAAGACTGGCAGATGATATTTCAAGCTTAAAACTGAGGGACAAGGTCTTCATATGGTTTGAGCCTTTTAACTGAACCTCTATTTATTAAGGAAATAATGAATTTTTCTCTTCCAACAAAATTCAAGATTCCTCAATTGGAGTCTTATGATGGAACCACGGACCAAGTTGATTATTTGGAAAGTTTTAAGGCACTCATGTTATTGCATGGTGCATCGAAGGCAATAATGTGTGGGGCATTCTTGACAACACTCGAGAAAGCTAAGGAAATTGGTACACAAATTTTAGAGCCTCCTCAGTCAGCTCTTTTTGCCAGCTCAACCAATTGTTTATAGGGCAATTTATAAGCAGTAGAAAGCATAAAAAGATTTCTACTTCTTTGATGAATATTAAGCAAAGAAGGGATAAGCTTTTGAGAGAGTACCTTCAACGCTTCAATTAAGAAGCTATTGAAGTAAAAGATTTTGATAATGGCAGCCTTGATGAATAGGTTAAAGAACTCTCATTTCAGTTTTTCTTTAGCCAAGAAGTCCCCTAAAGACTTGAGTGAGTTGCTTAGCAAGGCAAAAATATATATCAATGTTGAAGAAATTTTAGCTTTACATAAAGAAGAAGAGGTTTATTCATCAAAGATGTAATCAAAAAAAGAGCACAAGAGGTTAAAAAGGAAATTCAAGAAGCCCTAGATATTACAAGAAACCTTAAGATAACCAGGAACATTTTCAATCCAATCGAAGTACAATCGATTTACCCAACTTAATTCATCTTTAGACAATCCTTTTCTTATTGATTTGGCATTCCAAAAATACTTATCATTGATAATGATAAATAATTTAACAATGCATAATTCAAGGATTTCTATTAAAAATTTAAAATAGTGCATAGATTTTCTTCAATTACTCATCCTTAGACCAATGCATAGGCAGAGGTAATGCATTAGAAAATATTACAAGCTCTTAAAACCCGACTTGATAAAGCTAAGGGATTATGGGCAGAAGAGCTGCCTAACATTTTATGGGCTTATCATACCACAAGCAGAGTTTCTACTGGACAAAACCATATAGCCTAGTATTTGGAACTGAAGCACTAATTCTAGTGGAAATAGGAATGCTGAGCTTTCATTCTAATAATTTTTAAAAGCAACAAAATATAGAGGATATCTAGAGAAATTTGGATCTAATAGAAGAAGCTCGCGAATAGTTACAACTGAAAATGGTAGGCAGCTTATCAACAAAGAGTTGTCAAACATTATAATTCAAAAGTAAAAAATTGGCATTTCTGGCTAAGAGATTTAGTACTTTGAAAAATGACAACTATGGATCAAGCTACCGAAGAAGGAAAATTAACTCCAAATTAGGGAGGACCTTATCGAATAGTTGAAGAAGTTCGACCAGAGACATATAGATTGAAAGATCTTAATCAGAAGTCACTTCGTCATACTTAGAATTCCGATAATCTCAAGGTTTATTATCAATAATTTTCATCTTTAGTTAATCATTGTAAACTCTTCTTTTTATCAAATGAAGATTGCAGGACAATGGATATTTTTATTCAAATAAAAGTTTATTTTCTTTTCAAAATATATGAAGATAAAAACCTAGGTACATCCATGGGTGTGAAATCCTTGGTACACCCAAGGATAAAAAAATTTTGGTACGCCCAAGGATGTTGATCGTCTCGGTATGTTCGAGGACATGTAGACCTTGGTACGCCTAAGGATGTTGATTGTCCCAGTACATCCAAGGACATGAAGATCTTGGTGCGCTCAAAAATTAAAAATCTTGGTACGCTCAAGTAAAACTTAGAAACCTGATACATTCATGAGTGAGAAGACCTTGGTATGCCCAAGGATAAAAAATCTTATTATGCCCAAGTAAAATTCAAAAATTCGGGTATACCTATAGGTGAGAAGACCTTGGTACACCCAAGGATAAAAATCTTAGTACGTCCAAATAAAATTCAGAAACTCAGATACGTCCACGGGTGATAAAACTTTGGTACATCCAAGGATGTTGATCATTTTGGTACGTTCGAGGATATGAAGACCTTAGTATATCCAAGGATAAAAATCTTGGTGTAATCAAATTTAAGAAATCTGGATATGTTTATGAGTCAGAAGACTTTGATGCATCCAAGGAATTTAATCATTCCAGAATAATTGAGAACATGAAGATTTTTGATGCAACATATTCAGTGTTATGAATGGCCAGGTAACAATTTGAAAATTTTATGCTCTTAGAATAGTAACCATGAAATGATCTTATAGAATGTTTTTCAATTATGTTTATTTTGAAAGTTGATTTAGTTTGAAAAGATTAAATTCGATAAGAACATTGTCTGAATTGAAAAATAATATGAAAGGCTAACTTTTTAACAAAGTTATTCATGACCAAACATCTCAAAGGTCATTAGAAGCTGATGAAGTTGTTTGGCCAACCATATAAAGAAGGTTATCTAAGGCCGACGAATTTATTCAGCCAACATTATAAAGATTGACTTGAGGCCGATGAAGTTATTTAGCCAACCATTATAAAGATTGACTTGAGGCCAACGAAGTTATTTGGCCAATTATGGTACAACAAATTTATTCTTTAAAATTGGTCATCTTTAGAAGCTACTTTAGATCGAAGAATTGATTTTATAGACTAAATTTTTTAAAAGAATTACTTCGGCTTAGTTTTTTTAAGCCAACTTTTTGAAAAAGTCATCTTAAGCTGAAGATGTAATTCCATTTGAATGATTTTTTTAGACTAAAGGAATTGTCTTATCGGACCGACCATTATAAGTGAAAGGTTACTATTAACAAGCAATCTAATGCAGAACGTGGATGAGACACAAATGCAATGAAATAATATTATATATATATATATATATATATATATATATATATATATATATATTATGAGATGGCTAATTACCCAGAAAGATCAAAAACTAGTTAAGCTATACTATGCAAGACAAGCGGAAGCATACACTGGAACTAGAACTGTTAGAATATTAATGAAACTAGGAAAATGAAGGTTAGGAAACCCTCGGTTAGGACATACTCTCAACATTCACTAAATCAGAGAAAGAAAATTAGAAAAAGAATTTCATATACCAACAGTGATCACTCGAAGATTGAAACAGGAAGATCGTTCTGATAGGTTGAAAGTCCTGGATGAAGAAGCTGTCTACCGGAGAGGATCTTCGAAATATGGTTCAGGGGCAAAGACGACTTCCTCTTCGGCTCGTGAATCCCTGAGAAAATAGCAAGAGGAGATGGGGGCCTGTGGTTGGCGGTAGGGTTATTTTAGGGTTTCTAGAGGGGGGCCGGCTAGGGTTTGGGTTTAAGAAAGGTTAGAGAAGATGAAAGGAAACACTAAGGGCTTCAAACCTACTCCTTTTTGGAGTACCAGAGCCTTCACAGTGGTGGAAAAGAACTTCAGAATTTTCTCATTAATGGCTTTCTTTTTTCATTTACAAGAAAAAGGTCTTTTTATAACCCTTTCATGTCAATACAAGTTAAATCATTCATTTTAAGTACATAATTGACATGGATTGTAATGTATGGCATGTGATTCTTCTTGAGGAGGCAGGGATCTCTGCATGCTTTATCTGGGATGGCCAAAAAGAGAGAGTGGCTGTAATTTCCAAGCTTGTAGAGGAAGGGGACCACTTGAGAAAGGGAAAGAGTGGGCGCCCCTTGATTCCTCTTGCCATCTTTGACTGGGCGGCAACCTTCTTCCATCTGGAGCGCATGAAGATCTTTCAATTAGAGAGGGACAGCTAATTTCTTCCATAGATTCTTGCCACGGGACCGCATGATAAATTTGGAAGTCAATGGGCGCCCAAAAGCTTCCATATAAGGGTGGGCGGCATGAAGAAAAGAGGAAGGAGGGTGTTGGCACCTAGATTCCTTCCTAAATTGATGTGGGCCGGCTCCTTGCTTTGCTCTAGTGATGCCATGTGTCCTGCAGTGGTTCAAGACATGGGTCATTGCATAGTTGATGGGTCTTCAAGGTGAACCTTCTCTTGATTTATTACAGGACTCAATGAAAGAAAATAACACTTGACACTTGACCAACTCCTGAATTCCAATAGTGAACCAGGCTAACTAGCACAACTGGACTCGACAAGGACTCTAAGAATAAAGAAAAAGGACTCTCATAAATCAAAGATCTATAAGGAACCCTAAAGCCTCTGTCTCAATCTGGTGCCTGCACCAATTCTCCCGGGCTAGAAGGAACTCGACCCCATCGAGTAAGGGTTAGTTTGACTTTGGTAGTTCTCTAGGAGGTCTAGGTCTATGTGTTGCAGATCTTTCCGGGTAATCCATGAGTCCTCTGATTCCGATCGACCTTGCCAACGAACCAAATATCTTTAGTAACCTTTATTGCGGGTCGTGACAGCTTGGTCATCCAGAATCTGCTCAATCCTGCCTTTTCTCTCGGGCCAATTTGTGGGTGAACGCTCAGGTGAGGGCTCACTCTCAAAGGAACGGTCAGGTCCAAAAACTCGCTGGGTACCACTACTGAGTCCCTATATTCTACTAAGTCTGAGGTAGTGAAAGTAGAGCTAATGCCTAACCATGGAGGTAACTTTAACACACAGGCATTAGTTCCTACCTTCTTTAACATTTTAAAAGGACCAGCTCCACGAGCATATAACTTTCTAACATGACATAGTTTTCTCTTAACAAAATCCTTGACTCAATTCTGGGGATTAGCCAACTTATTATCAATATTCAAGTGAATGCTAATGTCATGATGTAGGTACTGTGCAATTGACTCTGAGACTCGTGTATGGTTGGACAAGTTGAATGGGCAAGTGAACTCAGTAGAATGTGACAAAAGTCCTTATTACTAAGACTTGGATTAATGCTTAACTGAAATGCAGACTTACTAAGGCATTCCTATGGAAAGGAATTTTATTGGACTCTCTGGACCTAAACCTAACAGACTACAGACTCTCTAGGTTTGACCCTAGGTTGGTGGATGGCATGGATTCTTAAGAGGTTCCATAGGGTCTTCTGAAAGTATGTGGCAAACCGAACTGGGACTAGATCTAAGAGGTGTAGGATATCCCTAAGTAGTGGAAGGTGACTACATATTCTTTTTGGAAACACCTTATGAAATTCTCCTAAAATCTTCACTACTACCTCTTGGATGTGATCGTGAATTTTTCTAGTCCAAATTGATGACCCCTTACTGATATCTTGTTCTAAACCCTCAGCAAAAATTACATAAATCTCTTGCTCTAAATCCTTCATGAATTCCACTATTTCTAAGGGTTGTTCTATAGGGCTTAGCTCTTGGACTTCAGCTTCCTTAAGTTGACCATTTTGCTCCTCCATAATCTCTTTAGCTACAAGCAATGGTTCATGTTCAACTAGGATGGTATCAATTTCTTTAGACTCAACCCTTAGATCAGACTCAATTCTATAGACTTCTCTTTCTATCTCTCTAATAGGTGTAGTTTTTTCTTCATCTAACGTGTCACTGGGCTAAAGCTCATCTCCTTTCCCTTAGATTCATCAATAGGCTTAGTGGCTTCTTCTCCTAATGGACTAATGAACTCATAAATGTTTACCTCTACATGACTAAGGGACTCGGGACTATCGACCTCTAAATGATTATTGGGCTCAATCTCTTCGTCCTTAAAGCCTTCAATGGGTTCTTCCTCATCCTCTTCGTATTCATCAACTAAACTTGCGTCAACCTCATATACCTCCTCGATACAACCTATAAGGGGTTCTTAATCTCTTTCCTCATCACAGTCAATAGATTCAGAGTTTTCTAGATTATCAATTTGAGTAAGATCCTGAACAACTATGCTTAGGCTGAATATGTCTATCTTTTCCTCCCTGTGTTCAACTATGGTGGTAGGAATGGGTTGGAAAAACTGATAGATAGGAATAGACCGAATAGTAGGAGTGGATGGGGCAAGTGGGGGAATAGGAGTGGATCGACTCATGGGAATAAACGGGGTGGTAGGGAAGTGTGGACTCTGGTGAACACATGGGGCAATAGGAATGGACTGGCTAAATGAGCCTAGATTAGGACTTGACTTATTTCCAGGGATATTAGTCCTATTAAGTGCGGCCTGATGGGTGATAGACTCCTTATGCCTATAGGACATGGGTAGGTATTTCTTCCTAAGTCTAATCTTCATGGCTTTCTATGTTCTAATGAGCATCTCCCTCTTTTGATGACATGCGTGCTCAACCTTTTCCCAATATATCCTAGCATGTTGGGTTAGTTTAAGCCTAGTAAATTTTACCTTCCCTTCTTCTGACATTTCTTCCTGTTTGAAATACTCATCCATCCTCCTTTCCCAATCAATATAATCCTCTAGCTCTAGATCACCACCAAAAGTGGGTGCATAGGGCCGGGTGCACCTAATGGATCTTTTTTCTGAGTCCACTAAGTATGGGTATGAGCTTCTAAAGTAATACTCAGGGGTAAAATCATAGTGATAGGCTCTCCTAGGGTCAGGATGTGGGGTAGGTAGACGAGGGTCTAACTTAGGCTTAGTCTTGATCTTACGACTTTCTTCTAGGGAGCTCACTTGATCATTCAATTGGGTCAATCGTTTAGTAATGGTCCTAAGCATAGCTCCAATGTCATTGTCCATGGGTGGGTCGGATGGGGACTGACTCTGACTGGGTTGGTATGGGCTCCAGACCGGGTTGGCATGCGGACAAGCACACAAAAAGAAAAAAGAACGACTACTGGCTCCTAGACCTAGAGCTCAAATAAAGTGTGTCAACTAAATGCTAATCAATCACTAAGTACCCTGTAGCTTGCCAGGTAGCAGGTGGGAGGGGCGGAGGTTCTTCCTGCTTAACGCAGGGGCCTAATTAGAGTAACCCCGTCACTCCGCTTAAGTCGTTTGACATTTGATCTCCAGCCTTAGACACCAGATTCCAGTCGTAAATGGAGAAAGACTCAAACCAGTTTCGACAAAATATGTGAACCCAACCGTGGGTATCCCTAATGCTCAATTATGTCTACTAGATTTTAAAATTGGGAGGTTTGGGCTGGTATGCAGATTGATGGTTTTCTGGACCCAGGAAAGGCGATGAAATCCCCACCTGATCTGAGATAGCGGTACCCTTAAGTCAATTTAATACAAAGATGATGGAACACTAAAGACTTAAATTAACAAGTCGAGTCTCTAACCAAAAGGATGCAGCAATACAGAATTTTTTTTTTTTAATTTTTAGTTATGAAACTAATTAATAGCAGTAATTAAAATATTTTAATTATTTTTTTTTTCGCATATGTGGGTCACTTAAGGCCTTGCCTCAAGTCGGCCTTTCTTGCGACGGCTATGCACAGCCCTCTTGGTAGCCTACGGCACTCCCGGAACGTAGGTAGTTGGGTCAAACGTATCAAGGTACTGCCGGTAGCCTTCCTTATTGGTACATCCCTGATATCCCTATCAAACGCCCGTTGGGTCAAATATCCCAGGGTACTACCTCTAGCCTTCTTCTTTGGACTATCCCTAAATGAGCACAGTAGATACCAAGATATGCTTTCTTTTTTTTTTAGAGATTATTTATATGCAAGGAAGATAAGCAAATATGGGAGGTGTGCAGAAATTTTAGCAAGCTGAAATTTTCAGCACCTATGAAAAGCTACTTTCCTAATATGATGCAAGAACAAGTCCTAACAACGAAGCTCTGATACCAAAACTGATGCAGAACGTGGATGAGACACAAATGCAATGAAATAATATTATATATATATATATATATATATATATTATGAGATGGCTAATTACCCAGAAAGATCAAAAAGTAGTTAAGCTATACTATGCAAGACAGGCGGAAGCATATACTGGAACTAGAACTGTTAGAATATTAACGAAACCAGGAAAGTAAAGGTTAGTAAACCCTCGGTTAGGACATGCTCTCAACATTCACTAAATTAGAGAAAAAGAATTAGAGAAAGGATTTCATATACCAATAGTGATCACTCGAAGATTGAAACAGGAAGATCGCTCTGACAGGTTGAAAGTCCTGGATGAAGAAGCTGTCTACCAGAGAGGATCTTTGAAATATGGTTCAGGGGCAAAGACGACTTCCTCTTCGGCTCATGAATCCCTGAGAAAACAGCAAGAGGAGATGGGGGCCTGTGGTTGGCGGCAGAATTGTTTTAGGGTTTCTGGAGGGGGGCCGGCTAGGGTTTGGGTTTGAGGGAGGTTAGAGAAGATGAAAGGAAACACTAAGGGCTTCACACCCACTCCTTTTCGGAGTACTAGAGCCTTCACAGCAATGAAAAAGAACTTCAGAATTTTTTCATTAATGGCTTTCTTTTTTCATTTACAAGAGAAAGGTCTTTTTATAACCCTTTCATGTCAATACAAGTTAAATCATTCATTTTTAAGTACATAATTGACATGGATTGTAATGTATGGCATGTGATTCTTCTTGAGGAGGCAGGGATCTCTACATGCTTTATCTGGGATGGCCAAAAAGAGAGAGTGGCTGCAATTTCCAAGCTTTTAGAGGAAGGGGACCACTTGAGAAAGGGAAAGAGTGGGCGCCCCTTGATTCCTCCTGCCATCTTTGACTGGGCGGCAACTTTCTTCCATCTGGAGCGCATGAAGATCTTTCAATTAGAGAGGAACAGCCAATTTCTTCCATAGATGCTTGCCAGGGGACCGCATGATAAATGTGGAAGTCAATGGGCGCCCAAAAGCTTCCATATAAGGGTGGGCGGCATGAAGAAAAGAGGAAGGAGGGTGTTGGCGTCTAGATTCCTTCCTAAATTGATGTGGGCCGGCTCCTTGCTTTACTCTAGTGATGCCATGTGTCCTGGAGTGGTTCAAGACATGGGTTATTGCATAGTTGATGGGTCTTCTCTTGGGTCTTACAAGGTGAACCTTCTCTTGATTTATTACAGGACTCAATGAAAGAAAATAACACTTGACACTTGACCAACTCCTGGATTCCAATAGTGAACCAGGCTAACTAGCACAACTGGACTCGACAAGGACTCTAAGAATAAAGAAAAAGAACTCTCATAAATCAAAGATCTATAAGGAACCCTAAAACCTCTGTCTTAATCTAGTGCCTACACCAATTCTCTCGGGCTGGAAGGAACTCGACCCCATCGAGTAAGGGTTAGTTTGACTTTGGTATTTCTCTAGGAGGTCTGGGTCTATGTGTTGTAGATCTTTCCGGGTAATCCATGAGTCCTCTGATTCCGGTCGACCTTGCCAACGAACCAAATATCTTTGGTAACCTTTATTGCGGGTCGTGACAGCTTGGTCATCCATAATCTGCTCAATCCTGCCTTTTCTCTCGGGCCAATTTGTGGGTGGACACTCAGGTGAGGGCTCATTCTCAAAGGAACGGTCAGGTCCAAAAACTCACTGGGTACCACTACTGGGTCCCTATATTCTACTAAGTCTGAGGTAGTGAAAATAGAGCTAATGCTTAACCATGGAGGTAACTTTAACACACAGGCATTGGTTTCGTACCTTCTTTAACATTTTAAAAGGACCAGCTCCACGAGCATATAACTTTCTAACATGACATAGTTTTTTCTTAACAAAATCGTTGACTCAATTCTGAGGATTAGCCAACTTATTATCAATATTCAAGTGAATGCTAATGTCATGATGCAGGTGCTGTGCAATTGACTCTGAGACTCGTGTATGGTTGGACAAGTTGAATGGGCATGTGAACTCAGTAGAATGTGATAAAAGTCCTTATTACTAAGACTTAGATTGATGCTTAACTGAAATGCAGACTTACTAAGGCATTCCTATGGAAAGGAATTTTATTGGACTCTCTGGACCTAAACCTAATAGACTACAGACTCTCTAGGTTTGACCCTGGGTTGGTGGATGGCATGGATTCTTAAGAGGTTCCATAGGGTCTTCTGAAAGTATGTGATAAACCGAACTGGGACTAGATCTAAGAGGTGTAGGATATCCCTAAGTAGTAGAAGGTGACTAAATATTCTTTTTGGAAACACCTTATGAAATTCTCCTAAAATCTTCACTACTACCTCTTGGATGTGATCGTGAATTTTTCTAGTCCAAATTGATGACCCCTTACTGATGTCTTGTTCTAAACCCTCAACAAAAATTACATAAATCTCTTGCTCTAAATCCTTCATGAATTCCACTATTTCTAAGGGTTGTTCTATAGGGCTTAGCTCTTGGACTTCAGCTTCCTCAAGTTGACCATTTTGCTCCTCCATAATCTCTTTAGCTACAAGCAATGGTTCATGTTCAACTAGGTTGGTATCAATTTCTTTAGACTCAACCCTTAGATCAGACTCAATTCTATAGACTTCTCTTTCTATCTCTCTAATAGGTATAGTTTCTTCTTCCTCTAACGTATCACTGGGCTAAAGCTCAATCTTCTTTCCCTTAGATTCATCAATAGGCTTAGTGGCTTCTTCTTCTAATGGACTAATGGACTCATAAATGTCTACCTCTACATGACTAAGTGACTCGGGACTATCGACCTCTAAATGATTATTGGGCTCAACCTCTTCGTCCTTAAAGCCTTCAATGGGTTCTTCCTCATCCTCTTCGTATTCATCTACTAAACTTGCGTCAACCTCATATACCTCCTCGATACAACCTATAAGGGGTTCTTGATCTCTCTCCTCATCACAGTCAATAGATTCAGAGTTTTCTAGATTGTCAATTTGAGTAAGATCCTGAACAACTATGCCTAGGCTGGACATGTTTAGCTTTTCCTCCCTGTGTTCAACTATGGTGGTAGGAATGGGTTGGGCAAACTGATAGATAGAAATGGACCGGATAGTAGGAGTGGATGGGGCAAGTGGGGGAATAGGAGTGGGTCGACTCATGGGAATAAACGGGGTGGTAGGGAAGTGTGGACTCTGGTGAACACATGGGGCAATAGGAATGGACTGGCTAAATGAACCTAGATTAGGACTTGACTTATTTCCAGGGATATTAGTCCTATTAAGTGTGGCCTGATGGGTGGTAGGCTCCTTATGCTTATAGGACATGGGTAGGTATTTCTTCCTAAGTCTAATCTTCATGGCTCTCTATATTCTAATGGGCATCTCCCTCTTTTGATGACATGCGTGCTCAACCTTTTCCCAATATATCTTAGCATGTTGGGTTAGTTTAAGCCTAGTAAATTTTACCTTTCCTTCTTCTGACATTTCTTTCTGATTGAAATATTCATCCATCCTCCTTTTCCAATCAATGTAATCCTCTAGCTCTAGATCACCACCAAAAGTGGGTACATAGGGCCGGGTGCACCTAATGGATCTTTCCTCTGAGTCCACTAAGTATGGGTATGAGCTTCTAAGGTGATACTCAGGGGTAAAATCATAGTGATAGGCTCTCCTAGGGTCAGGATGTGGGGTAGGTAGACGAGGGTCTAACTTAGGCTTAGTCCTGCTCTTACGACTTTCTTCTAGGGAGCTCACTTGATCATTCAATTGGGTCAATCGTTTAGTAATGGTCCTAAGCATAGCTCCAATGTCATTGTCCATAGGTGGGTCGGATGGGGACTGACTCTGACTGGGTTGGTATGGGCTCCGGACCGGGTTGGCATGCAGGCAAGCACACAAAAAGAAAAAAGAACGACTACTGGCTCCTAGACCTAGAGCTCAAATAAAGTGTGTCAACTAAATGCTAATCAATCACCAAGTACCCTGTAGCTGGCCAGGTAACAGGTGGGAGGGGGGGAGGTTCTTCCTGCTTAACGCAGGGGCCTAATTAGAGTAACCCCGTCACTCCACTTAAGTCGTTTGACATTTGACCTCCAGCCTTAGACACCAAGTTTCAGTCGTAAATGGAGAAAGACTCACACCAGTTTTGACAAAACATGTGAACCCAACCGTGGGTATCCCTAATGCTCAATTATGTCTACTGGATTTTAAAATTGGGAGGTTTGGGCTGGTATGCAGTTTGATGGTTTTCTGGACCCAGGAAAGGCGATGAAATCCCTACCTGATCTGAGATAGTGGTACCCTTATGTCAATTTAATACAGAGATGATGGAACACTAAAGACTTAAATTAACAAGTCGGGTATCTAACCAAAAGGATGCAGCAATACAGAATTTTTTTTTATTTAATTTTTAGTTATGAAACTAATTAATAGCAGTAATTAAAATATTTTAATTATTTTTTTTTCGCCTATGTGTGTCACTTAAGGCCTTGCCTCAAATCAATCTTTCTTGCGATGGCTATGCACAGCCCTCTTGGTAGCCTACGGCACTCCTGGAACGTAGGTAGTTGGGTCAAACGTATCAAGGTACTACCGGTAGCCTCCCTTATTGGTACGTCTCTGATATCCCTACCAAATGCCCGTTGGGTCAAATAGCCTGGGGTACTACCTCTAACCTCCTCCTTTGGACTATCCCTAAATGAGCACAGTAGAGACCAAGATATGCTCTCTTTTTTTTTTAGAGTTTTTTTATATGCAAGGAAAATAAGCAAATATGGGAGGTGTGCAGAAATTTTAGCAAGCTGAAATTTTCAGTACCTATGCAAAGCTACTTTCCTAATATGATGCAAGAACAAGTCCTAACAACGAAGCTCTGATACCAAAACTGATGCAGAACGTGGATGAGACACAAATGCAATGAAATAATTATATATATATATATATATATATATATATATATATATATTTGAGATGGCTAATTACCCAGAAAAATCAAAAAGTAGTTAAGCTATACTATGCAAGACAAGCGGAAGTATACACTAGAATTAGAACTGTTAGAATATTAACGAAACCAGGAAAGTAAAGGTTAGGAAACCCTCGGTTAGGACATGCTCTCAACATTCACTAAATTAGAGAAAGAGAATTAGAGAAAGGATTTCATATACCAACAGTGATCACTCGAAGATTGAAACAGGAAGATCGCTCTGACAGGTTGAAAGTCCTGGATGAAGAAGCTGTCTACCGGAGAGGATCTTTGAAATATGGTTCAGGGGCAAAGACGACTTCCTCTTCAGCTCATGAATCCCTGTGAAAACAGCAAGAGGAGATGGGGGCCTGTGGTTGGCGGCAGGATTGTTTTAGGGTTTCTGGAGGGGGGCCGGCTAGGGTTTGGGTTTGAGGGAAGTTAGAGAAGATGAAAGGAAACACTAAGGGCTTCACACCCACTCCTTTCCAGAGTACCAGAGCCTTCACAGCAATGGAAAAGAACTTCAGAATTTTCTTATTAATGGCTTTCTTTTTTCATTTACAAGAGAAAGATCTTTTTATAACCTTTTCATGTCAATACAAGTTAAATCATTCATTTTAAGTACATAATTGACATGAATTGTAATGTATGGCATGTGATTCTTCTTGATGAGGCAAGGATCTCTACATGCTTTATCTGGGATGGCCAAAAAGAGAAAGTGGTTGCAATTTTCAAGCTTGTAGAGAAGGGGAACCACTTGAGAAAGGGAAAGAGTGGGCGCCCCTTGATTCCTCCTGCCATCTTTGACTGGGCAGCAACCTTCTTCCATCTGGGGCGCATGAAGATCTTCCAATTAGAGAGGGGCAGCCAATTTCTTCCATAGATGCTTGCCAGGGGACCGCATGATAAATGTGAAAGTCAATGGGCACCCAAAAGCTTCCATATAAGGGTGGGCGGCATGAAGAAAAGAGGAAGAAGGGTGTTGGCGCCTAGATTCCTTCCTAAATTGATGTGGACCAGCTCCTTGCTTTGCTCTGGTAATGCCATGTATCTTAGAGTGGTCAAAGATATGGGTCATTGCATGGTTGATGGGTCTTCAAGGTGAACTTTCTCTTGATTTATTACAGGACTTAATGAAAGAAAATAACACTTGACACTTGACCAACTCCTGGATTCCAACAGTGAACCAGGCTAACTAGCACAACTGGACTCGACAAGGACTCTAAGAATAAAGAAAAAGGACTCTCATAAATTAGAGATCCATAAGGAACCCTGAAATCTCTGTCTTAATCTGGTGCCTGCACCACAATCTTTTTAAGATAAAGTTATTCTTTTAAAGTCAATTTTTCTTAAAAAGATTGTTGGCATTTTGATCCGGCCTTATTGAAAAATATCATAACACTTTGTTTAAGCGTTAGAAAATTTTCTAAGTAAGGAGATGGATAATAAAAAATACCGATAAAGATTGAATAAAACGAGCCATTGTATTCATTCAAAGATCTTTATGATTGATCAAACTAAAAGAAAGACCAAAAAAACAAAGTCCAAAGAAGTTCTGATTGTCTTGGTCGCCTTGTTCTTCTTGGACTTCATTTGTTCTATCTTTCTCTTCATCTTCTGAACCAATCTCTCGATCTTCAAAATTAAGTTCAAGGTAAACCTTAGCGGCTCTCTTCTTGCAGAGATCAAAATCGGCTACAAGGCTTCAATAGCATAGATAACCTTGTTATCCTCACACTCTTCTAAAGACTTGTATGCCTCGATAATCTTTGCTTTTTTTTTTTTTTTTACATAAAGAAAGAAAACTTTTCTTCAAGATTCTTTCTTTCCTCGGCCCACTGAACTCTTTCCTTATTCAACTTGGCTCCCATCCTCTAGGCTTCCTCCTCGAACTTCTTCAAATGATTGAAAAGGAGTTTGTTTTCTTCCATGACTTGTCTCCTTTCTGACATGAAAGCTTTTTGAAGCCCTTCATGTTGCTCCTTTTCATTGGCTAATTGATCCAACAATGAGTTTGTCATGAGAACTTAGTAGGTGAGTTCATCATCTTTTACATTGATCCTCACCTTCAATTCCTCAATAATAGCTTGGAGCTGAGCATTATTGTTTTTGAGTTGTTTAGATTGCTCGGCTCTAGTTGACAACTCTTCAACAATAGATTAGAGCTGAGCATTATTGTTTTCAAAAATCTTTCTGTTTTCCTTTGATTTTATAAAACAAAGAAATATTGGGGATAATTATTAATATCATATTTTTGGCCTCATACCTAATGATATGGTTCACTTGAAGGTCTTATCAGATTTTTCTAACCTTATATTATGATTTTTTCAGTTAACAAACTAGATCGAAAGAGTCGGATTTAGACTTATCAAGAGAAGAACAAAAGCATGAAAAGAATAAACTAAAGTTGTTCAGTTTCAAAGATGTTGCTATATGATGTCTTTATATTTAAAAATATACTTATATCCATGATGCATTAAATGTTTCATGATAATATAGAATACATTTATATTAAAAGCATTAAAGGATCCATCAATTCCTTATATTAGAAGGTATCAAATCAAACCTTTGCTTGATCTACATATTATAAGTTTGCCACACTTTCTCGTGATTCATGAAGGCATCATCATTCAACTTGATTTAAATACTAAAGAGTTTACCCTTCTTAGTCCAGTAGCACAACACCAATTTGGATTGAAGACTAGAAGGATTATTTTGGTCGGATCCATGAGAAGTTATCAATAATTGAAGAAAATTTTCAATGATTTTTAAAACTAAACGTCGGAGGTTTCTAGCTATCAAATACAGTTGTAGCTCAAATACTATAAATATGAAGGCATAATGGACTTGCAAGATCTAATCACAACATTAAAATCAAGAATTAAACATCTAGATTATCATAGGAGTAGTCATAACATATCTTAAACATAGCCTTTGTAACTTAGCCTTTTCGTCTTTTCTTTAAAAATAGTCTTTGTAACTTACTTTCCTCTCTTCTTTGTCCCATGCATTCTACTTTCATGTTAAATAAAAGTGAGAACCGAAACAGTTCAGTTGCCTAGTTGAATTCGTTGATAATTTTATCATTATAAATAATAAAAGATTCTATGCTCTAAACCGAATCCATACAATTATTTGACTAACACCATGACAGCCAAAGAAAGGTTAGTAATGAGAGATGCAGGGAGGCCCAACACATGCTTCAAACCATTAGAAAGACAAAAGCTAATGATGAGGAAGGGGATAAGGCAAGGGAAATTATGTTTGCATTGTTTAGGGTGGTGAATAAGATTACCTTGATGTCATGCTCAGAGCTACGTCTGGTATAAGGAACATATGATTATTGGCTAAGAATGGGAAGAGGATCGATTGAGTTTGAAAACCGATGGCTGCTGCCTTCCTAGAGTTTGGCAACATCATAAAACCAATTAAATACAGTAGGACCGGTTTTAAAACTAATATTATTTAGTAACCTCTTTGTGTCAAAAGTTGATTTTATTTCTAACAGGACTGAAGCCAAAATTGGCTCTGGAAGATCATATGGAAGGGTAATGTGAGATGAGGATTATTTTAGTTCGTTTGAAATTATATTACTTGGGGAAGGAGTAGAAGTTAAAGAAATTTTGCGATGTTTGGTATGCTAGAGGAATGCGATCGAATCGATCCATTCTTTCCTAAGATCGCACTCGTCAAAATCAAGCTGAGTCAAAGTGCAACTTCTCTCGTAAACGGATGCCCTTAAAGATTTCGGGAGATCTTCCCTGGATCTGCGGTGACCAAAACATACAATCAATATTTGTCTCAAACTCGCTGCAGTCTCTCGTCATATTTATGAGTACTCGTCGTGGCCTCCGTTCGTTCTCTCCCCATAGAAGTATAAGAAACCTCCCCCTCTCTCTCTCCCCCTCCATGGCTTCCAAGATTTTTTTTTTCCTTTTCTGAGAGCGAGATGTTCGGAGGAACTCCATGACACTGATATTCTGATTTGGTGGTTTATTTGCTTCTTGTCTGAGTTCTATTCCATCAGCAAAGTGGGAATCGAAACGAAATCCTTGGTTCATGCAGTTGAGATTATTCTGGATCTCGAACAGCTGCCTCAGATATTCTTGGTAACGAAACGGCCCATCTCTTAATTTCCGTTTGCTTTATGCTTCTTTGTTCCTTGTTCTATTCATATTTTTCTTCTTTCCATCAAGATTTAAAATTTCTAAGGATTATTAGAATAGAAAATAAAACCAGTTTGATGGATGATTTCTTGCCTCAATTGGATTATGAGCGCATCTTCTTATGTGAAGTGGACAAGTAGTTTAATGATTGGAACTTCGTTTTCTTTTCAACAAATGATTTGTTAATAGATTTTTGTCTACTTATTTTGGACCCCTGGAACTGTTGCATTTGTTTGATGACTCATGGTTGGGGCCTATTGGAATTCTTTCTCATGGTCCCTGATCTTTGTCCTCTGTGGAGTTGTGGAGATCGCCCAGCAAACAAACTTAAAAAAGTATTACTACATGATCTGTTGGGCAGAGATACTAGCCTTCTTCTCAAGCTGAGATACCAAAATCTTGCTGCTCTCTTGGTTTCACTTTGTCTTGGACTCACTCTAAACGATGTAATAGAATTAGACAAACACAAAATAGATTGCATCCATCAAAGAACATTAACACAAAATCAATTCCGTTTCAATAAATTTCATCAGACTCTATATACTTATTGATTCCTTAAAATAAAAAATAATAACAATACATCAACATATATTGCCATGTTATATTATATTGCAGGCAACATCGTTTTCTTCTTTTATTATTAATCATTGGTGTTTGATTAGTCTTTGATTAGAGATCGTAAACACTTTGCAGATTTTTAATTATTCTTTTTAAACTTTTATAAGAGAAGGACAGGGAATCTTCTTACTCTTTTTCGCCGAAGTGATGAACGATCGCTTGGCCCATATCATGGTTGTGGCCTGTTCCTCTTATATTATTGGTGGCGTGCTGTCCCTCTAGTGGCCTTCGCCTTTTGAAATTGAGCCTTGGACGGTCTTTAGGGAAGGATTTGGAACCAGTCAAAAGAAATTAGCTTGCTTGCCGACCATTGCTAGAGAATGAATCAGGTTGTCTTAGCTTTATAGGTAGGCCGGCCAATGGATCGAGAAGCGACCTTTGATCAGATTTTAAAATCTCAAGCTATTATTTTTTCTTGCAAGGATTTTAAAATCTCATTAATTCTGGTCTCTTTCTTTTCTTTTTTTTTTTTTTTCGTTACAGAAACCAAACAAGACGATAGGAACATTTCGTGTTTTACCAAGAATTAAAAACCCTTGCCTAGTAACGTACCAAAATAGACTTACATCAGCCTCAGCACTTTTATCAAACAAGCTTTTGAATTCCTAAAGATTATGTTGTTCTTCTCAACCTAAGGTCTCATTTGGCAAATAGTAGACTGATTTTTAGGAAAGCTTTTTCATCCATGTCACGGGATGCTACTTTCTTTATGACTGCAAGAAAGTGGTTGCTCTGAGAATGAGGTTTCTCATTGATCAAATTCAAAACTTCAACCAGAGGGATCAAGGTCTTTTTCAGTAAAAATATTTTTCCATAGAAAAATATAGCAACTAAACATGACCTAAATATGCGAAGGAAATGCAGCAATAAGCACATCCATGTATACTCTCCAATAACTCTTTTAGATCTATTTACCCTCCAAATACCTTGCAAAATTCTCAGCATTAAATGAAACTTAAGAAAGAATATGATGCAGTCACATATTAGAGATGGCCTTCCTTATTTTCTCTCTCCCACAAAACAAACAATTCACCTTCCCTTTCTATGAAAACCTCCTCCTTACCGCATCAAATTCTTATCCTTGACTATAAAAGCTAGCATAAAGGTTAAAATATACTTTTAGCCTTTAAGCTTTCACTCAAAGTTCATTTTGGTCCTTAATTTAATCTTTTATATTTTAAGAATGTTAAAAATGTTACATTCGATCTCTCATAAAAATAGCCGATGTATTACATTACGAATTAGTTTACATCTTTATATTACAGTGACATGCTAACTATTTCATAATTTTAATTGGCACCAAAAATATAATATTTTTAAAATATAAAAAATTAAATTATAATAATCAAAAGTTTGAGAACCCAAATGAATTTTAAGTGAAGTTTGAGGTACCTCACCACCAAATATTCTTGGCCAAAGGCTACAAGGGATTAAAGCTTTCGGCCATTTGGTTGGTGGTTATCCAGCTTGATAATCTAAGATTATTATATAAATTATTATATTTAACAATTAGACATTATAATTTAAAAGATAATATTTGATTCCTATTAATCGAAGATTATCACAAACCATGATAATTTGATTCTATTTGAAAGGTGCATATCCAATATTACCTGAGTTTGGTAATCTTAGATTGCATGCTTATCTTTCCAATAAATATTCAAATATTTAATATTATATGTAATATTAAATATATAATATAATATATGATATTAATATTAAAATTAATATGAACATAATATTTAATATTTTAAAAAATATTATATATTTGTATAATAATATTATAAATGTTAAATTTAAAATTATTAATATTTTTGACCTTGCATATTAAATTATTATATTTAAATAATTTATAAATATATATTCAATATTATTTATATTATTAAATAATATAAATATTATTTAATAATTAAATAATATAATATATAATATATATTAAATATATTGTTTAAATATTATTAAATATATATTACTAAATCATATAACATATTATTAAATATATATAATATATTATATAGTATTACATATTCGGAATTCTTGCTTTTGATTAGAACATTTTATATTTAGAACAAATAAAAATATAATAATAAAAAAAATATTAAAAATAATATTGAAGAATATGATCATATAAAACCTTGCATTTTTGAATAAATTTGTCAACATTTTAACATGAAACCATGTTTAAAAAAATTCCAATAAAATAATGCTGCAGATTTTATAATTTTTGATAATTTATCATGGATGCAGAAAAGTATTATTTTTTATTTTTTAAAAATATCACTAAATTAATACTACAAATTATGATGGCAATTTTTATAACAAGAATATCAATTATTTTTGTAATACTTTTAACAACTAATATTTAAGCAAGAAAAAGAAAAATATAGTGGTATAAAATAGCAAAGTCATTGCAATGATGCTGCTAATATTTATTTTTGCTGCAGTACCATGGTGTTCAAATGTAGGAACACACCACATATGGCAAGCTAATATTTGCCTGCAAGTGCCACCTCTCATTATATTTCTTAAAAATAAGATAAGAAGGAAAAAAATACAAGTTGTGACACATGACAAGTTTTGATCCTTCCATGGTGGAGGGGAAGGGGCTCATCAATTAGAAGGCGGCAAATTAATGCTTTGGATACCACATCAATCTAACTGATAACATAGATGTAATGCAAGAGAATTTGACATCTTGGTCACCGTCAATGAAAGATAATTTTTCTAGTTTTGTGCACCATGCTTGTCGAATCTTTCAAGTTGCTTGGCAGAGAAACTCTAATAAGTAGATCTACAAGCGTGTATGAAGTCATTGGCAATTGACATGTATGTGTAAAAGAGTGACATACCACTATTATTACCATGCCATAATGTTAAAGCATGGTGTTTCATTAGATCACTCTTGATGACAATAGTTAAACCATCATACTATAAATTTTCCATCACCCAATTCAGCCTTCACATGACTCATGCAATAGAACCATAACACAAACAACTTTGTATACACTTGATATGAGATTTAAATATGTAAGGATCAAACTTACATAATTATCAATGGTCATACTTTTGCAATAGTCATGCAGAAATGATAGGTGGAGGCTACACAAGGAGAAAAGGATCTTTTGCATGAATTTTGTCAAAAGATTTATACATATTTGATAGTTCATGCATTGCAATGTTTAATGCAAATTAAACAGACATCTAATAGTGCTTTATTTAGTGATCTTGTGCTAATTTGCTTACATTGCTGATCCAATTAACCATGGCCCTATAATAATGCGTTCCATGCTTGTTACCAGCGGTTTACAATAATCTTATGTCCTTGTTGTTTTTGGTGCAATTCTTTGTCTAAAAAAAAAAAAAACAAAAAGAAGAAAAAAATTTTAAAAAAAAGTTGGAAAGCTATTTTACTTTTGTTACAATACCCCTCGTAATATCTGATGGACTATAAAAATGGGATTAGCTTTGTTAGATTCCTTTCATATACTCCCATAATATGCTGCTGTTTTGGAGGATAAAATATCTCCTTAAAGTATTTTATTTCTTGGATAGAGAAGGGCATTTGGGACTTCCTTGTTTGCCCACTGCTCATCATCTCTATTTCTCTCTGATCAGAAAGTAACTTAAACCGTTTCTGGTTTGTGCTTTTGATCCAACAAGCAGAAGGGAGGGGGCTTGAAGGAACACAAGAATTTGACTTCCAGGATTAGATTCTCCAAAAGCTATTTTCAGGTAACATCCTTTTCTTCCACACTTTCTTTTGGTTTCAAGCATCATTCATCCAACTAGTATCCTACTTGAGATCCAAGTCTTCTCAAATTATATTACAAATTTCTTAAAAATTCCTCCAGATGAAATATTAAAAGCATCATGGTGCTTTGAGTCACAACCCACCTTTGCACTAGAAACGCGAGCCTTGTCTATTTGCACTCGATTCATGGTGGCCCATGATTTGATAATTGCACCACTTATGGCCATGAGGTGTTTTGGGATGAGATCCTTTGTTATCACAAATGATCATAGTTTCCATTCAAGCCACTTTCTTTTTCTTTTTTTTTTTCCTTGTATTTTTGGGGTGTTTGGATGATTCATCAAGTGGGACAATGAACAGCATAGTGATATTGGGTGCCCCAGTTGAAGGGAATAAATCATAGAAAAAAATGGAGCACTTACAGATTCTTGGAATAAAATGCTAGCTTGGTGTTTCTTTAAACTGTATATTTTGTGATGGCATAGCATAAACTTTTGGGTAACCTCTGTTGTACTAATTATTGTGAGCTCATTTAAGTCGTCTATATTAGGTTAAACCATATATGTATGGCCATAAGACTTGGCTGTAGAGGGTGCCAGCTCACCAACCTAGAATGTCTCTTGGCATTTATACAAGAAATCTTTGTTCCAATCTGCCAACCCACAGGCCTCCATCGTAAGGTTGGTCTTACTCAAGAATTCCATATGTATGCTTAAAATATTTATTTTAGATCTTTTTGGTAATTAAATCAGATTTATCTATGACTAGCTGGTTGTAAATAGGATGGTTTTTGATGCTGAGTCATGCAAATCAAGCCTGCTCTAGGTGATAGGAAGGCTAGGGGTAGAAATTAGCAAACAACTCTTTAATCCATTTTAGCCAGCAATCTGCTCGCTAATCCATTTTGGCCAATCTAGTTAGATTTTGAGCTTTATATCATAATTTTTGGACTACTTGTATTATAGTTTATCTCAAAATTTATTTTGCCATAATTAATTAAACCCTATTTTGAACCAATTGATTGATAACATAATAAAGTGAACAACGTAATAATATAAACTACAAACATTAAACAAACATTGCATTACCAATACAAGATTTAAAATATTCAACATGGTAGATTCATAGATATATATATTAAACATATATATATATATATATGCATATATGCATGCGTGCATATATATATATATATATATGTATGTATGTATGTATGTATGTATGTACGTACGTACGTATGTATATATGTATGTATATATGTATATGTATGTATGTATATGTATGGTCGATCTACCTAATCTATGACTAGAAGCTTCTATTGAGTTAGCTTACTTGATGACATGATTTTTTTTTTTATAAAAAACTCTTCAACTAATAAAGGTTAATTAGTCAAGCTTTCTAATCTAAAACAGGTTGACCAAATTTTGATTGTGTAGGTTAATGGTTAAGCTTATGATAGCAAATAAATAAATAAATAAATCAAGTTTTTAGGGCTCCGTGATTGCAATTACAAGGAGTAAAGAAGTGGATAGTGAGGGCATGAAAGGGATGGGAGTTGATAGCTGTGTCATTGATATTCAGTATGAAGTAGTATTGCTTTACAGGTACGGAGTTCTTTTTTTTTAATGACTATAAGAAATTAGCTACTTCAACATGTTTTTGAATAATATATATATAATGACCGTCATATAAGTTTGATTTCATAATCATAAATAAATTTTAAGTATATCAAATGATCTAATATTCTTCGTAGAATATTTGTAAAAGTAAAAACTTACGCATTACAATCTTCATAGAATATCAAGCTATCCACTGGATCATTCTTCTCCTCGTATAGTATTACGAGCTTCTATTTCCTCTAATTAATTAATTAATTTAATTACTCCTAATTTATCAGTCATCCTCCTCCTCATATACATTGTTAATTCTTTTTCTATTAACTTAAGCTTTTGAAATTAATTGTTTAACCAAGACAAAATGCTTATTTAGATGGTGTCCTCCCTTTCTCTTGGGTAAATCGTTTTCCCTCGGGCTTGCATGTTTCGAGCTGTGTGTAAGATTATTGACTCTTATTTTATTAGCTTAATTTTTTTAGAAATAAATTTGTTAATCAATATTAAGCACTCATTTGAATAGCATTATCTCCTGTCTCTTGAAGGAGATTCTGTAAATTTGGACACAATCCATCTAGCAAGAAGTCTAAGCTCCAACCCAACCATTCTTAAATATAAAAATCTAGCCATTTCAATAACTAAAATGGGTCTAACTCCAAGACCAGTGCCCCATTTGGAAGCACAATATAATGGATTGTGGTAGTAATATCACAATATGTTTGTATACTGGTAATATAATTGGAGAGAGAAAGGAATATCTTAAAAGAAATTAATGAATGAAAAATTTTAGAAATTATTCCTGAATCCCTGGACGCAGATAATTCCGGAGAGAGGGTGAACTTCCCTCTCTCGCTTTTAGTTTTGTTTTCCATTTAATTTAATTATTTTTAATGCGCAAGTGCTTTACTCGTCACATCTACTAAATTATCCAGACCTAATCATTGGTTTAAAGTTTAAACCCTCTCGAATTAGATGATTCCCTTGAAGGTCCTCTCCTTTTGCTTTGCTCTACTGATTTGATTCCACTTGTCAACTGGACTCTTTTTTTTTTCCCTCAATTTTTTAAACCTCTAGACTTTGTCTTTTTATTAGTGCGGAATTGATATACTTTTTCCCATAACTGTGGCATGAACAATCGTAATCTAAGTCACCTTTCAGTTCCTCGCGACGTGGAGTCTTTTGCTTCCTCCTTGATGGGATTCTTTAAAACTCCTCTAGTGGCCACAGTTTAGTCCATTCGGCCTCGCAAAGGAGGCTGTTTTTAGAATAGGATTCATTTACGATGCTCTCATACTTGGTGGCACAGTGGTTTCATTCTTTAGTTCTAGCCTGCCTCCACCACTAATGGTGGGGTGGTCCATGGGTCCTAGCTACCGCACCCAAGTGCGCCGACGGCCACAGCCTCGCAAATATCCTCTCTGCTTTGAGGTGCAACAGTGATACCAAAGTTCCATTGAGTGGTTTTTTTAACACCCATACCCATTGAATTAAGCATGGAGATGGGTCCTCCTTGTAGTGCACCATAAAGTGGATGCTTATGGCTTAAGTCCACAAAGTAGGACACAAAGGATGCTAGATGACCAAAGATTAATATTAGATATAATTGATCACGTTAATCTTTGCATACTGTTGGCTGACGTAGCACTAGATGCATGATCATGCATCTATACGAGCTTTTCCTCACATAAGTCATCGTTTCTCGATGAGAAGGTAGCTGTGAGGTAGCAACCGCTTTATATGTTTCATTCTATAAATAAGAGAAAGCTTTATTTTATTGGATGGTGAAAAACAGAAGAAATAATAGCACAAACAAAGTTCTTTTTTTCTCTTTCTTTGGCGATCTTTTCTTCTCTGACACCATAGCCTGGGGTGTAATCTTGGAAGACTCTGGTAGCCTTCTTCTCCCAATGATCAGCTTTCCATAATTTTCACCATTAATAAAGATTAGTCCCTGTTCAACCCCACATATACCATAAAATTGGGTGTACATAAACGACCGCAACTCTAGAGCGGTGGCACGTTGTTATTTAATGGTCCTTTTCCTTCGTCCTAGCATAAGATGATTAGTTTTAAGTGGATCCTTTAAAAAAAAATCGATACATAACTGAGATTTCTTGCTTGTGTTTCAGGATTATATAACGAAAGGACTTTGAGACTGGCTACAACTGAAGCACCGGGATGGATGTAGAAGGCCAGCAAAACCACCATCACAAGGACCCTCAAATGAATAAATGCCTGAAGAGGGCCCTCGTCGTCCTCAACTGCTTCCTCCTGGCCTTCGGCGACACCGCCGGCCCGCTCCTCTCCCGCCTCTACTACCACCACGGCGGCCACCGCCAGTGGCTCTCGAGCTGGCTCGAGACCGGCGGCTGGCCCCTCATCCTCCTCCCCCTCTCCATCTCCTACGTCTACCGCCGCCGCCTCGCCCCTGGCCAACCCACCAAGCTCTTCTTCCTCACCCCTCGCCTCTTCCTCGCCTGCGTCGTCCTCGGCGTCCTCACCGGCGTCGACGACTTCCTCTACGCCTACGGCCTCTCCTTCCTCCCCGTCTCCACCTCGGCGATTCTCATCTCCACTCAACTGGTGTTCACGGCCTCGTTTGCCTTCCTTATAGTGAAGCAAAAGTTCACAGCTTTTTCTATAAACTCTATTGCGCTGCTGACCGTGGGGGCGGTGATGCTGGGCCTCCACACGAGCTCGGACCGGCCGGATAACGTGAGCAAAGGGCAGTACTTGATGGGGTTCTTTCTGACGCTGGGCACGGCGGCGCTCTACGGATTCATACTGCCGATGGTGGAGCTGACGTACCGGAAGGCGAGGCAGGTGGTCACGTATACCCTGGTGATGGAGATGCAGCTGGTCATGGGGTTCTTTGCCACAGCTTTCTGCACCATTGGAATGGTGGCAAACAACGACTTCCAGGTAAATATCTGAAGAAAAGAAGAAGAAAATGCACGCACTTTATTTATTCCCATGCTCATATATATATATATATATATATATATATATATATATGTATGTATGTATGTATGTATGTATATAAAGTAAATGGTGCTAATTATCTAAAGAAACTTTATTGAAGATCAGAAAGGTAGGAACAAAGAGTAAAGAGGAAGGAAGGAAGAATCCAAGGAACAACTGGACAGGTTTTATAGAGAGACATCTGTGCATTATTTTATGTGGACTAAATTGCAAGCGTTCAAGTGAAGGAGATTAGTTCGTAGCAATCACTTTTCTAAACCCACTCTAGAAAATTTACAGCCTTGCTTTTAAAAACTTATAGTTGAACAAACATTAGTCTGGAGATATTATAGTCTAGAGGAGGCTGGTTCATCAGCTATGACCATCCATGATAGATATGACGGATGTGATTGAATAGATTGTCATACTAATCACGAATGGCCATGACTAGCTTTTATATCAAGTCTCTGAACACAGTCGTATGAGATGGCTTATAACAATCCTGTTTTATATCGATAATTTGGCCTTTGCCCAGAAAGAAACAAACAAAATTTATTTATGGGCTCCTTGTGCCTTGTGCCAGTTCTGGGCTCATGAAATGCTTTCAAGGCACGCCATCCAAAGCGCGTCAGCACGAATTAAATAGCTGAGCAGGTCTGGTGGATTCCGGTTTGAAAAGTTTCTTGTTTAGTGCCCATCCATATCTTGTCAATGTTATCCAGCCTCCACGACCCATCCAAATTTCCACACATCCATCTTTACGTACTTAATCTTATAAAAAATTTTAACCCTAAATCAAATAGTATATAAATATATATATATATATATATATATATATTTCACATACCCTAAATTAATGCTTTATTATTGCTATTGTATACCGACAAGGAATGCTCAGTTAACAAAATGAAACTCAAGTTAGGTACTCACGAAATAAAGCTTGTTCCTTTATATCGTTATTAGGTCTTTTTGCAGCTCGTGGCTTCATTGAACGAATTCAGAAATACCAACTTATTTTATTTACAAGAAGTAGGACCTGATCATGCTCTAGGTCCCGTTTCATATATTTGGCTCAAGTTGAATTGGGTTTGGGCCAGACTTATTGTTTATGAGCTCCTTCTTATTAGTTATTTTTCAAATGTTGATATATGTTCGCATGAGTTTTGTTCCTCTGAATTCCTTAGAATTGTGATAAAATGATTGAAATATTTTATTCGCATCAATCTTTCAAATTTTGTAGGTTATTCCAAGGGAGGCGAAGCAGTATGGACTAGGGGAGGATAAGTACTACGTGGTGCTCGTCTGGTGCGCAATCTCGTGGCAGTGCTTCTTCTTAGGCACCGTAGGTGTCATCTTCTGCGTCAATACCTTGCTTGCAGGAATCATCATTGCAGTGTTCATCCCCGTGATAGAAGTCATGGCTGCCATCTTCTTGCATGAGAAATTTACCAGCGAGAAGGGCATCTCCCTCGTGCTCTGCCTTTGGGGTCTAGCATCCTATTCTTATGGGGAATACAAGGATAATAAGAAGAAGAAGGAAGCAGCTCTCAAGGCTCAAGCTGCTGGACCTATAACGTTCGCTTAATATGCATGAATATAGTGATAGCTTGCTGTTTCCAGTGCTAGCGTAGCACCCGATCAAAAGTTGTGCATTCATGTACTGAGATTTCTCCAAAAAGTTTACCTACAAGGCCTTTCGACTGGTCTCTCCTTTTATTTTTTCAGTAATGGTAGAAAAAGAAAAAGTAAGAAAAAGACAGACGCTGAACCGAAGGATAAGCAGATAACTTGCCGTACCTAAAGTTCCGTCTTTTATCTTATTGAAAGTCCCTTGTAAAGTTAGTAAATCTATCATTATCAAGTTCAATTCTCTTCCCTTCTTGGATGAGAATCTCAACATAAAAGCTCTTATATAAGCTGAGATCTCTTTGTAGGAGAGGAAAGCGGTGGATGGGGGTATGAGAAGGATAATCCGTACCTGGAATCCTTCTTCATCCCTAAGCTTTTTCTTACTCTTTTCTAAAAACTATGCCAGTTTTTAATCTTTCTAAGATGGAGTATATATCTCTTCCTTCACTGTGATGCCTAAGTCACCCGGAAGTCAATCTCAAAGCCACCTTTCCCTTCTTGACCACTAGAATTGTGAGGCCTCGAAAAATAAAAAATAAAAAAAAACTGCGCCCTGCGCGCAGGGGGACGCCGCCCGACCACGCGCCGGGGCGCCGCCCCCGGCCTGCGACCGCCATGCTGGCAGTGGCGGCGGCGTGCGCGGCAGATGGGATTCGGGGCGGAGGGGTCCGAAACCCATTTAACCCCCCTCGCGTCGTCTTCTCCGGTTGATCTGGATGAAGGGAAATGAGAGCAGAGGATCGGGGGTGGTCGGCTGACTATCGGACCCCCCGCCGGCAAAGTGCTCCGTTAGGGGGAGACGGTGCCGGCTGCGTAGGGCCGCCAGACCTCGGCGACCCTTGCCTGTGCCGCGGCCACAGCGGCAGATGCTCGGCGGCCGCGGCTAGGCGGGGGATGGCTTGAGGCGGCGAGCGGCGACGGGGCCACCGCACCCCCCGCGGGCAGGTGCTCCGGGGGAGGGGGGGGCGGTGGCCGTCGGTGAAGGAAGCCGCCGGTCACGGAGGGCTTTAAGAGCGGGCTCGGGAAACAGGGAGGAAGAGAAAGAAAGAGAGAGAAAGAGAGAGGAAGAGACGAAGAGAAAGAGAGGAAGAAAAGAAAGAAAGAGGGATGGCCGCCGGGGGTCGCCGGCGCTGCGGCGACCGGCGGCGACCGGCCGGTCGGCAGGGGAAGGGCCGGCGGTGGCCTGGGTGATCGGCAGGCGTGGGTTGAGGAGGCAACGAAGAAATCAGGGGGAGAGGAAACACTGGGAATGAAGAAGAAGAAAATGGGATGGGCTTGAGTTAACCCATTGAGCCCGGGCTCAATTTTTGAAGTCTAAATTGGTCTTGATTTAACATTTGGGGGTACAAAATTCTAATTTGTGATGAAACTTTTGTTTTCCTATTTGTATTGATACAAGTTAAGATAATCAAGTCTCAGATTCAATCCAGGATTAAATTTGATAGGTTGATAGAATTTATTTTGTTATCATAATTTTTTAAAATTAAAAATTTAAATACTATATTGTAGGTGTTAGCAACCTAAATAGTTGATTTTGATTTGTGAATTAGCAACAAGACGTAAGTAAGACATTTATCATTATAATTTTAGTAAATTATTAAAAAATATTATTATTGAATAAAATATTATATATATTTAAATACTACTTTTTGGCTATGATTATCTTGCAAAATAAATTTTGTTGTTTTAGTCTAAGCATTTGAATAATTGATGTTGCTATTTTGGATTTTAGCCAAATTCTACATAATTTATAAAATAAATAAATAATAAAAATAATAAATAAATAAATAATCATAACGTGATAATAATAATAAAAATAATAGTACATGTATTAATAATAAAAATATTTATAAATTAATATTGCTTATGCAAAATGAATAGTTATGATATGTTCAAACCATAAAAAAATAATAATATTTGATGTGTATTTATGCAAGTTAATCTAAAGAATTTTATGGACAACATTTGAATAAGATATGAGGCTAAGTTCTGAATGAGAAAATATACCACATGCGATACATTATGATATGACATGATGACTCGACGACTTGATGAAATGATTCCTGATACCGGAACCCTTCCTTCACAGGAGATATATATGGAGGATACATTTTATGTGATGTTCTATTTTGTAACATAATGGCTTGATGATATGATTTCTAGTATCGAAACTCTTCCTCCACAAGGGATATATATGGAGGATACACCTCATGTGATGTTCTGTTCTGTGACATAATGACTTGATGATATAATTTTTAGTACTGAGACCCTTCCTCCATATGAGATCTTTATGAAGGATACATTATATATGGTGTTCTGTTATGTGACATGATTTTTAGTATCAGACCTTTCTTCCATAAGGGATAGATATACATGGAAGATACACCCTATGTTATGTTCTGTTCTGGCTCTCACCCATAGAAATTATATGTGGTATTCTATTCTGATTGTCACCCATATGGATTATATGTGGTGTTCTAGCCCTGTCGCAGAAATATATGTAGCCATAATATGTGACCATAGTGTATTCGTAACAAGATGAAATGTAAATATTAATGACAGTGAATTTTGACTGTAATAACTTAGAAAATCAGAAATTAAAATTTTGAGATATAATATGACATATGATTTTAACATATTTTAAGAGTGTAAGTGAATATTATTTAAACATATTTAAGAATGTGAGTAACATCATAACAAGATGACATGCATATTTTAGCACAAAAAAATGAGTGAATTTGATATATTATATTTTTGAAGATATTATAATATATTTATATTATGCTTACTTATTAAGTGTGAGCTCATCAAATTCTTATTAATATTTTTTAAAGCCAAAAAAATGATAAAGAAATAGCTTTAGCTTAGGTAAAAAATTATGATTTTAGTTTTGCTTGTATCTCAGACATTTGTTTTATTTGAAATTATACTAAAAATATAATTATTTTTTATGACATATTAGTTAATTGTTCCTTCATTTGATGTTTGCTTCTATTTTTGGATATCTTGCATGCTTAGCATGCTGCGTGTTGCCACCTTTTAGATTCATCTTTGGGTTTAGAGCATGGCAAGAATCTTTTGATTTTTCCTTGCTGAGATTCTTTTCATCCACCGGTCCTTGGAAACTTTTGAAATGTTGGCATAAAATATAGGTCACTTGGTCCCCACATTGAATAGAATCTCTGTGCTTTGATCTACCAGCAGATCAGATTAACTCTTAATTTTTATTTTTTTTTTAGGGGATGGTGATCATTTATCTTGATAACTTTCAGATAGAAAGGGGAGCACCAACAAGTTGAGCTACTGGCTGTTGATGAATTGGACAGCAACTCATTGGAATTTAGTAATAAGTCAATTTACACGGGTTTCAGCTCTCTTTTGCCATCTCAAACATTAAGACCTGGTCAATGGCAAACATGTGGTGCTGCTGGCAGTCTAAATCAGCACCTTATCTACAGGCCAGGTACATGGCAAGTGATGGAAGGCTAGAGGAGATGATATTAGATGCCCTTCACTTTTACCCTGCCTGAAAACAGCCAGCTTATATCATCTCAAACATGAAAGAACCATAGTGAGCTTTAATGCTTCTCGATCTTGAGTACGCACATAGCGATTTTATTAATTAATGCATTGATGCAGCCTCCTTATGATACTTATAGATAAAAATATATGTATAAATTTACAAATAGGAGACAGTTTAAACATGTGATATGCTTAAGTTTTGAATATCGTCCCCATGGTAAGGTCTAGAGAAGGATGAATATTGTTTAGGTCAATAGTAGAGAGCCCACAAAGACATTTAAACCTCATTTAGTATTCAATTTATAGATCAAAGCAATCATAAGCATATAATAAGCTTGATTTTTAGGTTATGATATTGTTTGTGCGTGGATAGGAAGTTATCAAGAAGTAAACGTCTAAATTATAATCCAAACCCTATCCATTGAAGAAATCAAGCTTGAGCCTACGAACTGGTCTAGGCACCTGGCAGCTAAGAATATTTGATAAGCCCAATTCCCTCTGCCTCAAAACAATTCATAAACAATACTGACTCTAAGAATAATTAATAAAGAATCATATGTACTTCATGTATCAAGTAAATAAACACGATAGGGTTCCATTTGTGTCCATAAAAATAAATCAACTACCTTTATCAGGTGCTTTGTGGGTTTCTTTGGACCCATGCCTGTAGTAGTTCGTTTGAGTGCAGCTTCTGTGCATGCTTCATAATGACAATAGAATACATGGAGAATCTCTATCTCGTAATAGCTGACGTCTCGTTTCCATCTTTTTCATCAACAGTACATCAACAGCAGCCAGAAAAAGAAAATAGTAAGGAGACGAAAAGGAGACGAAAACGCTGTCCTTTTAGTTGTTATATGGCCTAAAATTCGTTTCACAAACTTTCGCCTATCCACGGCATCAGCTGGGCTTGTGGAGCAGCAGTCAAAGAAGCACTGGTGGCTTTGACATCACTTCGTCGTTAAGCTAGGGAAGCATGCCTGTCCTTTAGGAATTCCACGCCAAAGGAGCAATAAAGAACTTCCACATCACTGGTCGACCAAGCTTTTCAAGGCTTTTTTTTTTTAAGAATTAAAGGATAAGGGCTAAAATCACCCAAATTACATCAACTCGAAGAAAAAAAAATATAGAATACAAAGGAAGCCAACATAGAGGTAAGGACGTCTCCCACCAATCCTATACATACATACATATATATATATATATATATATATATATATATATATATATATATATATATAGAAAAGAAAGGGCACTACGGAGCCAAATTATTCGCAAAAGGTGTGGCTTATCTTCACGGAATCCCTCGTTCAGAAAAGTGTGGTTTATAAATTTTTAACCAAAATATATCTTTGATTCTTAAATTATCACTTAAAATTTAATTTTGCTCGTTACAGCTTATTCCTTCATGTTTTAAGAATATTATATTTTTAATATTTAAATATATTAATAAAATTAAAATTAATGAAATAACTGATGTATCAAATTATCAATCAATTCATATGTCAGCATTAGAATGATATATTTATTATTTTATTAATCTTAAATGATTCTATATAATTATAACATATAAAGAATCCAAGGTTTATGAGGAACTAAAGTGTAATAATTGAAAGATTAAGGATCAAAATAAACTTTAAATGAAATTTTGAGGATCAAAAGCATATTTTAATCTATTTTTTTTCCAAATATCATGTCATTAATGAAGGACCAAGATTAATTCACAAATGATGATATAAATTTATTGACAAAGGTTTAATATAGAACTAAATATTTATCATCAGGTTCTTCATCAAATGACATACATAGCAATTGGTATTAGTAATAATCTATAAAAATAGGTTTTTGTTAACGAGTGCCCGAAGGCACCCATTAAGAGAAATTCAATACAATTTTATATCTAGCTTTTCATAAAAAATAATAGAGATAAAGAAGAAGCTTTAAGAAATGTTTAATGTTTTAAATTGTGCATATTTCGATAGCAAGTTTTTTTTTATAAAAAAAACTGTAATGTTTAATAAAATTATTTTGGCATCAAAACAAAATAATTTGTGATACAAATTTTATACTACAAAATAATGTGCATATTTAGATGATCATTATACAAGTATGAATAATTTTTTTTTATATTGTAGGTATGCATAATTTATTTATTTATTTATTTCTACTACTTTATGGTACTGAATAAATTTATGACATTAAACAACTCTCAGAGCATCTCTTTGAGGCCTTCCTTTTCTTCTTTATTTTTCATGAAAAATCAGATAAATAGATATTAAATTCCTCTTAGCGAGTGCCCGGGGCGCTCATTAACAAAACCCATAAAATTAAATTATACATGAGTCACTTGTTGAGAGATCCTTAAGGGTAAGAATGATATGGTAAACGCTAGATGAATTATTGCACTTTGTTTTATCCTTGTGACCTCAAAACTCGATCCCTCGTTCCAGCCCCCCTACTCTCATTTATTTTCAGAGAGAGGAGACCTTAACAACCGTGCAGATCCACTGGCCGGGGCGTGAGGCTACTTCAAAGAAGATAATTGGCCTTATTATCGATCAATCCTCTCATTTCTCACCGAAAAGACTCCATGGATGCGGATGCCCAACAACTCCACCGCATCAAGGATGCCCAGATGAGCAAAGGCCTCCGGAGAGCCCTGGTGGTCGTCAGCTGCTTCCTCCTGGGCTTCGGCAACACCGGCGGCCCGCTCGTCACCCGCCTCTACTTCCTCCACGGCGGCCACCGCCAGTGGCTCCCCAGCTGGCTCGAGACCGGCGGCTTCCCCCTCCTCCTCCTCCCCCTCTCCATCTCCTACCTCTACCGCCGCCGCCGCCTCGTCGCCCCTGGCCACCCCACCAAGCTCTTCTTCCTCACCCCCCGCCTCTTCCTCGCCTGCGCCGTCCTCGGCCTCCTCATCGGCGTCGACGACTTCATCTACGCCTACGGCCTCTCCTTCCTCCCCGTCTCCACCGCGGTCCTCATCGTCTCCACCCAGCTGGTCTTCACGGCCTTGTTCGCGTTCCTTCTGGTGAAGCAGAGGCTCACCCCCTACTCCATAAACTCTGTGGCGTTGCTGACCGTTGGGGCGGTGGTGCTGGGCCTCCACACGAGCTCGGACCGGCCGGATAACGTGAGCCAAGGGCAGTACTTGATGGGTTTCTTTTTGTCGCTGGGGACGGCGGCGCTCTACGGGTTGATACTGCCGCTGATCGAGATGACGTACCGGAAGGCGAAGCAGGCGATAACATACACGTTGGTGATGGAGATGCAACTGGTGATGGGATTCTTCGCCACCGCTTTCTGCACCGCTGGGATGCTGGTTAACAATGACTTCGAGGTAAAAGCCGATCGCCTCTACCTCCTCTTAATTACCATCGAATGTTAATACTACTGCTGCTGTTACTGTTACTTATGTTAATTCTTGTTCCACAATCCACATTATTATTGTTTATTATTTATTTATTTATTTATTTTCCATTCAAATTAAAGAATTAGAGACGATCAGCCAAGAGAATGGCTCTTGCAAGAAAGGGATGGTTGAATGAAGTGGCTCCCTTTGTCTAATAGGTTGAGATGGTAGCGTGTTTGTGACCATCTTGAAAACTACTCTAGAACCTATAAAGGGCACCACAACCTATCAAAGTCTCCAATCAATCTCAAGCCCCACCCCCAACATTGGTAGACCCGTGTGTTAAGATGGCTTCTTGACTGAAAAAGATGTGCACATTGAGGCACCTTGATCCTCTCATCAGACTCTTTACTGTTGCTTGGGGACATGTTGTTCCTTTGAAAATAAATATGTAAGGCTTAAATTTATTTTGACCCCCCCTAAATTTTATTCACATTTGAAACTCATGATTGAAAGTTATCTTATTGACTACCAAGTGCCATTGTTGACATCAATAACTTAACGGTTCTCATCTTTTTTTTTTTTTTTCTCTCTCATATAAATTGATATCTTTTTGTAGCATCTTTCTTAAATCCAAAAATTGGATTAACAGTTGTTCGGAAGTTATCACGAAAATTAAAATTCTCTCATCCTTCTACAATGATGGTAGCTTCCATGTAACTCGAGGGAACTAAAAAATTATTGTATCCATATTAGAAGAAGGTAATCATGCAATCACTCCTGCCGGTAAAAAAATATGAGACTATTTCTTTTTTTTCCAAAAAAAGATAAGAAGAGATCATGTGATTGTGAATGAAGCTTGAAGAGGTGAAAATGAATTTGAATAAATATCTAAATAATTAGAGAGATAAAATAAAAAGAGATCAGTAAAAGCTCCATTACATGCTAATGATAATGAGGAAGAGCAACTATTGAGAGAAAAAAATGATAAATTGATATCATTAATTAAAATGACCAGAATATCTTCCTGTGTGGAAGCTAACTAGTACAAAATATGTTGGATGGAATTATTATTTCGTAGCAGGACCAAGTTACAAACTTGATCCTACCATGGTAATACAACCATGGCCAGTCTAATATATATATATATATATAAGATTTATTTTTGTAGCCCATAGATACAAGCCTTACGTAAATCAGATTTAATGATAACCCAATTTAGTGAACATACGATGGATCTGTTCTGACTTCTGACTGAATTGAGTTTGGGCACAGACTTGGCATCTCATTACCATCAACTATTCCTCAGATATAATTTTTATTTTTTCTAATACGTTTGGCTTCTTGCATGCGCTTTTTTTTCCCATAATCTTTTCTTACTTTGGAAGCAATATTTAGCATAACACCAAAGCAGAATGGTGTAAACGATTGGTCTCATCAATTTCTTAGATTCATGCTGCATCTTAGTAATATTGTTATAAAATCTTACTTGATTATCTGTTTTTTTTTTTTTTCCCCTTAATATCTTAGGCCATCCCAAGGGAAGCAAGGCAGTATGGGCTAGGAGAGTTTAAATACTATGTGGTGCTTGCGTGGAACGCAATCTTCTGGCAATGCTTTTATATAGGCGCCGTCGGTGTCATCTTCTGCGTCCATACCTTGTTTGCTGGAATTATCATTGCAGTGCACATCCCCTTGATCGAACTCTTTGGTGTCATCTTCTTCAATGAGAAGTTCACCCCGGAGAAGGGTGTTGCCCTCGTCCTTTACATTTGGGGTCTCGTCTCTTATTCTTATGGGGAATATAGGGATAGCAAGGAGAAAAAGGAAGCAGCTCTCGAAGCTCAAAATAATCGGCCTACGGCAAGTTGTTAAGAAGTGATGAGGATAAAGGAAGCAGCTCTCGAAGCTCAAAATAATCGGCCTACAATAGATAATGAACTGTTAAGAAGTAATGAGGTTAAAGTTGGCCATCCTAGTGTACACAAGCCCTTGTCAAGAAGTAATTTGTAATTTCCATTGAATGTGAAAATGTAGGAGACAGTTTTGTCTGAGTCCTCTATGGCTTGAATGACTCTTGGTATTTCCCAGGCAACTGGAAATTTGCTCAACTAACTGGAGTTATTTTCCAGTGTTACGTTTCTCCAGTTGTAAAGAGTTTCTCAGGTAGATGGTATAAGAAGTCAATGGTTGCCTAGGTTATAAAATCTCTTTAGTTGATGTGAAAGAACTGACGTAATCAGCTGCAATGTTGGATGGAACAATTTTGCGACAGACCATTTGAGTTTTGTTATAATAGAAGACATGGAGAGAGAGATTTGATACTACTTATTACTATAAGAGATGTGCAGAAGATAGAAGATCAACAAAGAAACTAAACGAAGTAAAACCAAATTAAAAAGTATATATAGGGATGTATATGGTTTGATCTATTAGCCTATATTCAGAGGTGAAGGAGAATAAAAAATTTTACTATCAAAAGAATTTAAAGATTTCAAGGATCGTTTTCCATCAAACTCTAAAATTATAAAGATAATTTTTTTACCAAAAACTCCCTCTTATAAATCCCTAAAATCATTTACACCTAACAATACCTTCTTTTGAATTCTCACAAAAATTCTCTAAGTTACTGAGGCACCTCGGGACCCCAGGGCTACCTGTCCTTATATAAAAAAAAATATACAGTATACCATAAGGATTAAGTTATAGTCTTGTACATATATGAAAATATGTTTTACTTTGTCTTTTGAATTCCAACATTATATGGATTTGGACTAAAGTTATATATAGATATGGAAATATATCATTCTTGAGCTTATGAATTCTAAAACAAACCTCTATAAATCTCCATCTTGGCTTGAATTCTTAAGTAATATTGAAAAAATAGCTGAAATCTCTCTTTCCACCTTTTCTACATATTTTCAAAGGATGCAACTCAAGTGTTGCATGCAGCAATTAGGCCCAAGCAATGCATTTAATCCTTTGATATATGAATAGCATTCTAACTACTATAATGGATAACAACTGCCTCTTGATTAAGTTCATCAAAAAATAGGTTTTCAACCAACTAAGCTTCACTAAATAAACTTCTTCATGAACTAAGCATGCTAAATAAGCCTTCCAATTAATTGAGCTCTACCAAATAAGCTTTTTCATCAACTGGGTTTACCAAATAAAGTTGTCGATCAATTAAGCTCGTCAAATAAGTCTTTTAACCAACTCAGTTCATCAAATAAAACTTACCACTAACTGAGCTTATCAAATAAAGCTTTCAACTAGTCAAAGGGTAACACGGATGCTTCAAAATTTGTGCAGATATGATTTTTCAAGGCTGACACCTCCTCTCCTTAGCACACTTTGAGATTCATGCAGCTACTCCTCAAGATCCATATTGTAGTTGCTTGCTAAAGATCAACTCCCATGCATATGCTTACTAAATATTTGTGTCCATATATTGATATATATTTCTTTTGATTTGATAAATATTCTTTTTGAGAGAATTGATTTAATCATTTCTTTTGTTAATATATGGGAATTGCAGGCCATCCCAAGAAAGGCGAGGCAGTCTGAAACAGGGGAGGTTAAAATACTACATGTGCTTTTATGGTGCGCAAGTTTCGGAGAGTTCTTTTTTCTTAGGTACCATCTTCTTCCACGAGAAGTTCAACAGCGAGAAGGACGTTGCCCTTGCCCTGTCCCTTTGGGGTCTAGCCTCCTATTCATGTGGGGAGTACAAAGAAAGCAAGGAGAAGGAAGTGGCTCTTGGAGCTCAGGCTACTAGACGAATGCCGAGTTTGTTAAGGCAAGAATATAATTACATCTGTACGTATTTGTTATCTGTTGCAGAAAATCTCGCACAAAAAATACGTTAATCTTTTTTTTTGTTTCTAAAGAATCTCTTTTTCACCCGTTCTTTCTAAAAGCAGTGTCTCTTGGTTCTTGTATCAAAAATCTGACTTCGAATTCCTGATTTGAAGCAGATTTGGTTCAAGCTATAGCTTATGGTTACATTGTGTCTGACCAACGCTAAACCTGAACTCAGATTTCAAACAATTACTGAACCTGGTCCATGACTCAGCCTGATTTGACTCCATTGTAGCCCAAACAGACTGAAGAGAAAGGTATTGGCGTGGTTTTAATTTGGCCAACCTGAACTCAATTCAACCCTGTTTTAAAATCACAGAGTAAGTTCTGTATCTCAAAAAAAGAAATGAAAGGAAAAGGCGAGAAAAAAGATTTATGGTATAAGAACCTGTTCTCTCCAAATGTATGCGGGGCCTGAATCCAAGGCTCTATTTAAATTGACTGTTGGAACGGCAGTTGATCAATAACTATTACAATAGTTAATTCAAATAAATTTTAAATTATTTTAAAATTTTAAGATAGCTATTGATCAATAGCTAATTATTGATTTTAAAAGCTTATTATAAGACCTCAGATTCTCTGATGTTTTAGATCCCAACTGAACTCTGTTTTTTCCCAAGGCATGCTTTAGGCTTTATATTTGGACTGTTTTTCTTTATTCAGTCCTGAGTTTTGGGATATCGTTACATTACTCGGATTCAAATTTTCAGGGTCACTGAGACTTGGACAAGATTTTCCCACCAATAAATTGCAAGGAAATCTAAGCAGTGCGAGGAGCATATCATCAAAGTAATCATTGGTGCACAGGTCTGAAAGAATATTGGCAATGCACCATGAGGAAAACGCTGAAAACAATACTAAATCTTGCCGGATTGCTAAATTTTTCTTTAGATTTTACCTCAAAATTTTGCTTCCTATTAATCTACTATTCTATATGTTTTTAGTTGGAGGAAAATGGATGTAGAAAATAAAAAAATTCAGAAAAATAAAAAAAAAAAATCTTAGGTACATACGTTCACACACACATCAATGAATTATATCTACAGGATCTAAGTCAAAGGTTTTTGAAATTTGTATGTCCTTTTTTTTTTTTTAAGAATACCTCCAATAATATAATAATTTGTCCATTATAGAAGTTTATAAATATAAAATTGACATATAAACATACATATATTTAAATTTAAAAATTATGTTATTCATAAACACAAAAAACTTGCCTTAAGAGGATAGCTTAAACTATTATATATTTAAAAGAAAAATGATCACCACACATATTATCTGAAATTATAGCATAAAAAATCATGTTGGCTTTATTAAAAGCATGAAAATAGCATATGAAGAACTTTAGTCTAAATGAAATCTCAAGCAGTGAGGATCAGAAAAATTATTCAAACTATAAAATAGATCTAAATCATGATTTTAATTTGGGTTGAGTTATTTATTTTTTTCTTTTTTGATTTGATTTCAATTTAAAAATTTTAAAAATTAAAAAAAATATTTCATTTTTAATTGATAAATTACTAGGTTGCCACTTGATCACTTAAAATTTATTATAAAAATTGATCTTACAATTATTTAGAATAGATGTAAACTGATAAATCAAATTAAAAATAATTAATTTTATTTATTTAATTTAATTTGATTTATCAAATCAATTGGTTCATAACACGTTGCTTTGATTTTTAATTGTTTCGATTCTTAAAATATCTCTACATTAATTCAATCGGGCTCCACGCATGCACACACTCGAAATCTCGGGTCCAGAGATCCGGATGACAGATGGACCCATGCAGCGGCCGTGCCGAAATAAGAAGCGCTCCGCCCTCCCGCCTCCTGTTCGGTCCGCTGAACTGGAAAATGGCGACGGGCTCTCTCTTGGCCGCCCTCCTAGGGCGATCTCGCCATGGAAATCCCGTGGCTCCCAACCTCCGGGCCCTCCCCTTCTCCCTTCTCGAAAGCCCTAGGTCCTTCTCCTCCAGCCCCTCGAGGGCTGAAGCCATCGCCGTCGAGAAGGAGCCCGCCGTGCCGCCGGACGATCTGAGGAGCCGCCTCTTCCGTCTCCGGTTCCCCAGGCGGAGCGCGACGACCTCACTCGACAAGTGGGTCGGCGAAGGGAGGAAGGTCACCGTCTCCGAGCTCCGCCAGATCGCCAAGGACTTGAAGCGATCGCAGCGATATAAGCATGCCCTCGAGGTTGGCACTCGCCCCTCTTTTCTCTTCTTCCTCCTGTTTCTCCAGTTTGGGTTTGAGCTGGAATTTTTGAGTTTTTATATGCATTAAAGAGTTGGCAGCTTAGATTGACGCGAGAAAACTAAATAAAGAAAAATAGAACAAGAGAATCATGAAATTTGTGCCCTTTTTATCATTCTTCCTTGCCATTTAGAATGCTACTGATTTTCGAGCAAATTTATGTATGGCCATGTGTATCTGATACTTATTATGCATAAAGTTGAGTTCTTGAGTGAAAATTATGTGGTTACATCAAAACAATAGCATGAAAACTAATGTAAAGAGATGTGGGATGAAGAAGAGTTGGATAGCATGTAGTTAGCCTAGAGGATGCGATGCTTATATTATTTACATATCTCTTTGGTTGCTAACTCAAGGAGGTCTTGCCGATAAGTGCTGAAGTTGCTTGATTTAACAAGTCTGTGGAGAAATCACAAATCTTAGATGCTAGCATTGTGGCACACATGTTCCTTCACTCCAGATTCATGTCTAAATCTAAGAAATTGTGCAAATTTAACAGGTGGGTAAAACTGTTTTCACATTGACAGTGGCTTGGGTGACGTGCTGGGAACTTTGGATTTGGATTTGCAAAAAGATGTGACTTGGAGAGTGTGCCTTCATTCTGTAGCTTGCAAGAGAATTTGAACAGCATAAGGTCGGTTAAGAGGATAACGAGTAACATACTTGGACCTTGCTAACATTTCTCACACATTGTAATAAAATACAGTTAAGTCTATTGACGTATATACCACAAACATAGAAAATACAATGGTAGTGAAACTTCATTTTTCCAATACAGGTAATTTCTCATTGCTTCTTAGTGGATGGATCAACTTTAAAGTTTTATTCTCATAAATTTATTGAATATTATGAGCCATCCTTTATTTTCATTGTTTATTCCTGGTAGATGTCATCAAGAGCATTGCATTACTATAGAACTCTAATTACTAACCACATCTAACATAATGTGCCATTTTTTAGGAAAGTGAATCTTATAAAATATGCATTTCAAAAATTCAAAGATGAAATGTATCGACATGAGCTCTGTTCCCAATTTGCTATATAAAGTTGTGCATTGCAGTATATTGTTTGATATGCTATGCTATGGAATGATAGTGTCCAATAATAGGTCAGTACTTACCTCTAATATAAGGAGGGTATGTAGCATACTAGTGAGGCCTAGCAAAACATGTATCATATTTCATGGTACTGTGAGAACTGATGCCTTGAGATTCAGTGGTTAAATATATTTATTAATAAAATAGACTGATCTAAGTATTTTAGGCCAAAGGAAAGGGAACTTGCCAATTTGTTTTCCTTGCTTTGGTTGTTTAAGCCTCTATCCTAGCATAGTGATTCATGATTAGCTTTTATGTCAACTAGGTTTTGTTGCTAATAAAAAGGGATTTGCCTTGGTTTTAGGGATTCTAGCTGTTTGCCAAATGGGGAGTGTGATGTTTCCTCTCTTTTTGTTATTGCATGGGGTATTTGCTGGCGAAGCTACATGGTTGAAATAGGATTTTGTTTGAATTATGTTGGGCACAATGAGAGATCCTCTCTCATTAAGTGATCCAGATTGTTAATTGGATCAGGGAATATGTTTTTCGCTTGCTACTATCATGATACAGGGAGGAATATTGGGATCCATGGAATCCTAAAATTGGGCAAAGGTTTGAGGGAATCATATGTTTTAAGTCCAACCTAGCAAAAGGGTCAGCTATGCGGATGTTTCTTTTGATGACATGAAAATGAAATGTTGGGCTTGTTTATAGGTAAAATGTTTACCTCAAGGGGAAGGTTTTTTAGCTGATTACTTGGCTGTGCATTAGAAGCAAGATCCAAAGAAGAGCCTCTTCAAACCAGCATGTGGTGTTTTTAGCTGACACCCATGCATGTAAAGTCCACTTGAGGCATTTTGGGAGAAGTCGAGTAATCACTTTGGCATGTGGTGTAAAGTTGCTAATAAGGTGTATCAAGAAAAACCTTTGGATTGGGCCTAAGAGGAAGTACTTGGTCGAGACTTTCGGGTGCAAGTCACACATGTTGGTTTACAAACATGTTTGGCTAAAGTTGTTAATGGTACTGAGGGTGTGAATTAGGTCTAAATTAATTTTCCTGATACGGAGCATTGATGCCACTCAGTTGAAACATAGTGATATGAAGATGGCTGAAGTCTGTGATGCCGATTTGAGCAGCATATGGAGAAAGGCACGGTTAGAGATTATGGCTAAAAGCGTGCACACATAGGTCCAAGCCATAGTCTGATGTCGATCTGTAGGTTATACAGATGAGAGTTGACGTCAAAGGCATAATAATTTAGTATCAAAAGGGACATCAGCCATGAAAACTTATACCATAACATTAAAAGTATGCTCAAGTGGGAGCTGCTGGTGTATGTGATGTGATCACGCTTTTAATGTGTGCACCACACCACATAAAAGCCTAATATTGGTGGTGGAAGTTTTCCAAGCAGAGAGATTGGGAGAATTCAAATTCAATTTGAAGAGTTGTGTCTATATGATAAGATGCATCCCATCCGTAGGAGAAGACATCCCATTGGAGGGATGTTATTGACGTCAATTGGAACTCTATTAATATAGGTGACAATTGTTTTTAATCATTATCTTCATAACTCTTATTGCTCCCAAAACTCTTTGCGTGTGATTTCCAGTCTCACGACACCATTCTGCTGCCTCAATATTTGAGACCGTCAGATTTTTCTCTTGTTGAGGATGCAAAGATTAGCCAGATGGAATGGATAATTTACAATTTCCTCATCGTTCTCCATGCTTGTCCAGGGAATACACAAAGAATAAATGAAATATGGAAATCTTTGTGAATGACTTAGCAAAAAATGGTGGCCCAGTGAATGAGGCTCCTAGCATTGCAGTGTTTGATGATGGTCAGATGCATGCAGCCTTACCTCCGCATGCAGAGAGGCTGTTTCCGTGAAATGACTTTGCACAAAATGACTAACAGAAATTACGTCTATGTTCCTTCTTCCTAACTTGTGCTTGGGCGGTTGAAAGAAGATGGAGAGGTTATTGGCAACTGGAGAAACACTGAAGTCCTGGATGTTGACATCTCTGCCAGCCCCATCAAAAGTTTAAAAAAATGACCTCTGCCTGCAATAGGGTTTTTGATGCATTTATGAAGGCTGGCTTGATGGATACAGTAGAGATGTTTTGAGGACCAATGCTGCAGAAAAACTGTGAACTCACGAGTAGGGTGTGATCTGGTTCTCATTAGAGCAATTTTTTGTGGTCTAAGAAAGCCAATGAAAGACATTACTTATCATTAATTTTATATTCCCTTATGTAACAATTATATCTAAAATTCTAGATTTCAATTCCTGCTTATAGTAAATTGATCAAACCTTCCATTTTATATGTTCCTTCTGACTGTTTTATGAATTATCAATAAATGTGCATTTCTCTAGCTTCTTAATTGCAATTGTCTGCCAGGTTATTAATGCTTTTGTTTTCTTCTAGTATGAAAAAAAGAATTAGATGCTATAACTTTATTATCTTTTGGTTTTTGAATATAAATTCAAGAAACACTACCACTTCATAAACTACGCTTGCTTGTTTAAATACTATTTTTCTACTTAGCAAATGTATCACAGGTCTGTTCATTAATGGCCTGCAATTTTTTTATCGGGTTTTGTTTTAGCAGCATGTTCCCTGTATTGAAAATGCTATGCTTTCTTCAATGCAACGGTGTTTGTTGCCATTTTTTCACAGTTTATAAATGAAGCTATGCAGGATGGCTGCACAGCCTAAACAAGTATATCATCATGCAGATTTTAACATGGATGGACTCCTGGGGTAATTTCCAACCATCCTCAGCTGATCATGCTGCCAGACTGGAGTTGATTATCAAAGTCCATGGTATAGCTGAGGCCGAGTTATATTTTGAGAAATTCTCAGACAGTGCTTCAAGAAGGGTTGCATCCTTCCCTCTTCTTCATCATTATGTGAAAGAAAGGGACTCAGAGAAAGCTGAGGGTCTCATGTCAATGCTGCTGAACTTGGGGTTAGTTGTGGATCCTCACCCTTTCAATGAGATGATGAAGCTGTACATGGCCACAGGTCAATATGAAAAGGTCCTTGCTGTGATCCAACACATGAAACGCAGCAAGATCCCTCTTAATGTTCTTTCCTACAATCTATGGTTGAATGCCTCTAGTGAGGTGTCTGGTGTTGCTGTAGTAGAGATGGTGCATGAGGAGATGACAAATGACAAAAATGTTGAGGTAGGTTGGAGCACATGCTCAACCTTAGCCAATATCTACACCAAATCTGGTCTCCTTGATAAGGCATTCACCGCTCTCAGAAAAGCAGAGGAGAAGCTCTCTGCGAGAAAGCGTCTTGGCTATTCTTTTATCATGACAAATTATGCTGCTCTGAAAGACACGGATGGAATTCTGAGGCTTTGGGAATCCAGTAAAAGAGTACCAGGGAGGATCACCTGTGCAAATTACATGTCTGTGATGTTATGTTTGATCAAAGTTGGTGACATTCAAGAGGCTGAGAAGATCTTCAAGATATGGGAATTGGAGTGCCGGACATATGATGTTCGGGTCTCCAATGTGCTTCTTGGTGCTTATATGAGAAATGGATGGATGGACAAGGCCGAGGCATTGCATCTTCATACCTTGGAGAAAGGTGCCTGCCCAAACTATAAAACATGGGAGATTCTAATGGAGGGTTGGGTGAAATGCAATCAAATGGATAAAGCTGCAGAGGCCATGAAGAAAGGTTTCTCCATGTTGAAATCGTGTGATTGGAGACCTCCTTCCTCCATTGTGCTGGCCATTGCCAAATACTTTGAGGAGAATGGAAATATTCAGGATACAGAGAAGTATGTGAAGGTTCTTCACCATTTACGGCTCATGAGTTTGCCATTATACAAGTCTTATCTGAGAGTATGCATAAATGCTAAAAGAGCTGCTCCCAATATCCTAGAGAAAATGGCAAGAGACCAAATTAGCTTGGATGTCGAGACTGAGGAACTTATTCAATGTGTCAGGAAGTTTGATAATAGCAATGCTTATGATGATTTTTATTTATGGTAAGACAGATTAATGATCTTATTTCGAGGCAAGCTGACTACAAGCTCCACAATGCGTTTCCAAGTTTGGGAAGTGTTCTGCAAATTAGTTTTACTGTATTCTCCATGCTGCTGGTTTACAAAATATCTGCTTTTGTGGAAGCAAGAAGTGAGATCTCATATTATTTTGGAATACCTGTAGCTCGTCAGATTATGATAAAGCTTATGAATATGGGGGACATTATTCAGCAATAACTACAAGCAGTTTATCATCAAACATTATGTAGATTAGTTTGGAGGAGAATTTTTATGTGTACATACTTAAGGAGTTAAGCTATCTCTAAGCAGACAGCAGATAACACATTCTCTCGGATGGCTCTCATATGTGCCATGACTTTTTCTTGAGGGGGCATGGTTTCTTTCAGCAGGTTGTGATCCATGAAGTCTTTGATCCAGGCACTGATCAGAGGTAGGTCCTCCTCATTGATGATCTTGATTCCAATGATTTCTTCAATGATTCCAAGCAAAGATGGCACCCAACCTGCAATGATGTCCACAAACCCAATTGTGTCCCCTCCAAAAAACTTCTTTCCCTCAAGATGTCCCTCCAGAGTTTTAAGGCTGTTCTGCATCTCCTTCACTGCCTGCAGCTGCTCCTCTCCCACCTTGGAGAAGACTTCAAAACTCCCATGCAAGCACTGAAGTTAAAAAAAAGCAAGTTTAAGTGATTCAGAATTTCAGGAGTTGTTTCATCTGAGCATGATTCGAAGGTGAGAAAACTAGTATATGATTACAGAACCTTTTCTTCAACAAATTTAGCCCAGAAGCGAGTATTGGCCTTCTCATTAGGATTTGACGGCAAGAGAGGGTAGAGGTCACTCCATGCCTCATCTATATACTCAACGATCACAACGGACTCAGCTATTGGCTTCCCATTGTGGACGAGCACAGGGACCTTCTTGTGGACAGGGTTGTACTGAAGGAGCTGGGGGCTCTTGTTTGACAAGTCCTCGCTCACATACTCATATTTGATGCCTTTCAACTGGAGAGCCCATTCCACCCGAAGAACGAAAGGGCTCAGGATATTCCCATAAAGCTTCACTCCCTCTTCTCTCATGGTTTCTCTCCTGTCTTACTGGTTTACCAATAGCTGAATGTGTTTGTTGTGGATTCCGTGGTTCCATAGCTATTTATATATCAGAAGAGGATTGGAGGGTTCTAATGTCTGGATGTGGCCACAAGGGAGGTCAGAAAAGTCCTTGATCAAATATTTTTGTTGATGCTTCTTAGAAGGACAACAGTTGAGGGTCAGAGTTGGCTGGACACCGAAAGATATAGGAAGATTCTCGGACTCCCTGGTGGCAAGTTGATAACCAGGAACTGTCCGTCGACTTAATTGTATGTCGAGCTGAATATTTCCATGTTAAATGATTTGAAGCAAGTTATTTTTGATTCGGTTGACTTCATATGCAACTAGTATAAAGTGCCCGAGAAGGTGATGCTGTATTTTTATAGTTCAGGCTAATTCAACGTATTTGTGGGAATAAAAAACTTTGAATGCAGAGTTGTGGGAGTTGTCTTCCACTTTCAAGGGCCGATGAATGAAAGCCTGAGAATCCATTCAAAGGATTAGTAGTTTTTATACTTGGTTGGATTAGTAGTTTAAAATTCAACCGACAGATTTTCTAGTCAAGGGGGAACACAAATAGAAAACAGCTTTTTCCGGTCAAGGCTGACCAGCTGAGGATTTTGCGTGTCCAACTTTTAAGAGTGTCCAACTTTTAGAGGTCCTCGTGAAAGACATCTCATGTGTAAAAGTGGGGAAGCCATTCTCTGGTCATCAGGGTTCTGATTTGCATCTCTCTGTATACGCACGGAGCACATAGGATGCATATCTAATATGTTTAATTATACAGAAGGTAATCACTTCAAAGTATATTAGCTTGAATCACTGCTATCTATACTATAAAAAAATAGAAATTTTGAAAGTTATATTATTTCTTTTCCCATTGGTTGACTTTTTTTTTTTTTTTTTTCCCTAAAATGTACTTACAGGTTTTTCCAAAATTATCAGGCCCTCCAGTGTTATATTAATAAATATGAAAATTTGACTAATCATCGAACATCTTTTGTTCTAGCATATTGTCTGTTCTCCAATTACATACCGATTTAATCATGAAACGTTAATTAATATTTTAGTTTTAAATTTTGATTATTAATTTTATTTAATTTATAATCTTTCATATCTATATGATAATATTTTCTATTTGAATTTTTTAAAGATTTGTACCTAAAATCTTTCATATCTATGGATAAATACTTATCTTTTTTTATATTTGTATTTTAATCTCTAAGATCTTATACTTCACTTCTTACTAGTCCCAGAGGTTAATTTAAATAGAGCTAAATCTATATTTTCTGTCTAATTTTGTCCTTGGATTTGCTCTGTTCTCTCAGCGTCTGATCCGAACCTGGTCTTCCCAACCCTCATCTTCTTATTTAGGCCAAACCGATGACCTTAGGTGACTGGTGATTCCTCCTGGCTCCCCCGACGTAAGACTCTCTATCTACTGGGTCACCAGATTGACCCAAATTTTATGCCCTCTTTTGGTTCTTCATAAAGCTTCTATTTTTTTTTTTTTTAAAGCATTTTATATTCTATTATCTTCTAGGTATATTTCATCTTTGATATGTAAAAAAGATTTTACTGAAAATTCTTATTGGGATTGACCTGTTGGAGTGTTCCTTGTGGATTTAATTGTCGACATATATCTTGTTCAAAGATTTCGGGTTACAGATCAGCAGCATACTTCTTGTATTATTCAAGTTTCTTGTATTGTTCAAGTTTTTGGGTTGCGCACCAACTTGTCCAAAATCAAATTACTCTTACATCCCATTGATGCCATTGTGCCATAATTACTTTCCATCTCCACCGTCAAGTCTCCATGGAGGAAAGTGAGGAATCCAGGAGAACTACTGCTTCCTATCGTCTCGTCATCTTATACGGCTTCCTTCTTTAACATAAGGTTCTTTCCTTGAACCATTCGATAAATAGTTTTAAGGCTTAGGAATGAATGTGGGTCTAAGAATAGAGAGCCTTATTCCTTCAAAATGGGCATAATTATGCTCCATTTTTCTAAGGATTAATTATAATAGAGCCATTTTTCCTCTACTTCAGAGGTCTCTATATTATCCTTTTTCAAAAATAATTCTTTTGGAGTTCAAGAACAGTTTAATGCCTCAAACCTCAATAAATATAAAAATAAAACTATCGTAGACGTTCAGTTGGAAAAAACCACAAATAAATTATTTATGAAAGGAAAAACATAAAGTTAATAACATACTGCAGTACACTTACAGTGTCCATGCATACATAAACTGGGTTAGGCCAGGTCCGGATTACCCAATCCTTTAAACTAGTTCCGATCTAATCCAACCGGACTTACCAGCCAAGCAACGGACTTCTTTTTTTTATTTTTTTGGCCAATCTTGCTACGGCCACAACACAAATTACACCATAGGAGATGCCTTCCTTTCCAACAAGAAGGGGAAAACAAAAAAAAAAAAATCCAACCGGACTTAGAACCAACCCAATCGAATTTAAAGCTGAACCAAACCAACTTAATAAGAATGGCCCGGTTTGGTTCTCATTGACCAAAGCCTACGTGCACCCCAAGCACCGGGTGGCCGAAGTGGCTGAACTCATGACAAGAACATCATTAAATTTTTTTTTTTTTAAAAAAAATCCCATTGGAGTTTAAAGAGGAAAAAAAAAGAGGAGAGAAGGAAAACACATAACACCGGAGGATCGAATCAAAATTTATAAACCAGAAACAACTTCATGACCTATATTATAAGCTTCGACTTGAAAATCCTTGATGCAGTAAATTGCAAAACGGTCAAATCTAGGTCTCAAAAGGATCGAAATGCAAGGTTTTTTTTTTTTTTTTTGGCTGTATCCGCAAATTTCGCTCCTTAGAGCCCCCACCAAACTGAATAGTTATCCTGCCAGATCCTCCAACCTATAGCTCAGAGTATATGCAGCAAAGTAAATGGTGCTACAGAAAACAATAAAGCTCTCACAACAGGCAGCCAAGGCACGTAAAAATGGAAGATGCAACAGTTGCAGATTTTTTTTTAATTTAAATATCGACAAAGGTTTGCTAATATGATATATACATAGCATATATGTCAAGATACTAAGAGGATGAAATGCAAGGAGTTCCAACATATGTCAAGAACATGAGAACAGTCCATGGATATCTCAGAGCTCCAGATTTTGGAGATGCCCCACCATCGAAACAAACTGATTATATAGCAGGAGTCCCAGCATCATGTGAAATGTCTACAACCTGTCATGAAGATGAAATTTCAGCTTTAGAAACATGTTTGATTGTTGGATTTAAGTCTAACAATTTTGCTACCTTAAGCTTATGCTCACAGACTGCAGATACCCTAAACCTGTCATATGATGCCAAACCAGAGAATACAAGCAGTAGCAGACTACTTCGACCATGTAATTAAATAGGATACCTTGCTACTAGAATCCATTTTAAGAGTGTCAGTAGGGATAAAACAGCAAAACTTAAATATGACAAAATTAAATCATACCAAACTAATTCTACAGCCTAACCCTCATGAAGAACATTAACTAAAAATTAACCATTAAAGTTGATTTGTATGAATTAATAAAATCTAATGAATAACATTATACTGCAAAACAAATAGAATGAAGGGAAGAAAGATTAATGTTCTGTTTCAAAATGTGCAAGTTTCTTCCATACACAACTGGTAACAAAAGATCCAATTTTGGCTTAAAGATGAAGAAGATGTGAAACCAAAGTCTTTCTTTTTTCTTTTTCCAGTCAGAGAAAGGTGATATGTTGACCACCCTGTTAAGCTAACAAGATTCACAATCAATCACAGTGAGAGCATTCAATTCATCTGGGAAATTGTGAGTATAGCTTGCATCCCTTGGATGGTCAACTGGCTGTATTTTCAAACCAAACTCAATGGTTTGACTTGATGTAGATTTACAAAATTTGATTTCAGCAGCAGTCTCTCAGCTACACCAAGATGCCATGATGGCTGACCAGTGTGCAAATAAAAGTTGCCAGGAACAAAAATCTGCCTTTGTCTTTAACACAGGCCAATGTTTTAAAAGGTGGCTGCGGTATGCGGATGGTCCAGGGATTGCAAATTGCATCTACATTATTATGCATGCTGCATATGTGAGTACCTATGCAGCTAGTTTTCTAAATATTTAAAAATAACTAAAATATGGTAATGCAATAATATAGAGTAACTTTTACAACCAATAGCAATAAGAATAACATCTAGCAACTAGTGTTTATAACTTATTACTTAATTCTTAGTAGTAATAATGACAACATAATTATTATATTAATATAATAATTATACAAGTAGCCAACCTGTGCTAAATCCACATCCAACTAAAACACGTAGTTTCACAATAATAGAAAGCCCACAAATGAAGCTAGACGATGGTAGGGCATGTATGTAGCAGCACCAATATAATCCTGCTGTATATGCGTGTGAAAAGAGCTAGGCAAATCGTCTTTTCAACCCATATGGGGCTTGACTTTATATAATAACCATATATATATATATATATATATATATATGTAAAAGTGGCAATTTATGTCCCCATCCACCAACCTGACCCACAATTGACCTACTTTAAACAAGTTTGGGTTTAGAATAAATAGGTTTCAATCATAAATGGGTCAACCCATCTACACCCATTTTGATCCATCTAAGAACCGGATCAGATCATTACCAACCTATTTAATCCATTTAAAACCTATATAACTCATTTAAATGGACCTTTTAACCTATTTTAAACCTATTTAACCTGTTAAAAATCCACTTAAATCTTTAACCTGATTTGACCTTCTTAATAAATGGGTCATGCATGTTGGCTTGGGTTACCTATTTAATAAAAAGGCTAGGTTCAGATATGGATTTTTAGCCTATTTAAAAAATAAATTGGGTTTGGATTGCTAGATTTTTTAATCTGACCCATACCTTACCCAACTTGACCCAAATGCCACCGTGGTATAGGTTGTCCAATGTGGTTAGGGGACTGTATAGCATATGTGGCTGCATATACAATCACGTGCACCACATTTTAAAGCATTTGACATACCACAACTCTTTAATATTTTAATAATTCCAAACTATGACATACTACTGACTAAATCATACAAAGGCTATGCTTTTATAGAAAGGATGATACAAAACCACTACATTAACTTATTGGCTTTCCCTCTTCACCAATGGATGCTAACTTAATAAGGCTCCGTTCTTCCATAGATAAGTTTCATAATAAAGCTGGTCAACCTTCACATTGATCAACTTACACATGTTCTCTTGTTCCGATCAAAGAAATCATGTAAGCAAGTTAAATTCTTACGGCAATCATTCACCCATTGGCCTAGTATAAGGCTCTGTTCTTTCATAGATAAGTTTCATAATAAAGTTGGTCAACCTTCACATTGATCAACTTACACATGTTCTCTTGTTCCGATCAAAGAAATCATGTAAGCAAGTTAAATTCTTACGGCAATCGTTCACCCATTGGCCTAGTAACATGCTTCTATTTTTTTTTACTATTCCTAAAATATCTCTGGCCCCTCCCATAATTCTCACTTACTCTCTTTATTTGCAGCAAATTTTAACTTACGTAGCACCGCTACAATGTCCATCTAATTTTCAGTCAAAAGATCAAGGGATATTGATAAGCCTAATAGATTTTCTCTCACTTCATCTTCATCATTTTTCCTATTGCTAACTTTTTTCTCTTTCCTTCTCTCGAATTAGTATTTTCTCGTCATAGCCTCTCATCGTATAAGATGAAGAACTAAACCAAGAAGGTAGTCTTTACCGCTCACACATGATCTTAGGCATTGACCCCCACCCAACCTTTGCCCTCATCAAATTTTTTTTTATGTCATTAATATTTTTCTCTTTTCTTCTCTCAGCCTTGTGTATTTCTTTCATTGCTAGTCACATTTGATGAGAAATGAAATCAAGAAGATGGTTTCTGCCCCCACTTGCTCGACCTTCGACTGCATTACGTTGCCTCAAAAAAGTGCACAAAGCGATGCTACGCATCTCAGGCTTTGCCACTCTTCTGACCTCTAACTAGGTTAGAAATGCAATTAATATTTTATGAAGAAATGTAATACTATTATTTAATTAGTAAATAGTGACTACCAAAATTCATTTTTATTTTAAAAAATAAAGTTTATATATAATCAATGTATATATACTCAAAGTATGATCGAAAATATGTTTGATATAAGAAAATTGAGCATCAAACACAAAAGGATGGTATATGATCGGAACGTAAAGTAGGCTTAGAAAAATAAAGAATATTATGAAAAAGATGAATAGATCTTAACAATTTATCTAAAAAAGTCATAATACAAAAAAATATAAATAACAAACACCGAAGACACTTTTTAATGCATAAAAGAATATAGGTAGCTTATTTTGCCGTCTAAGTATTGCCTATGCAGTACTTATCCAGAAAAAAATAAATTCTCATGTAACTTCGACGCCCTTGAAAAAATGAGCCTTAAAAGTCACTTCGATGTTTTATGCTTACCAAAAACAAACATGAAGTCAACTTAGTTAATGAGCGCATAATTGAAAGCTCAAAAGAGAAATAACATGGCCCAAAAAAGATTATGATGGTTTCATCAAGCGCAAGGTACAATAAGAAGCATGAATCAGAATCCACCTCCCATAACATCAAGTGTAGAGGCCATTCACATCCATGCTATTTCTCTAATTAACATCAAACATAAAAAATAAATTGGCATGCATTTATCATACAATGTTATAGATAAAGAGAAAAAGATAAGATTTTCGTATATAGAGGTTAATGGAGAAGTATAGAGACAAAAGATAAGATCTTCACATGGATTTTATATATTTACAGAAATTATATGATAACGTTTCTAGGTATTACCATTAGTAGTTTTTACTCTAGTAACTGCTCCATCATGTATTTACACAATGACATACTTTAAGTCCTTACCTTTTTGTACTAGTTATGAATAAGTTTATTATGCATATATTAATCTTTGGTGCATGTTATTTATAAATGATATGGTATTAACGGATGGTACTAAAGTCAACATTAATTGTATGTTGAAATTATGAAGAAATGCATTAGAATTTAAAGATATTTTAAGTTAAGTAGGACTAAAATAGAATTCATAAATTATAATTTTAGTAAAAATTAGAAATAGAGATAAAGGTGAAGTGAAAATTAATAATTATAAAGTTCTTTGAGCATATTTTATATTTAGGATCAATTATTCATAAGGAAAAAGAGATTGAAAAGGATGTTATCTATAGGGCTAAAGTACTCTGATAGAATAAAGTAGAATTTGAATATTATGTAATTGTAAGATACTTGCTAAGTTAAAGAAAAAATTTTATAAGATAGCCATAAGAGTGGCTATGGTACAAAATGTTAAATAAATAGAAAATATGCATGCAAGATAAATGTGACCCAAATAAGAATGTTGAGATGGATGTGTGATAAAGAAAAGATAGAATACAAAATAAAGTTATTTGTAAAAAGATGAAAATAGTACCAATTGACAATAAATTGAGAGAAGGATGACTTATATGATTTAAATAAGAACAATATTGGCCTAATGATGCATTAGTAAAGAGCGATTTCATATATGTAAAAGGAAAAGAAGATAAAGATACATAAAAAATCACATGAAAATGGTACAAGTATCTTTAGATCTTGTAGAAAGTATAGCTTTAACCCAAAAAGGATTTGCGTAGTTGACCGTAACAAGATTAAGATTTTGTTGTTGTTATTATTGTATTTACCATACTATATTATAGCTTCACCATCAAATGAAGAGACTGAGATCAAACTAACCTTAATGATATAAATAGAAATGTCTAAGCTCAATCCAATTCATCCTAAGAAACAGAGAGAACAAAATCTACTAGCAAAACTAGCCAAAACTCCATTTATTCTAGCAGTGCAACTAAAGCCCTAAAAGGCCAGGAGTTTTAATTAATCCATCTCATCTCCAAATAGATGCCTCAACCGGTATAGAATTCAACAGAATAGCATTCTAGAAAAGTTTACACTTCCACCATTCGAAGGAAGAACTATTCAAGAACTTCAAAAAAGAAAAAGCAAAAAGACTAGGTCAGAATATGCTAAAAAGGAATGCTTATACCTTTCTCAAATTCAAGCAAATCAATATCCAGCAGTTTGTGGGCATCTGCTTCCTCAGTGATGGACCAAATTAGAGGCCAATAAGATAACGCATCAGTTTTGAAGAAAATTTACATTGATCTAGTCAGTCTATCCGGTCAGTGCATTCTTTCTTGCCCTTCCTATTGATTTGATTGTTTTGTGAGACTCCTGAGGCGCCCTCCATTTTGACCTCCTTTTTGTTTTCATTTTGCCATCCCAATGAGAGCAGGTTCGGCATTGTCCAGTTCTCTTTCTCAAAGACGATGCGAATGATGCTAAAGCCTTTCTCCCTTGAAACATAATCCCAACTTAAGTCGTCTTAGTAGTTCTTCAAAATGGTGCAAACATTTGGTTAATCCTCCTAACTCTACTACGACATTGCCTGGATTTCATACTCCTGAAATAAGCATGCAATATGACTTGACCAAGTTGCAAGGAAGCTTAACTTGTTATCAAGTCAACCTAAGTCGTTCATGAGCCCATGCAATTAAAGTAAGGTCATAACTCGCAAGAACTCCATACCCAGTCAAACTCCATGATTTTACTTTTATAAAGTGGTGCCCATTTATAAAGGACTCCACCTTCAACCACTCACAAATAAAAATCAAAGACCCTTAAAATACCACACTCGTGCTGATAAGCACCAGCTCCTCAGCTTAGTAATATCCATGCGTAGCAGATCCATAATGGTGAAAGAATATAATTCACAAGCAAACAGATCGAAAAGTTTTAACTTGAAAGCCTTATATGGATCACCTCTAAATCACACGATCAATGTGATAACTACAATCTACCAAAACAGGTTTTAGGTCCCTATGAGGACTGGAGAAGTGAATATTTTACAAACAGGCAAAATAGATTTTTGATTCTTACAAGAAACACTGACAAAGACATTTGCTCAGAAAGAAGAGCATCACCACATGATAAGACAGTAGAAATCATCTTTATATTCAGTAATTCCATGAGGCAGAACCCCTACCCAGAGAAACTTGGGCAAGAAATAATTCAGGAATATCAATAAGGATGCAGATCTTGAAAATTATTTTGCGAGAATGGCACATCTTAAAAGTCAATATAAACATAGTTAGAAAAGTGTGGTCACCTAATTGTGCGGAACAATGTGGCTCGAGGATGATGAGCCAATTTGTTGCATCTGTGGACCTTTCTGATCAATAGTGTTATTGATGGGCTATGTATCATGAACAGAGAAGTCAAATATTAAATAAAGATTATAATGATGTTTCTAAACCCAAACAAAACTTACCAAGAGTACATTTGTCGTATGAGATGGTGTGGCACATGCATCATCATATAAGTGCTCATTGGGAAGTTGATTCCGCAAAGCTTTTACATTCTCCATTACAGCAGATATCAGGGATTCTAGCTTCTTCACTCGCAACTCGGCATTGGACCGTCGAATGGCCTGTGCCCCTTCCTTTAAAAAGTGCAGACCTCCTCAATCTGCTCTGAGAACTTCCTCAAAGCTAGTTGTTTGGCCCAAAAAATCACCAGGCGAGACATTCAGTTCTAGCATGCGGACACACCTACTCCTCTCTGGTCCCATCACCTGTGAGAGGACATCGTCACAATATCAGGGGCAACAATGCTCTTCAAAAGAGACAATTTAGTATATGTGAAAGCAGATGCATCAGATATTATCAACAAAAAGTGTGATAACTAATATAACAATTGCAGATGTGAATGGCACAATTAGGTTCTGGAGAAAACCAAGGTCTCCTCTTGGCTGGCAATAAACAACAAGCTCCTTACAGAAAATAGTCTGCAAAACAGACACTGGCCTTCAGCTCAAGAATGTCCTTATTCCGCAGACAAGAATAGAATGGGAACCATTTGTTTCCAAGATATCATTATATCAGAGGTATTTGGAGACATTTTGGACATACTCTGGGGCTCGGGAGGTTTCCTGAGAGAGTTATGGATCTATGGACACATTGGAAAGCAAGGCATGATAATAAACGTTATCACAGAGTTTGGGATATGGTGGTGATGGGTGTTCCGTGGGGAATCTGAATGGAGATGAAAGCAACTGTGTTCGATGGACAGAAGCAGAGCAATCTCAGGATTATGGACAAGTGAAGAGATAACTCAAGAAGTGGTTTTGAATAGCAAGATAGACAGTTCAGATTGCCATGAAGGGGCTCTTTAGAAAGCTGGGACATTACTTCCTAGCTGGTTTACTGTATCTTGATTCCCTAGCCTTGAAGTACAGTGGTCTGCTGTTTGATTGTCAATACCTTAATGAAGACAGGTTCGACCTGGTGTCTAACTATATTTTTGAAAAGAAGAAAAGCAAATGTAGATGTGTAATGATCTAAAGGGCAAAAAAAAAAAAAAGGAATAGAATTTGTACCCATGGGCAGCTATGAAGGCTAGGAGTTGGCTGGAGACACACGTCATCACACTTGCCAACCTTAATAGATTGTACAATCTCCAAAAGAACAGACAGCAGGGCTTCTAGCTCTGTCCGTTACTGTCGCAACTCAGCATGTTCCTGTTGAATGGCCTCCAGTTGTTCCTTCAAGGTGCGAACCTCCTCATCAACCTCCATGGCCTTGGCCTCAATAAATCTAGGTTCTTGGACCCAGAGACCACCAGATGAGGGACCCAGCTCTAACATATGTGGTTGTGCCTATGCCTCTCCAATCCCATAACCTGTGGGAAGACATAATCACAGACAACACAGTTCTGGTGTGTCATGCAATAAACAGTTTTTATTTTATTTAGCATGCACTAAAGAAAATGCATTATATATTATTGGAAACGAATATTATTGCAAATTTAGTGCTAAATAACAATTATAGCTAAAAAAAAAGGGCATTCAATGCATGATGCTCCTGCCACTATGGAGTCTGGCGAGGGTTTAATATATGTAGCCATATCTCAGCTTGCAGAGAGGCTATTTCTATGTTTTGATACCCATGCAAGAAATAGAGTAACTTTGCCACTGCGCTAACACCCACCCCCTGAATAATAAATATTGCTACATAAGGATAACAAAATTACCACCATTGGAACCTGTGAGTGGTAACGTGGACTGTGGATTGGTGCAGCTCGAAGGGTACTCTGGGGCCTGCTTCTGGCTTGGATTGAAGGGGGCTGGGCTGAAATTATAATAGCATAGGAACTATTACAAAGCATGACATTAAGATAAATAAGAACTTAACAATTAAAATAAAATCTGTACCTGCAAATGGAGGCTGCGAACAGGTGGAGCTCGGTAGAAGTAGCGGGACCTACGGCTACCTCGTCTTGGAGGGCACTGAGATATTATATTATATCATATGGATTACTGATAAGCTGTAGATTCTATTAATGATAACCTAGTCAAAACAATTACAAACCTAAATATCACAGTTGATATATAAAGATAACAAATTAACAAAATATCTCCACCCGCAAGTGGCCATGGTGGCTGGTTATGGCTCGGTTAATATGGCCTCGACGAAGGGCATGGAGGATCATGTGCTGCTGGCTGAAGCTACGAGGCATGTGACGTGCCAGCAACCTAGTCCGAACTCTGCGTGCCATAGTAAATATGCACAGCTGTCCTACATTAAATTAAAAACATAGCAGAATTTCTTAGACTGTCTTTGGCTTATAAGAAATGCTCTATAAGTGCAAATTGTAATGGTATGCAAACAAAGCATGAGAATCGAGTCACATGCATGGAACAAAAAACAATAATGAGTTATGTAAACACAAAGAAAAACTGGAACCTAATAAAAACAATTTAGACAGGTGACAAGCTGAGAGCCTATGTTCAGAGAGAGAAATGAACATATATTAAAGATGAGCCATGACATTTAGGAGGGTGTAGCATGCAATCAATTATGTAGACCAATGAGTCCAATACTTGTCTGCAAGGGAGTTTCTTAGCAACTCCAAGAAGTTAGTCCAGATGGAACAAACTAACTAAATCAATTACCAGAACAGAGATAATGAAATTGAAATCATGAGTCTAATTAAGAGGTTTATTCCATGATTTTTCCCACAAAGCTGTGGGTTGAAGATGCACACTATTTTTAGAAAAATAATGTAGAGAGGGACTTGCTCAATCACATAACATGTGATAATGTCATGCAGGTCGAACTGAGAACCAAGCTGAACTAATCTCGTAGGGTGGATTGGTTTGAAGCGGTTCCAGCTCTAGGAATTGAGAACTAACAAAGATTGGGTTCAATTTTATTAAACCTTAAGCGTTTTGATTCAAAATATAATCCCCGATCTTGCCACCCTTTTCTCCCTTCCCTCTTCTACCCCGCTAATTTTTCACGCATCGAACCCCTCGTAAGATTCGGAGCATTTAAACCTTCCTGAATTCCTCGCCACCGAACTTTCTTTCCTTGGACGCTACTTAAACAGCCAAGATCCGAAGTTTTCGGGCACTCGAATCCATGAGAAATAAATAGCCACTAAACTCCCCTTCCCGATACCTCTACTTGCTCCTACCTGCACGATGAGCAGCATCACTCCTCCAGCCCAAGACCGAAGCCCCAAATCCCTCTCCAGCAAGACCTCATCCTACTCTATCCACCCTCTGAAGCGCTCCCTTTGCTTCCTCACCGGCTTCATCACCCTCCTAGTACTCGTCCAAATCCAAACCGTCAAGTTCCCTCTTTCCTTCTCCCTCTCTTCTTCCTCCTCTCTATGGCCCATCTTCCACCAGAACACCCTCGGGCTCCATCTCACCCAGTCCATGCTCCAAGACTCGGTCACCTTCCTCCCACTCAAAGACCTAAGGTTCGCTAACGACCCCACGGCCGGTAACACTTGGTTCATGAGCTCCATTGATGACATTTACGAGGATGGCGAGGCCCAACACCTCTACTTCCCTTCCGACGCATCAAAAGGAAGGTTGTTGTGCCTCTTCGGAAACCACACTGATGATGGAGCCAAGAACTCTTACGCGTTGGCTTGGCCTGAAGCCCTCCCACGCAATGCTACGCTCCTAGGGGGGCTTACGTTCATGTCCGACACCTACTACAACTATGAAAATATTTGGCATGGGCTCACAGCCATGATGCCATTCGTTGCATGGCATCAGATGAAGGAGTGCGTGGTTCCGGATAGATGGGTACTGTTTCACTCGGGGGAGCTCACGACTGGCGTGAGCCCATGGGTTCAAGCAACGCTGGAAGCCTCCATTGGGAAGATGACGATCGAAAAGTTTGAAAACAGTGGTCCTGGACCGACTTGTTTCGAAAAGGTGGTGGGATTTAGGCACAACAAAGGAGCCATGGGGTTGAAGAGGAGCGAAAAGGTTTTTGACATGATGAGGTGCAAGACCAGAGCATATTGCAATATTAGTAAAGAGATTGGCGATCCGAAGGCTATTCGGTTGACGCTGTTGCTTAGAGATGGGTCACGATCGTTCAAGGACGACCCAGCGGTGATTAGGATCTTTGAGAGGGAGTGTGGGAAGGTGGATGAATGTAGATTTAAGTTTGCAAGATCGAATAACTTGACATTCTGTGAACAGGTTGGTAGCTTCTATTTTATACGTATTATAATTTAACATCTTTCAAATTTTCACTGTTTTTCCCATGCTTTTCCAACTATTTGTTAACAACTGATTTGTGATTTTTTTTTTTTTTTTTTAACAACAAACTATTAATTAATGACTAATCATCTCGCAAGACGCAACATTTTAATTGCCTTCTTTATTTTTGGTGGTAGCATAAGCAGCACCACACAGCCACATTAGTTGATATTGTATAAATGCCATTTTTTTATTTGTTAAAGGTGTTAGATCACTAAATGCTATGGGGTAAATCCACGTTATTTTAATTAGCTAAAATGAAGTGCAAGTTTTATGGCTAAATGTAATTTAAGTCGTTGGGGAGAAAAAGTGATGCAACTCAAATAGCAAAATAGGCACATTTTGCAATCTTATTTAGCCTCATATAACTTTTTTTAAACTTTAAAACTAAATAACTAACAACACCAGTATATCTTTAACTTAATTTACCTTTTATATAATGATATCTTTGATTTAATGATTTGTAAAGTTTAAATATCCAAATTTTTTTCTGCATTTACATTTCTTTTTGACTATCTAATTTGCATCTATATACATGTTTAAAACAAATATAATATAAATTTTTGCATCCAATTAATATCTATATTTATTTTTATTTTTATTAAATAAAAATGTATATAGATATAGATATTATTGGTATTTGATTCATATCTGAACAATTTTCTGAGTCTTTGACAGTAGGCTTCATATAAATGACTTCCTTTGGATTTATTTGCTCCATGTTGTAAATTAAAAATGATATATAGAAAGTTAAATATGATAAAAAGCACTGTATGGATGACTTCAACTGTATAGAATGCCATTGAGATGTTTATTTGGTTTTATGATGATTGATCTAGTGTGGAAAAATTAGAAAATCGCTGCCATCCCAAATCTTCTCATGATGACCAATCAATCCATAAAAAAGAAATAAAAAATCATTGTTACCTTTCAAGTCTGTTGGCGTCTAAAAAAAATTGATTATTATTATGACGTTAAGTTATGCAACTATATCTAATAATTCCAGCCTTTGCCATGATTGATGCAGGTGAAGCTACTGAGTGACACAGACATATTAGTTTCTGCACACGGAGCTCAGATGACAAACTTCATCTTCATGGAGAAGAATAGCAGCATTATGGAATTCTATCCCAAAGGATGGAGGGAGCTGGGTGGCCCGGGGCAGTATGTCTTCCGGTGGCTTGCCGATTGGGCCAAGATGAGGCATCGGGGTTCCTGGTGGGATTCGGATTCGAAAGCTGTGGCATGCCCCAGTGATGATATGATTAGCTGCTTCCTCCTCCACAAGGATGGCCAACTTGGGCATGACGAGGCCTACTTCGCCAGTTGGACGGCCAGAGTTCTCAGTGAGGTGAGGGAATGCAAGTTAACAGAGGCATCCAAGAACAGCAGCCAACCGCAGCCTGGTTCAAGGCCTTGTCCATGTAGCTCAGCACTTTTTTAATTGTTCCACAGCCAGTCATTGTTTAGAATAATCGCTTGAGGCTTTGTTTTTGGTAATAAAAGAACAAAACATGATTGTGGTTTATGACCTACCATTTAATGTTGGGAAAGTCCGGGGACAATGTTAAGCAAGTCAACACATGAATGTGGAATTAGGAATTATTGCTTTTATGTCAAATGTACTCCGAAATGGTAGAAAGCCTTTCAGTTATATATCAAATTTTTGTCAGCTCCCTGTTATTTTCCTTAACATATAAACCATCATTTTTGAGAAACACCATGTATTTGTGTATGCAATCACTTCAAACTGATAAATAAGTTCATAGAACCATTTCTAAATTATTCAAAATTTACTTAAAATTCTCTTCTTGAAGACAGTTTTATGAGACACTCAGCTGCTACAAATTGTCAGTGTGCGAGCTACCCATAGGCTACAAATAATTGGTGCTATACGCAATATAAAATTTTTAAACATTACTCGACTTTAATTGTTCATCTATTTCCACTCTCCAAAATTTTTGTGATTTTGGCAAGAATCTTCCATTTTGACCGGGAGAATTTGCTCTAGCTGTCAGAATGGAAACTACAGTAAAAGAATTAACCTGATTCATGCGACACAATGTCACAACAATTAGGCATTTTAATCTGATCTGTTTGAGCGAAAAATTAGTACTTTGACCAATTTTTTTACTATCAAATTAGAGACTGAATATGATCCAATTCACATAGATGTTGACACACACGGGACAGAACCTTGACATCTTTTTAAGCATTATGTTGTTAGAGACCACAACCAGAAGGACAAACTGAAGGCTGGGGAAGACATGAGCACTGTGAGAAGCCGCTTGTCAAACTCGTGGATGTGCCCTCTCATATATTAGAGAACTTTGACAAGAAATATACTACAAAAAATTCAGAAGAGCGTAAAGAGAACCACGTGCATGACATGGTTGGAACCCTGCTGGATGATTTTATTGTTCATCCTTCTCATGTTCTTCTTCACCGCTGCCTGAGCTTCTATGAACTATGGCAAATGCATGATGACCAAGGGGCCAGAACAGTAAAATACATATTTAAGTAACACCTCGTATTAACAATAAAATCATAGAACATGCTCATTGTAATACCCCAAAATAATCCTATATTGGATAGAAAAAAAAAATATTATGCGCTTATAATTGAAGTTTACCTGCTACGAATTAACTTTCATTCGAGTTTTAAAATCACATAATTTCATTCCACTAACAGATAAATTAAACTAGCAGGTAAGTGTGGGGCGTTATAAATAGCATTAGAGCTAATTCAAATGTGCAAAAAAGCCAATCTATAGAAATTGAAAAGAAAAAAAGCTACTCATAGGATAGTGGTAAAGTCCTACCATGACGCATTAAGCCATCTTTGGATGATGTATGTATTATAAGGAGGAGTGGATGGGAAAGAAAAATGTTATGTGCTTATAACTCAAATTCACTTGCTATTTCTGTTTCGACGATCTGCTAATAGATTAATTGAATCAGCAGATGAACTTAGAGTGTTATAGACATGGACTCGTATGCTTCAAAAAGCTTCAGGTTTCTTTTAGCATAAAGAAACCCTTTAATATGTGGTATGATGCACTTGTGCAGGGAGAATCAATAAATCTGTTCGATGAGGCAAAAAGGCACCGGCGACCTGGATTATAGCAAGTAACAAGCAAATTGTATGGTGCTTGTCTCTCCTTTACAGAGACTGTTCCATCACAAGATATATTTTTTTTGACCAATTTTCGGATGAAGCTGGCTCTCCCAATGAAAGACATATTGACTTTATTGGAAAATCCCCATTAAGTAGGGATCGAGATGAACATGTCTACTCTTTAGCCACGAGGTTACTAAACGTTGATATTGATATTAAGGTGAAATATGACTGGGATTTTTCAGATACGATCACATAGTACCAGGGTGATGCAGTTGTTATTCAAGGCCTACTGTGGTGCGATGACTAGGCGAGAAAACCAAAAGCTTAGCGAACCATTTAACAAGAAAAATCAAAGATACATTATTTTCACCATAATTACATAAGAATTGAGCCGCTTATGCACTCATATTAGACATGAAGATTTTGCTGCCTTTAACCTCATGTTGCTCATGGTAAACAAGAACGCAATCATCAGAAGATCTTTGGTGAACAGTTGTTTCGTGAAGCCTCAAACTAAATGCAAAATAATAGTCCAATGGAATGAACTTTGTAGGTCAGAATTTGACTTTAGCAATGTTAGAGCCAGACGAGAAGGTTCTAAATCAAACCTTGCAATAATTTTAAATGTTTCACTGATTAGAAAGGATTCCAAGAGGCAGGTATAAGAAATAGAGCACTTCCAGGTGCAGGTATGAGAAGCAGAGTACCACACTTTTCAAGAGAATTCATTATGGCAGCTTGCGGTGGGATCTACAAATCGAAGTCAGTTCATTGGGAAGACCATCCATTTAGTATGGCTTTGCATATATATATATATATATATATATATATATATATAAGTAATATTTTATTTTTAATATAATATATAAGATGTAATATAACATATTATTATTATATTATATTATATCTATTATATTATATTATATTATATTATATTATGTGTTATAGAATATAATATAAATATAATAGAGATAATTTTGATATTTTATGATAGTAATCTTGAATTCTAATGGTATACCAAATATAGTGACGTTAGATCACTGCTGATTTTTTATCACTTTAATATATCGTATCAAACATGATGATTTTTATTCACTAAAGATCATATCACTGCAAGATTATAGAATTACCAATGATTCAAGATCATCGAAATAATCCTAAAATAGTCACCAAATGCCCTATAAGGTTTCATATGAAATTTGAGCTAGGGATATTGAAGCTGGCAAAGCCTTGGGAAGAAAAATGAAAATATAATTTTTGATGTAACATTATTACAAATTAGGAAATACCATCATCGCAGCCAAGAAATTTCACTTCTTTTTTGAGTTTTTACTTATAAGTTTAGGAAATTGCACATAATGCGTAGTAAATAGATGATTAAAATTTAGCTGCATTTCTGAATTTGACATATATCTGCTCACTCTTATTAGCACATAAGAACTAAGAGAGTTGTAGATTAAAATGAATTTTTCAGCCAGATATTTAGATTGAATATTTGTAAGTTAAATATTTGGTGCAAATGGTTTGGTGGGGAAAAATAAAAGAAGTAAAATAAAAAATAAATAAAAATCAAAGAATAAGAAAGGTTGCTAATTCGGATAAAAAAAGCAATGCGATAAAGAGATAAAAAATTAAATAACATGGAGAATAACTTCAGATGAAAGGTATATATAGAGAGACAAAAGGCAAACATGCCACTTCCCAAATAGGGTTATTATCACTTTCTTTTTCCCTTAAGGGAAAAGTGGGGAAGAGATTTTTCCCAAAATACTAGAGCTATTTTCATGGAGGCAACAAAGGAAAAAAAATAAATTACAAAATTTTTTATGAGCATCCATCCATCTTCTATAGCAAAGCTTGCCCCATAAGATAAAAATATTAATAATTTTGAAGATGGCTAAGGTTTGTATAGAAATCTTGTTATGGAATATTCTTAAATTCCTCTTGTTCTATGCCCATCACATAAAAGATATTATCAGGTGGTCCCAGCATTTTCGCACATTGGCTAGTACCTTCCTATTTTGCCACTTGGATCAAGGCTATTTATGCTTGAAGGCATGCTGTTCGACTTGAGGCAATAAGTGAGGAACTCCCAAATCACTCGAATAAAAGAGCATTTAATGAACAAATGGTGAACTAATTTCTGATTAGCCCTACATAGCATACATCCAGAAATTGAAGGCCGCATTTTTTTGATTTGGAGCTCTTTTGTATGCAAGTTTTTGAGAAGAGTTGGCCAAAGGAATATCTTTATCTTCTCAAAAATGAAGTGCTCTAGATTTGGTTATAAAAAAGGTACTTGATACCTCTAAAGTTAATGAATCGATTGGAGACAATACTATACTTGGTGTTTCTACAAGGTTTCCAAATCGGCACATCTATTGATCCCAATGGTCAAATAGATGCCAAGAGGCTTTGTAGCTACTGAAATAGCATAAATTTAGTATAAGTGAAGGAGGTATATAGTTTCATTTTCCATTACTGCACTCTACTACTCTATACAAAGACCATTGATAAGTACTTCTTGATATCTCGATCATATAAATCCTTAAAACAAAAGGTGAGAGAGATAGGGGTTGTCTAACTATCTTCCCAAAACTTAATAATCTCTCCTTAGAAGATATACAATTTTAGAAGATGTCCAGATCTTTACAAATATCCTTCCAGATTGGAGATGTGTTCTAGAACCTTCTTTGTCCTTACATTACAAATTGACATCTTGAGTAGTAGGATTTGGAGATAGTCTTTACTAGGTGCCATTCTCATTTAACTACCTATTAAGGAACTTTCAAGCTCATTTGGTCAATAGAGTCATATTCATATTACTAAGACGCCTTATACTAAGCCCACCACCTTTTTCGTCCATGTAGATAGATTTCCAGCTAACTAGATAGTGAAATCCACTAATTGAGTCATTACCTTTCCAAATGAATGCTTACTTTAACTTATCTATTCTGTTGCTCATCCATTTTGGTAATATATGGATAAGAATTAGGATGGAAGCACCGTAAGAACTAAACCAATGAGGCAAAGTCTATCTCTCTATGGAGAGTGTCCTACCTTCTTATGCGATAAGTCTCAATCAATGGCTTTGGAATCATGTAATTATGCAATGGAAATCCTAGTTATGTGAATGGAAGATGACTCCTTTTGTAGTTGAAAAGAGCAGCAAAAGATAGTGCAATATTATCCTCTAAATTTAGATGGAACACCAAACTCTTATAAAAGTTGGTCTTAAAGCTTGACATATTTTATGCAATAAGAAGAGCCTTTACAGTCATAAATTTTCTTACTTTGCAGTATAGAAAAAGAGAGAGTCATCAGCAAAATGCAAACTCTTACTATCATAGAAATAGGGCATAGCACCTATCCTTTGACTAGTCCTACAAATCTAACCTTTTTCGGTAGCTTAGTGAGTACGTTTGCAATCAAAATAAACAAACTAGATGACAGTGAGTTGCCTTGGCTTAAACCCTACCTATACATGATCCATTTGCCAGGACATCTATTGATTATCATTCCTATTACTGTAGATATATGCAACAGGAAGATCTAAACTGTCCATTGAGAAAGGAAGTTTCTAACTACCAATATTTCTACTAAAAAACTTTAGTTGACTCTATCAAAAGCTTTCTCAAAATTAAGTTTACATATGACCTCTAGTACATGAAACCTCCTAAAGAAATTTTTTTTTATGCTACAAAAAAGTTCAACCTTTCTTTAATGAATGCTGATTGGGCTTCATCCATCAGAAACGGTAAGACTCTGGATAGTATAGAGGCCAAATCCTTGTCAATGATTTTGTAAAAGCTATTGAGGAGGCTAATTTGGTAGAGATCATGCACTAGAGGGGCACCTTTTTTTCTTAAGTATTATGATTACATAAGTGAAGTTTAGCCTCTACATGTCCAAGCCACTTCCATGGAAATCCTAAAGTAGCACTATGATATCATCTTTAATTAGGTCCCAATATCTTTGATAAAAGCAAAAAGAAAATCTATTCGGTCTGGAAAAAAGGCTATTACAATCAATGAAGGCAATGAGGGAAGAGAAAAAAGGTTCTGCCAAGGCACTAAAGTTAATTAAGGGATGACCATAAAGGCTATTACAATTAATGAAGGCAATGGGGAAAGAGGAAGATTTGAAAAGTCTATTAAAGAAATCATACAACTTAAAAGATATTCCTCCTAAGTGTTTAGCTTACCTCCATTCTCTACTACCAAAGAAAGTAATCCAGTTTTACCTTTTGCACCTACTAGCTCTTTCCTCCATTATGGAAAAGGCTATGTTTCTGTCTCTTTTTTCGAGCCAAGATATCCTTCATCTTTATTTTCGATATAGCCCCTTCTTCTCACATATATTAGCTAGAGACTTCTTGAATATCTTTCTTGTGGTAAACTCAGTTGATGAGAGATCTACTATCTCCTGCGATGTGGTTTTTGGGAGTTAAGAATAGGGAAAACTAACCTTACTAAGAGATTTGATGTAATCAATTTTTCTTTGGGAATTGTTGCCAAAAAAAAAAAAAAAAAATGCTGTTGAACTTCCGTACTTACACAGAATAAGAAATGTGATTCCAATGCCACCATGTCTGTTTTCAAATGTCTTGTCACAAACCACTTAATATTTCGGAAGACCCAAATGGGACATCAATGTCATGGTACCATCAAGCTAAACCTACCTTAGCTTTTTCCACGTAGAAAAAAAGCCTACCTAAAAGCTTCCTTCCTCTGACTTTAGAAAGAAGCGCAAAGGTCAAAGGTCGGCAGTCCCGCACCACGCACCATGCTTCACTAAATGGCTTCCGAACTACCAGAGCGTTTTTGTCAAAATAAATAAATAAATAAATAAAAGCTTCAGTCAAGCAGTTGACATTCTTTCGAGCATAAAGCAGTTGGCCCTTTGATGAACTTAAAATAAAGCAATGCGAGGATAACTCAGAAAAAAGTCACTCATCGTCTTGCGTTAAATCACTTGGCTTCATCAAATGGCACAATACCAAACTGGGAACTCGCCTTTTAAGTGTTTTGATTCAAAATATCATCTCCGATCGTCACCCTTTTCTCCCTTTCCATCGCTGACGCATTATTATTTCTACGATTTAGAACATTTAGACCGTCGAGAATTCCTCATCCCCCTACCTACCTTCCTTCCTTCCTTCCTTCCTTCCTTCCTTCCTTCCTTCCATTCCTTATGACACGCTATTAAGCTTTCTTACCACCTAAATTTCCTATAACTTCTTCGACAACCAAGATCCGAAGTTTTCGGGCACTCGAATCCGCATAAAATAAATAGCCACTAAACTCTCCATCCTAATAGCTCCACTTGCACCATGAGCATCATCACCTCTCTAGCCCAAGACCGAAGCCCCAACTCCCACTCCACCCACCCTCCGAAGCGCTCCCTTTGCTTCCTCACCAGCTTCATCACCCTCCTACTACTCGTCCAAATCCAAACCGTTAGGTTCCCTCTTTCCTTCTCCCTCTCTTCTACCTCCTCTCTACGGCCCATCTTCCACCAGAAAACCCTCGAGCTCCATCTCACGCAGTCCATGCTCCAAGACTCTGTCACCTTCCTCCCACTCAAAGACCTAAGGTTCGCTAAGGACCCCACGGCCGGTAACACTTGGTTCATGAGCTCCATTGATGACATCTACGAGGATGGCGAGTCCCAACACCTCTACATCCCTTCCGACGCATCAAAGGGAAGGTTGTTGTGCCTCTTCGGAAACCACACTGATGATGGAACCAAGAACTCTTACGCGTTGGCTTGGCCTGAAGCCCTCCCACACAATGCTACGCTCCTAGGGGGGGTTACGTTCTTGTCTGACACCTACCACAACTACGAAAATATTTGGCATGGGCTCACAGCCATGATGCCATTCGTTGCATGGCATCAGATGAAGGAGTGTGTGGTTCCGGTTAGATGGGTACTGTTTCACGAGGGGAAGCTCACGACTGGCGTGAGCCCATGGGTTCAAGCAATGCTGGAAGCCTCCATTGGGAAGATGACGATCGAAAAGTTTGAAAACAGTGGTCATGGACCGACTTGTTTCGAAAAGGTGGTGGGATTTAGGCACAACAAAGGACTCATGGGGTTGAAGAGGACCGAAAAGGTTTTTGACATGATGAGGTGCAAGACCAGAGCATATTGCAATATTAGTAAAGAGATTGGTGATTCAAAGGCTATTCGGTTGACGCTGTTGCTTAGAGATGGGTCACGATCGTTCAAGGACGACCCAGCGGTGATTAGGATCTTTGAGAGGGAGTGTGGGAAGGTGGATGAATGTAGATTTAAGTTTGCAAGATCGGATAACTTGACATTCTGTGAACAGGTTGGTAGCTTCTATTTTATACGTATTATAATTTAACATCTTTCAAATTTTCACTGTTTTTCCCATGCTTTTCCAACTATTTGTTGACAACTGATTTGCGATTTTTTTTTTTTTTTTAACCAACAAACTATTAATTAATGACTAATCATCTTGCAAGAAGTGAGATTTTAATTGCCTTCTTTTTTTTTTTGGTGGTAGCAAAAGCAGCACGACACAGCCACACTAGTTGATATTGTATAAATGCCATTTTTTTATTTGTTAAAGGGGTCAGATCAGCAAATGCTATTGGGTGCATACACATTATTTTAATTAGCTAAAATGAAGTGCAAGTTTTATGGCTAAACGTAACTTAAGTCGTTAGGGAAAAAGTCATGCAACTCAAATAGCAAAATAGACGCATGTTGCAATCCTATTTAGCCTCATATAATTTTTTTAAACTTTAAAGCAATATAACTAACAATACTAGTATATCTTTTAACTTAATTTACCTTCTATATAACGATATTTTTGATTTAATGGTTTGCAAAGTTTAAATTTTCAAGTTTTTTTTTTTTTGTGCATTTACATTTCTTTTTGGCTATCTAATTTGCATCTATATGCATGTTTCAAACAAATATAATATAAATTTTTGCATCCAATTAATATTTATATGTATTTTTAATTTAATAAAAATAAAAATAAATATAGATATAGATATTATTGATATTCTGTTCATATCTGATCAATTTTCTGAGTCTTTGACAGTAGGCTTCATATAAATGACTTCCTTTAAATTTATTTGCTCTGCTCTATGTTGTAAATTAAACATGATATATAGAAAGTTAAATATGATAAAAAACACTGTATGGATGACCTAAACTGTATAGAATGCCATTGAGACATTTATTTGGTTTTATGATGATTGATCTAGTATGGAAAAATTAGAAAATCATTGTTACCTTTCAAATCTGTTACCGTCTAAAAAAATTGATTATTATTATTATTATGACATTAAGTTATGCACCTATATCTAATAATTCCAGCCTTTGCCATGACTGATGCAGGTGAAGCTGCTGAGTGACACAGATATATTACTTTCTGCACACGGAGCTCAGATGACAAACTTCATCTTCATGGACAAGAATAGCAGCATTATGGAATTCTATCCCAGAGGATGGAGGGAGTTTAGTGGCACGGGGCAGTTTGTCTTCCGTTGGCTTGCCGATTGGGCCAAGATGAGGCATCGGGGTTCGTGGTGGGATTCGGATTCGAAAGGTCTGGCGTGCACCGCTGGTGATAGGATGAGATGCTTCCTCCTCCACAAGAATGGCCAACTTGGGCACGACGAGGCCTACTTCGCCAATTGGACAGCCAGAGTTCTCAGTGAGGTGAGGGAATACAAGTTATCAGAGGCATCCAAGAACAGCAGCCAACCACCGATTGGTTCAAGGCCTTGTCCATGTCTCTCAGCACTTTTTTAATTGTTCCACAACCAGTCATTGTTTAGAATAATCGCTTGAGGCTTTGTTTTTGGTAATAAAAGAATAAAAACATGATTGTGGTTCATGAACTACCATTTAATGTTGGGAAAGTCCGGGGACAATGTTAAGCAAGTCAACACATGGAATGTAGAATTAGGAATTATTGCTTTTATGTCAAATGTACTCAAATGGCAAAAAGCCTTTCAGTTATACGCAATATAAAATTCTTAAACATTACTCGGCTTTGATTCTTCATCCATTTCCACCAAAATTTTGGTGATTTTGCCAAGAATCTTGCATTTTGACCGGGAGAATTTGCTCTAGCTGTCAGATTGGAAACTACAGCAAAAGAATTAACCTGATTCATGTGACGCAATGTCACAACAATTAGGCATTTTAATGTGATTTTTTTGAGTGAAAAATTAGTACATTGACCCATTTTTTTACTGTCAAATTGGAGACTGAATACGTTCCAATTCACATAAATGTTAACACACACGGGACTGAACCTTGACATCTTTTTTAAGTATTATGTGTAAGAATTTTTAAGATCACATATGTACGATTTTAAAACATCAAATAGTAACAAAATAAAATCTCATTATCGTACTTATTTACACTATGATTTATGTAGAAGGTGAAGCACTCACCAAGAATGCTAAAGCTTGCTCATCCTTCAGATAGTATTCTTGATGGGGAAAACCAATCATGACATATGAGGATAGAAGAGGAAACCTAGCTCATTTACAACAAAACCCTGAGAGATCCTCCTATCATGAGTCATTATTGGGCTTTAGGCCTAAGCAAATGTCAACCATATCACCCAACAGATATGCGCTCAAGCTTAAACCATATAGATCACTTTTTAAATAATAGTGGGCTCATTCATCTTGTATCATTGGACCAAATTCATTCAGGCAGTTTTACAAAATCAAAATCATGACAATTATAGTAGGCCACATATATAAAATTTTCAATATTCTTCCACTTGGGCAACAATATTTTGGAGTTGATCAAGTTTTGAAAACATTTGTTTATTTGAAAACACCTATCAGGTTGTATAATTAAACTTAATGTGGTCGTAAAATTTTAAAAATATTGGATCCTCTAACATAACACCTCAGAAAATAATTTGGTCACTGAAAGCTACCAACACCAAATTATGGCAGTCGTTATACTCTTTATTGACATAGGACCAATTCATGGTTACATATGCTAATAATTTCCACTAACATAAATCATGATGTGGTAGTGTAGAAAGAAAATAGCATGCCAAATGTGATCTTATAAGTATTGTTCTCACTATCAGTCCAACAAATATTTCTCATAAAACTTTATGCTTCAATAGAAGGTAGAGAAATCACATATAGAATTTGTAATTTACCTAACATGTCTCTAATATAATACCTCGAGGTTTTCTTTATAGTGTCACCAAGAGACATACATAACTAACACTCAAGACTGACACCAAGTCTTAAATTTTCAAAAAGCATAATATGTCAAATATCAGCAGTGTACACGTATAAGTAAAAGCAATATACTATCAATAAAAACAATGATGATCATCATATGTCAAATAAATATACCAATAAAATAAAATAGGTTCTATGATAACATATGCGATAAATCAACTTGTAAGAGTTTAATAAATATAATTTACTCCCACTATCCAAGTACATCAAAAAACCTTGAAACATCCATATCATTAACATGTTTCATACCTGAATGGGTCAGCCATCTGGTCAATAGATCAACAACCATGCCTTTTGTACCAACATACATAACAATAGCATCTCCTCTCTTTATTAATTTTCTAATTATGAGATATTTAATCTCCATATATTTGGACCTACTAATATTTTATTTTTCTTTAAAAAGAACACAACATAATTATTATCACAGTAATTTTTTAGTAGTCTAGAGATGGGATAAATAACAGTAAGCTCTAAAATTAAATTTTTTAACTATATAGCCAGTGTTGTAACTCCATAGCATGCAACTAATATAGTCTACATAATACAAAAGGCCGTGAATGTATCTCAACACTTACAAAATATGGCTCCTCAAGTTAAAATGAATTTATAGCCTATAGTAAATTTTATATCGATAAAATAACCAGTAAAATCTAAATCTAAGTAATTAATTACTTAAGATTATCCATCTTTTTATAGACTAGCATAAAACCTTTTATTCTTATCAAGTACCTTATCACTATTTTGACAGCATTTTAATGTTCAAACTAATGTTTAATAAATATTTTCCAGGAACACATACTATATAAGTAATGTCTAGTATAGACTTATGTATACAACAAACTACCAATTGCATTAATATAACATACATTCTCCATTGACTCTCTCTTAAAATCATTTTAGGGTACTAGTTCAAACTAAACTTATCACCTTTCACAACAGATGCATCCCTTAACTTACAATTCCGTATATTAAACCTTCTAAGCACACGATAGATATAGGTTCTTTGAAAGAGTCCTAACATACCATGAGATCCATTCCTTAGATCTCAATTCCATGAATAAAAGATAAAACACCAAGATCTTTTATATAAAAGTTTTGGACAACAACTGCTTAGTCTTACGTAGCGAACTAAATCACTATAAATAGGCCAAGTGCCATCCATATAAAATACAAGGAAGATGAATTTGCTCCTACTGATCTAATGGTTTAGGCACTGATTAACCTTATTCTCCAAGATGACCATTCAAGAATATTGTTTTACATCTATTTGGTGAAACTCCAAATTAAAATGAACCATTGACATAACAATGGTCCTACATGAATTCTTTGAAAGAATAGGTAAGAAACCCTTATTTAAATCATCTGAAGTTGCAGATTTCCTATGCCTAGCAGATTATCTTTATAGTTGCCTCTACAATAGTATTTTCGAATAAGATATTTTAACAAAAGCAGGATCAAGGCTAAAATGTTTAGTATTCTACTGTCCATAATCTAGTATCTTGATAGATACAGGCATAACACTCTCATATAATAAAAGATAAAGGAATGGCAGCACATCCATTAGGCTCTTTTATCAACAAGCTGACAGCTTCTAATATGAGCAACATCAAGCTCAAATTTAGCCGTCATGAATTTCACACTCTTAGTGCCATATATAGGACAATAAAATCTTCATTCCTTAGAATGATCTGGACATCAAATAAAACAATACTGTGTAGTCATAAGGTAAGTTTTTACTCAAAAGGATTATAAATCCTAACCTTAGCAGGATAACCCTGAATACAAAAGTGGTTCAAGCTAGGTTTTCTTCTATCTATAACTCAAAAAGAAATTTTAGGAACAAACTAGCTAAACATTCTATCGAGCATACTCAAAGCAGTCTTAATAGCCTCAATCCAAAAATAAATTTAGGAAAGTTAAACCTAATTATCATACACACCTAATTATCATACACCTCATCATATCCTTAAATGTGCAATTATACTCTTTAGCTACACAATTCTAATCAAGACTATCAAACATGGTATACTGGGCTACAATCTCATTTTCCTATAAGTATTTGACAAATTGTCCCATTTGATACCCTATTGTATCATATCTGCCATAATGCTTACTACTTTGATTAGATCTCACAATATTGATAACCTTCTCTAATTGTTTTTAAACCGTAATTTTAAAGATCTTCGTACTTCTCTTTGACCAGATAGCGATAGTTATGAAGAAACAAAAAAAAGGCATCAATAAAAGGACAAAAGTCCAATAATATTGGTGTGCATAATTATAAGAATATTAATGCTATAATTTGCATCCTTATTAACTTATTAATTACCTCTAATGCAATTAATACAAGTCTTCATTTCTTTAAAAATAAGAGAGAGTAAAATGATCTAGTTTTATAAAATTTTTCAACTCTCTCCCTCGAAGTGTGACCTAAACTTTCATTCCACAAAATTGAAAACTTTTCTTTAATTAGAGGTCTTTTAGATATAATCTTTTCTATATTAGAGTAAGTATATATATTTATTATTAGGAATCTAATCTATATAAAAGAAATTTCCCAATAATTTATAAATACAAAATATAATCAATATTTCTATCTCCAATATGAAAAGAATATCCTTGTTTATCCAAATTAGAAATTGAAATTAAATTTTCCCCTAAAAAGATAATATGGGACAAAAGAAAAACTAGGCTCTAAATTTAACTAACAGTCCTTAAGAATTTAACCTTAATTTTCACATTATTATCAATAGTCAGCTTTATTTAAAGCATTATAGGTAGTTTTGATTTAATTTAAACCCAATAAACAAGGAAGTGAGGACATGATGAACTACAAATTTATAAGATTCTCAATCTCAGATTTATTAGGCACTTAATGTTTTGTCTTACAATTGCCAAGAAAACTTTGGCATTGCTGGCTTCAATTAATTCACTCATAAGATGTTCAAAATACATATTTTCATGCATGCAGGCTTAAATGATATGTCCTTTTCCACTTGATATAAAATTTCTTTTGCACAACACTGCTCTCATTAGTCGACTTATGAGGCTTGCTCTCAATTAGAGTCAGGTCAATATCATTAATCCTCATAACAAACTTTACACAACCTCTTTCCATCTCCTATAGTTAAAACCAATCAGGATCTTAATTATGGCATGATTATTATTCACATCAAAGAAGAGTATTTAAGACATAGAATGCAATATATATCAACATATAGACAATAAAATAAACCCAATACCTTATATATCCAGAGAGTCTAGGTGCATCATTACAAACTTCCCTTTGGACAGAGAATGCAACATGCTGGTGAGATCTTTCCATATAAAGCAAACTATAAAAATATCCTATCATTCGAGAAAACTTTTTCCTTTGAGTAGATAAATTCTCTAAATTAGTGCACCCTCTAACATAATGATCCATGTCTATCCCCTAAAATTATAACACATAATAACTCCTTTTAGGCAGGTAATTGTATGCTGTAATTTAGGAACTCATAACAAACAAAGCAAATCATGAGAATACCTTAGCCTTTGAGAAAACTAACCTTTTAAGCAAATAGATCCTCTAAGCTAGTGCACCCTCTAACACACTCCATGTCCATCACTTAAAATTGCAACACACAATAACCCCCTTTGGAGAGGCGATTATATGCTATAACCTGAGATCTTGTAACATTAATATGAAAAGAAATTCCACAAGCTTCAATGGGTGAACAACTTTAGCAGCCAAGCACCCACATCAATCTATAAAGTTCTCCCAAAATAAGATAACCATATTATCCACAACAACATATATACGTAACCAAATATATGCCAGTGACCACTCAACATAAAGTGCGTAAATCATATAAACCTTCTCAAATCATAAAATAATATTTAATTACATTCATACTATATATTTTAAATTTAACAAATATTAATTATTTTATTATATACACATATTCTAAAAACTGAGAGTATATAAATTACTAACTCAAGCAAGCAAAGGACACACTGCATTTAAACTATCAGAATGCAAAATTATTTGCAATGAAATAAAGTTTTCAGAATATGTACATAAATACCGAGAAACAAACAATAATAATGCATAAATTGAAACACATGATATGCTTTAAATAATACATAATAATGCAGTTAAATAAATAACTGCATAATAACATGCCATGGCCTAAAAAATAGACAATACTCCTCCACACATCAGGTTGGGCTATAACCTAGATCAAACTTCGGCCCAGACTGGGCCGCGGCCCAGTTCAAATAGAGGCCCAAACCAGGCCTTAGCCCACGGCTTGGCTATGACCAAATAAATACTCCTGCCAATATAACTTTCATTATAAATATTTTATTCCAAAAGACCTTCCTTTTACTATTATTATTGCTGCTGCTGCTGCTGCTATTTACAGTGAAAGTTATATTGGCAGGAGTGATTCTATTGAAGTTAAGAAACAACCGCAATCAAACTGAATAATATCATGCAGCAGCACTCAATATAATCCCCTAGAGCAAGTCCAAGTCTAGCACTTCAAACCAAACTGGCAGTTTGAAATGCCTATTTGAACTGGGACATGTTCAAACTAATGATTCAATACGACTTGTTGACTCTTTTGGATGCAGATAGAGATAAAAGGCCTCAACCACAAAGTAAATCAGCGACTGATATCCACAAACCAAGAAATGAAATTAGCTAATGGGCGTGAGATGCTCCACCATCCTTACAAGAAAAGTCTCATGGAATATACTGGATGGATGACAGAATGGGGAACGAAACCGAAAACAGAAAGAAAAAACAGAGGCCATGTAGACGAACTGCTAACTGATTCGTTTCACGAACGAGAGGGTGCGAAGACGAGAAAGGGAGCAGAAAATAGAGATCCAGCCTCCTGCCTGGTCCCTGGCCTATACTGAGACATGACCCTAAGACTAGATCTTGGCCCAACATTTAGCCATGGTCTAGGATCAAAACGTGATTCAAGCCCATTGGCTATGCAGTAGTCCAAGATCAAAACGTTGTGCCCAGTTAGAGAAGGAAGATATTATGCACCTTGGATGAAAGAAGAACAAAGGGAGGAACAATAAGGGTTGAAAAAAATGGAAAAAAAAAAGTCTCCACTATTTCCTCATTGGGTTCCATACTGAAAATGTCGTGCTTGGGCACAAGACTAATGGTGCCGAGTTAGAAAATAATACCCTCAAATAAAATAAATTAAACCAACAAAAGTTAATCCTCTATCCCTGGTAGAATGAATATATAGAGCAAACCAAGGTAACCAAAACCACCGCGCGGCCACATCCAAGTGCTCAATTGCCAATAACTTTCTATGGAGGATAGGAACTACTCCAAGCCTAACAAGAGCATTAGCCGACCTCGGCATCATATCATGGAGGTACAGGAGCATCGAGACGATAAGGAACACAACATCGAGGCTAGTATTGTGGCCGGCCCCTAGCCTCATGAGCATCGAGACCAATGTGTCCATAGGGACATAACCGAGCGAATCCTCTACGCAAAAGGATAGGTCCTCGCAGTCTACCCACTTTTCCTTTTTCGTAATGTTAAATATAATCGCTAACTAATTAGGGTTAAGAAACCCTAAAATCTGCAGTCCAAAAATTAGGCAGGGATAAAGAAAAAAAAAAAAAGGAGTTTCCATTTTCATACCAAGATTATTCAACCTGTCATACTCCAAACCCATCATCCGGGCTGGGCTCCCGACATAAACGTATAATCCCTAAGGTATGACTCAAGGAAGTATGCAAGGCCTTCAATTCTGAACCACTAATAACATGAGTAAATTCAATGCAAAAGTATTTTACTAATAATTTATTCATCTAAAATACAAGATTAAGATAAATTTGGTATCAAACACAAATGCTAGCTACACTCTTACCAAAATTTCCAAACATGAATCCTGAAGCTAAACGTCCTGCAGCTCTGAAAAAAATATAATAATAGAGATGTGAGCTAATAGTTTAGTAAGAAATCTCCTTCCACTCTCACTAACATAAAATTAGCATGCACACATATTAATTATAAGCATAAATAGGAAAAAGTAACAAAATATTCTCATGTAATTAATTCATATACCATTTATTAAGTGATAGGGATGTATTGACTTAGCATGTTGTTCATAATCACAATTCCAAAGATATCTCATGATAAAATAATAATGCCACATATGCCAAATTCATAATCCAATAACAATGCCACATATGCCAAATTCATAATCCAAGTAATTGCATTAATATGTAATAAGTTCTACATATATATTGAATTTTATATCATCAATATATATTAGCTTCAGGCTTACCACTTATTACATGTTGAATCCAACGCTTCAAAATCTGGACTAGTCACAATTACCGTAGGCAATAATCAATGCCACACTAGACGATGCCACAGTAGGCAAGTAATCCATGCTACACTAGGCGATGCCACACTAGGCAATAATCCACGTCACACTGAACAATGCTACATCAAGCTCATGTGATAAATCTAGATACCCTCTTTTCCCTCAATATAATTATATCATATCTATTTAATTAACTTATTATATTTAGCAATGGACTAGCCATAACCATACTTCCACGAATTGCCGACTGTAGAGATGAGGCATCATGCGATTAGTCCAATTACATCCATCCCACTTTACATTTTCTTATGATTCATCTTTCAACATTGTGCATACTTTATCATTTTTATGATCATTATCATGTAAAGCAAATTAAGACTTCAAAGTAACAACATAATTTATGATAACAACCTTTCATAAAATTATGAATGATAAGAGCACAGCTAAATGTTTATATTATAATTCATGCTAGTAGATGCATTCTAAATTTCTTACTTTAGATAGAAGCACTGCTAATCAGAAATATTAGCTCAGATTACAGAAATGCCTACCACACCCACATTAATTTTTATATTAAATTAATAAAACCTGATAATTGCTTCATCAAATATTAAATGAATAAGTCTTAACCTTTGATTTTCTAAGTTTTAAAATTGACTTTTCATCCTCAATGATAAACCTATTTGATTGTCACCTTATTAATTTAATAATGATAATTAAAGGGGTAGAACTTACCTTACTAAGAATAGTGGCCCGGAGGGTTTGGACTACAAGTAATCACCAATCAAAGCGATTCTTATCGCTAAAACTAGATGTTGTACAGGGAGAAAGTGTTAGAGAGAAGGTGGGTTAGAGAGAGAAAAATATAAGAAGGTTAGAGAGAGAAAATAAGAAAATAACTATAGAGAGAGAAAATGCTAGAGGATTAGAGAGAGGAAGTAAAAGAAGGTTAGAGAGAGAAAATAATAAAAATAAAAGTTTAGAGAGAGAGAGAGAAAGAGAGAGAGTGAAACAAGGGGGGAGAGGGAAGGGAGGAGGAGGGAGAAAGGTAAAGAGAGAAGAGGGGAGAGGTAGTGGAGGGCAGCGGTGGCCAGCGACGGCTCGAGCGGAGGAGATCGCGGCTTGGTGGAGGCTGCGACTTCCTCTACTCGATCGCAAGCTAGAGAAGAGAGGGAGGAGGCGGTGGCGTCGGCGGTAGTCGCTCGTGTCGGCAGCGACCGCAAGCGGCGGGACCACGGCTGCTCAACGCGAGCCCGAGCTAGAGAAGGGGAGGGGAGGTAGGTGGCGGCCATGGACCAAGCGAAGCCTGGCCCCTCTCGCTCGGCCGCGTCCCAGGCGGCGGCGCGAGCAAGGGGCAGGGCACGGCTACACTTGGCGACCGACGGGCGAGGGAAAGAGAGAGAGAGGAAGAATGGATAGATGAAGGGGTTCAACTGCAAGAGAGAGAGAGAGAGAGAGAGAGAGGGAGGGAGGGAGGGAGGGAGGTGGGATTCCGATCAAGGGAGAGATCGGGAGAGAGAGGAGAAGAGGAGAGAAAGAAGGAAGAAGAGAGAGATAGAGAGAAGGGGGGGCCGGGCAACCATCAAACTAAGGCTTTCATTTATGATTATTATACAAATCAATTTGTATTTCTTCCTTAAAAATCAGCCATTTCACAAAGCTGAGATCACAAACAACTATCCCTACTACTCGTAAAACAAAGCTCTTAGCTCCCTTGATCTCACGTTAACCAAATAGACTAATTCATCTCGAAGGTTATCTAGTGATCAAGGTCATAGATTCCATTAAAGATGCATCCGTTCTTTAGATCCTTTGCAATTGGGAGGGAGTCATAACCTCTACTAGTTTCAATCTTCTCAAAATGATGATCTAATAATGTTTAGCCTTACATACATAAAGAAAATCGATCCTATATAAGGCCTCTCTTCAAAAGTTCAAGTGTTGAAATCATGCTTTTAAATCATTAAGGTTACTTGGTTAATTCTGCCATCATAGGACCAAGATTCTATATTTGATGACCAATAAATCTCTATGCCTCCTATTTCATTCAAAATTGATAGATCGCATTCTAACTCAACTTGCTCTAATAGCTACTCTCTTATTGACAAATAAGTTAGCACATATCAAACTTTTGCTTAATTACTTATCTTCTTATTTATCTTATCCATTTATCCATATATCAATAGACTTACTATCCTGATCCATCAAAATTATATCACTTGAATAAATTTTTCACCTATTGATGCTTTAACCATCTATAATCATGTGTACATTTCACATTACTATCTATGCAAAGGATTTTTTGATATATCAATCTTTAACTAAAGCACTCAATAATGACCTTTGCTTCCTCTACATAGTAACATAACCTATGGATATCCTTAATGTAAATTTTAGCCCTTTAAATTTCATGAATAAATCCCCTTCAAACTTATATAGGCTAAAATATATCCTTCAAGATTTCCATTGGCTTAGTAGGTGAGTTTATGATATGTGTATGTTAAAGTATCCAAAAATAGTTTTGTGATCCTTTCTTTATATTTAGGTGACATTCTATTGGCTTGAAATGTCAAAGAATTGATAAATGCAATATCAAAATTCTAAGAGATTAATTTAAAAGACTTCTAAGTTTGTCTCAAGAAACTTATATCAAAATGATGCTTAAGTGATACCAAATAATATGTATGCAGCTTGACATATGTTATACTATTAGGCTTATCGACTATTACTAGGCAAACCTAGGACTTGCACATTCAAGAATAGTCAAAAGGATATTAAGGTACTTTAAAGGAAAATCTAATTATTATATGCCGCATCATCAATAAAATGATTTGTGCCTAGGAGATTACTTTAATGTTGATTGGTGAGGTGACCTAAATTAGCACAAATCGACATCAGAATATATTTTTTTATTTAATAATAGTGCCATATCTTAAAGTAGAAAGAAGTAATCTTGCATAGCCCTATTCATCATAGAGGCAAAATGCATAATATTTTTTTCTATAGTTCAGGAAGCAATTTGATTAAAAAAGTTCTTACAACATCTTGATATTCTCACACATACAACAAACCCAGTGAAAATTTACTTGATAGCATGGTTGCACTGGTTCAGACCAAGAATACTAAATATTATTGTAAAACCAAATACATCCAAGTATTGTTTCATCAGAGGCATCATGGCATAAAAACAAATGATCCTTAATCGTATCCCTATGAGCTAGATGGTTGCGGATCTTTTTATCAAGCCAATTGCTAGAGACTTATATATATATCACATGTCAAATCTTTAGGACTATGTAAGATGTGATCAAGTGATATTGACCATTGTGTACTCATATATTATTATTTTTGCTATTAATATAATGGATGGGTTTTATTTAGTAGTTACTTTTGTTGATGCCAGTTGCATTTTGGGTATAATATATCAGTTGCACTTAGTACAATAAATATGTCAATAGGCTAAAATGGGCTCATTCACACCAATAATCATCACTGGTGCTAAAAGGGTGAGTAAAGATGAGACATAATTGAACTAAGGCACTAGGAGAGTGAGCTTAGTCCAATTCATTAATATGTTGCTTTGATGAGGATCAAGATAAGATTTTTTATATTTAAGAGTCAACATTGGTGCTTCCGCACCATCCATGAAGCTTATAGATAGTTGGGTATGTGATCTTTATCTAGAATTATTGATAGTGAAAGATAAAGAACTCAAGTTAGTCACTTGAGATATAACTGGATTAAGAACCATATGATGTTCAAGAGTAAAGACATACACTTTGAGGTATGGAGTATTTCCACCGTAACATGCATTTGATACTATATATGCTTAGTAATCCTTTAAGAAGTGAGTAAATGGATCCCTATTTCCTCATTATGTAAGTCATGGAGATCATAATATTGATCTCTATACTACTCTATATGACTTTTAACTAGGTCATAAAGTGAAAAGTTGGCGTTTGCTACTCTAGTATGTTACCTATAATCATGGATGATATAGCCTAAAGGGACATTACTAGAAGAGCAGTTAACTTAGATCTTAGTAACATTAAGATAAAAGGAAGATAAATTTAGAATTATACCATTTACTTGCGTTAACCAGTTTACCAATTATGTTGCTTTGATGCACTTAGATATAATTATAAATATATGTGAAGTTAAAGAAAAATTAAGCATGGATCTCTTGAGGGATTGAGAGATGCTTGATTTAGTAGAATTAAATGAGTCTGGGGTATAGTGTTACATCATGTTACTTTATTTTTTTAGAGTGATATCTCCATTCTGATTTCAATAGTTTTCTAGTTTGAAGCTCATAAGTGCAAGTGTGTGTACGGTCATATGATTCATTTGTTTGTATAAACTTAAGACCTGAATCTAGCTCATCATATGCAATAAGAGATGTTAGAGTTTGGGCCTAAATTAGGTGCTTATGATAGGTTGCCCCAACCCAACCCAACCCAGCCCAATTAACCAGGCATAAGGAAGTTTGGATGCAATTTTTTAAACTTGTATGATGCGTATTTTTGAGAGTCGAGAATAAGAAAACCTAACATTACACAGAGATTTGATGTGATCTATTTTTCTTTGGGAACTGCTGTAAAAAAATGCTGTTGAACTCCTGTACTCGCACAGAGGAAAAGGTGTCGATTCCAAAGAGATACTTGAACTGTGGATGAATAGCCTTGGTTCTTTCCATAACTAAATCTCCAATCGTGATAAGCTGAAGGACTCCATCTTCAGTAGATCACTTCACGTAATTTTAACCAAGATCCTAAGGAAGGAATGTGATTCCAATCCCACCATGTCCTTTTACAAATATCTTGTCACAAACCACTTTATATTTTAGAAGACCCAAATGGCACATCATGCCGCGTTACCGCCAAGCTCAACCTTCCTTGGCATTTTCTACTTAGAAAAAAAGCCTACCTAAAAGCTTTCTTTCTTTGACTTTAGAAAGAAGCGCAAAGCTCAAAGATCAGGAGTCCCGCACCAAGCACTATGATTCGCTGAATGGCTTACTAAATTGGAGGAATAAGAATACAACACACCTTTTCTTGAGAAAGACTTCTGAGCTACCAAAGCATTTTTGTGAAAAAAAAAAAAAAAAAGCTTCAGTCAAGCAGTTGACATTATTTCGAGCATAAAGTAGTTGGCTCTTTGATGAACTTAAAATAAAGCAATGCGATGACAGCTCAGAAACATCACCCAGAAAAGAGTCACTCAGCGTCTTGCGTTAAATCACTTTGCTTCATCAAATGGCACAATATCAAATTGGGAACTCGCCTTTTAAGCGTTTTGATTCAAAATATCATATCTGATCTTGTCACCCTTTTCTTCCTTCCCTTCGCTGACGCATCATTCTTTCTACGATTTAGAACATTTAGACCGTCGAGAATTCCTCATCCCCCCTACCTTAACTTCCTTCCATTCCTTATGACACGCTATTAAGCTTTCTTACCCCCCTAAATTTCCTATAACTTCTTCGACAACCAAGATCCGAAGTTTTCGGGCACTCGAATCCGCATAAAATAAATAGCCACTAAACTCTCCATCCTAATAGCTCCACTTGCACCATGAGCACCATCACCTCTCTAGCCCAAGACCGAAGCCCCAACTCCCACTCCACCCACCCTCCGAAGCGCTCCCTTTGCTTCCTCACCAGCTTCATCACCCTCCTACTACTCGTCCAAATCCAAGCCGTTAGGTTCCCTCTTTCCTTCTCCCTCTCTTCTTCCTCCTCTCTATGGCCCATCTTCCACCAGAACACCCTCGAGCTCCATCTCACCCAGTCCATGCTCCAAGACTCGGTCACCTTCCTCCCACTCAAAGACCTAAGGTTCGCTAATGAGCCCATGTCCGGTAACACTTGGTTCATGAGCTCCATTAATGACACCTACGAGGATGGCGAGGCCGAGCACCTCTATTTCCCTTCCAACGCATCAGAGGGAAGGTTGTTGTGCCTCTTTGGCAACGACACGGTTGATGGAGCCAAGAACTCTTACGCGTTGGCTTGGCCTGAAGCCCTCCCACACAATGCTACGCTCCTTGGGGGGCTTACGTTCATGTCTGACACGTACTACGATTATTATAACATCTGGCACGGACTCGCAGCTATAACCCCGTTCGTTGCATGGCATCAGAAGAAGGAGTGTGTGGCTCCGGCTAGATGGGTCCTGTTCCACTGGGGAGAGCTCAGGACTGGCATGAGCCCATGGGTCCAAACGCTGGTGGAAGCCTCCATAGGGAAGGTGATGATAGAAAAGTTTGAGAACAGTGGTCATGGACCGACTTGTTTCGAAAAGGTAGTGGTGTTTAGGCACAACGAAGGAACCATCGGGAAGAAGAGGAGGGAGGAGGTTTATGACATGATGAAGTGCAAGACGAGAGCTTATTGCAATATCAGTAAAGAGATTGATGATCCAAAGGCTTTTCGGTTGACGCTGTTGCTTAGAGACGGGCCACGATCGTTCAAGGACGAACCAGCGGTGATTAGTATCTTTGAGAGGGAGTGTGGGAAGGTGGACGAATGTAGATTTAAGGTTGCAAGATCGAATAACCTGACATTCTGTGAGCAGGTTGGTAGCTTCTATTTTATACGTGCTATAATTTAGCATCTTTCAAGATTTTTCGCTGTTTTTCCCCCAAGCTTTTCCAACTATATGTTGAAAACTAATTTATGATTTTTTTTTATTTTTTTTTTACAACAAACTATTTAGTGGCTTATCATCTCACAAAGAGTAAAATTGTGATTAATTTCTTTATTTTTGGTGGTAGCATAAGCAAAACCCACAGTAGTTGATATTGTATAAATGCCAATTTTCTTATTTTTTAAAGATGTTAGATTACCAAATACTATGGGGTGCATCCACATTATATTAATTACCTAAAATGAAGTGTAAGTTTTATGGCTAAATGTAACTTAAGTCGCTGGGAAAAGATAAAGTCATGCAACACAAATAGCAAAATAGACACATTTGTCAATCCCATTTTGCCTTATATGACTTTTATAAACTTTAAAAGAAAAATAACTAACAACATTATTGTACCATTAACTTAATTTTACCTTCTATATAATGATATTTTTTATTTAATGGTTTGCAAAATTTAAATATCCTAGTTTTTTTCTGCATTTACATTCCTTTTTGACTATCTAATCTTGCATCCATAGATGTTTAAAACAAATATAATATAAATTTTTGCATCCAATTAAAATCTATAATTATTTTTGTTTTCATCAAATAAAAATGTATATAGATATAGATATTATTGACATTTGATTCATATCTGATTAATTTTCTGAATCTTGATAGTAGGCTTTGACACACACATGCATGACAACCTTTTAATTTATGCCTGCTATGTTGTAAATTAAGATATTATATTTAGAAAGTTAAATATGATAAAGTAAAAACACTGCAAGGATGAACCAAACTATATAGAATGCCATTGAAACGTTTATTTGGTTTCATGATGACTGATCTAGCATGGAGAATCATGATGATTGATGAATCTGTGAAAAAAAAAAAAAAAAAAAAAATGATCGTCATCTTTCCCGTCTGTTGCCGTCCACAAGAATTGATTGTTATCATGACATCAAGTTATGTAACTTATCTGATCATTCTAGTCCTTGCCATGATTGATGCAGGTGAAGCTAATGGGTGACACGGATGTGTTAGTTTCTGCACACGGAGCTCAGTTGACGAACATGTTCTTCATGGAGAAGAATAGCAGCATTATGGAATTCTACCCTAAAGGATGGAAGGATCTGGCTGGCTCAGGGCAGTATGTCTACCGGTGGCTCGCTGACTGGGCCGGGATGAGGCATCGGGGTTCGTGGTGGGATTCGGATTCGAAAGTTGAGGCGTGCACCAGTGATGATTTGATCAGCTGCTTCCTTCTCCACAAGGATGGCCAAATTGGGCATGACGAGGCCTACTTCGCCAATTGGACGGCTAGGGTTCTCGGTGAGCTGAGGGAATACAAGTTGACAGAGGCATCCAAGACCAGCAGCCAAACGCAGCTTGGATCAAGACCTTGTCCGTGTAGCTAAGCATTTTTTTTATTATTATTATTATTGTTCCACAACCGGGTCATTGTTTAGAATAATTGCTTGAGGCTTTGTATTGTGGTCCCTCAACCACCATTAGTTGGGAAGTCCCTGAACAACCATTAGTTGGTAAGTCCGAGGACAATATTAAGCGAGACAAGTTATGAACGTGGAACTAGCAATTATTGTTCAAATGTCAAGAATGACTAAGATATGTATCCATCGGGCAATCTCATGATGCGTCGCAGAGGAGCAGTTAATGTCGCATTAAAGTGCACATGTTCTCTGAAATTATAAATCAAATTTTCTGTCAGCTCCAAGTCATTCATCATATAAACTCTCGTTTTTTGGGAAATAACTTGTATCGTATTTATGCATGCTGTCAGTTCAAACGGATAAATAAATTTACAGAATCATTTCTAAAATATTCTAAATTTACTCAGTTTTATAAGTTGCTGCTATATGTAAATATAAAATTTTAGACATTATTTGACTTTAATTGTTTATTTATTTCCACCGTCCGAACTTTTGGCGACTTTGGCAGGAATCTTGCGTTTCTGACTGGGAGAGATTGCTCTAGCTGTCAAAATGGAAACTACAGCAAAAGAATTAATCAGATTCATGTGGCAACAGTGTCATAATAATTAAGCATTTTTCTGATTTGTTTGAGCGGAAAATTAGTACTTTGACCGACTTTTTTACCATCAAATTAGTAACTGAATATGTTCCAATTCACATGGATGTTAATACACACACAACGGAACCTTGACATCTCTTTAAGCATTATGTTGGTAGAGACCCCAATCAGAAGGACAAACTGAAGGCTGGTGAAGACATGAGCACTGTGAGAAGCCGCTTTTCAAACTCTTGGATGTACCCTCTCATCTTTTAGAGAACTTTGACAAGAAATACACTACAAAGAAACAGAATAGCGCAAAGAGTACCACATGCACGACATGGTTGGAACCCTGCTGGATGATTTTCTTGTTCATCCTTCTCATGTTGTTCTTTACCGCTGCCTGAGCTTTTATGAGAGTCATTTGCTGTTTGACAACCAAGAGAACTACATCAAATGCATGAAAGGATAGAAGATGACCAAAGGTCAGAATAGTAAAGTACATATTTACGTAAAACCTCATATTAAAAATAAGATTATAGAACAAGTTATGCTGCTGGCACATGGACTCGTGCTTCAAAAAAGGTTTCTTTTAGCATAAAGAAACCCTTCAATATGTGGTATGGTGCGCTTGAGCAAGGAGAATCAATAAATTTGTTCAGATGAGGCAAAAAGGCACCAGCAACCGGAATGAAAACAAATAACAACCAAATTATATGGTGGATGTGTCTCCTTTACAGAGACTCTTCCATCACAAGATATGTATTTTTTTGACCAATTTTTGGATGATGCTGGCTCTCCTAAAGAAAGACATTTTGCCTTTGCTGGAAAATCCCCATTACGAAGGGGATCAAGATGAATATGTTTACTCTTTAGCCACAAGGTTACTAATCCTTATTATCAACATTAATGGTGAAATAAGACTGGGATTTTTCAGATAAGATCACATAGTAACAGTGTGATACAGTTGTTATTTATGGCCTACCGTGGTGTGATGATTTGTTGAGAAAACCAAAAGCTTAGCGAAACATTTAACAAGAAAAATTAAAGATACATTGTTTTCACCATAATTACAGAAGAACTGAGCCGCTTATGCAGTCACATTAGACATGAAGATTTGCTGCCTTTGACCTCATGTTGTTCATGATAAGCAAGAATGCAACAATCTCAAGCTCTTTGGTGAACAGCTGTTTGGTGAAGGCTCAAATGAAATGCAAAATAACAGTTCAATGGAATCTACTTCCTAGGTCAGAATTTGACTTTAGCATTCTTAAAGCAAAACAAAAAAGTTTTAAATCAAACCTTGCAATAATTTGTAAATGTTTGACCAATTAGAAAAGATTCCAGGAGGCAGATATAAGAAACATTGTACTACACTTTTCAATAGAAATATATTATAGCTGCTTGCAGTGGGATCATCAGATGCATTTTCTGCAAACTGAAGTCAATTCATTGGGAAGATCATCCATTTATGATGACTTTACATATATTAACTGCCCAGGCTTTATCATCCTGTAAAGGTATGTCTCCATCATGTAACAATATGCACAGGTGGCTGAGCTCCATCAATTACCAAAGTTGAGAGACATTGCAAGAAGGCACATTTGCCTAAGTTCTTATAGCAGAGGCCAACAAAAAGTTTTCATATAAGGTTTCATATGAAATTTAAGCCAGGTATATTAAATACAGCAAAGCCTTGAGAAGAAAAAATGAAAATATAATTTCGATGTAACTTATTACAAATCATGAAATACCATCATCACAAGTCAGGAAATTGCACTTCTTTTTTGAGATTTCACTTACAAGTTCAGGAAATTGCATACAACACCTAGTAAATAGATGATTAAAGTTTAGCTGCATTCTTGAATTTGACATATATCTGCCTGCTCTGATTAGCATATAAGAATTAAGCTGAGTTGTATATTAAAATAAAATTTTCAACCAGAGTTTTAGACTGAATATTTATAATGTTAAATATTTGGTGCAAATGATTTGGTGGGGGAAAAAAGCAAAATAGTACAATAAAAAAATTGACAATCAGAGAATCTGAAAGGTTATTAATTTGGATTTAAAAAAACAATATAATGCAATAAAGAGATATAAAAAATTAAATAATATGAAGAATAACTTCAGATGAAATGAGTGTATAAAGACAAAAGGCAAATATGCCACTTCCCAAGCGGGATTATAGTCATTTCACATCTCTGTCAAGTGTTACATTATATCAAGTGTTTCAAAAATATTCACATTTGACACAGAATTGACTAGGTTATAATATGTCACCATTGTCCATAAATTGAGTTTATATTTAGATTAAGTTTCTTTAAGGTTGTACATAATTATTTAATCTTATAGCATGAAATATCCAAAGCCCATTTTTATTGATTAAATTCCTTTCATGTGGAATTATCCCATGCCTTCATTTATTTACTTACAAAGGCATTTGATCAAACACAGCAAGAATTCTGGGAGAATTTATTATTTGTCGGTTTATATGAGACTAAAGATTCTACTGTACAAATTTTTAAAATTTTGTTAATGCTATCAGCTTATAAATCATAGTTAGATTAAGATAGATACAAAGACTCATCAAATAGTGATTTTGAAAAAAAAAAAAAAAAAGCCGAATGATCACCAGTTGATTTATGAAGTCACTCTGGAACTTTGCTTCTGTCCCTATCTCTTGAGCTACCTGTACAATTAAATTGAAAAGAGATCTGATTAGGGACACAAAAACAAAAATTGGAAATCCATGTATGACTGTAACTACTACTATTAACAAATGCAAACAAAAATAAATGATAAGGAAAAAGATCATAATAAAGAATCACATGAAATGATTAAACTGAAAGATGAAATAGATGATAAACAGGCCAAATTTGAGGGTGCCATATTTTTTTCTTCAAAATTTCATGAATAGTAGCCATTGCTCCATATAGATGACAAGCTCGACTCAACCTTTTAACACAACTCCCATGCCACCTATCGCCAAAGGCTGCAGCAACCACTTGACCAATACCTTAAAAGCTGTGCTATCATAATGTTAATATGCCTGAAATTGCAAAGCATGATGCTCCTTGGAGTGCAAATTTTAAAGAATGTTGTAATTTCAGCAGGAAGCAGATACCACGGACGTGGCGTGTTGAATAGAATGGCCTCAGCTGTCAGCATACAATTAACCCCTCCTAGCTTTAAATAATTAATCCATATCTCAACTATCAAACTTCTCTTTGATGAAATAATATAATATAAAAAGGAATAATGACTGTAGGTGTCAATTCAAACAGATTACCCTTGCATAACCTCCTTCCATCAGAGGAGTTGAGACATAGTCAGATACATAAGAAGGTAGTTTTAGCAAGACCAAGAAGGAAAATAAGTAGTCTGCAATCCAATTGACCCTACATTTTTAGTGAAAAGTTAAATCATCTATTTATTCAAATTTCTTATCCTAATATTTCATGATTACTTGTGTCTACCACTTATGATCCCTTCAAATTCTCCTCCAATATATCTGCTGCTTCTCAACTCCTTCCATGTGAGGAGGTGACATGTGAATTTTGTCAATGGGTCCAAACCTGCCCTTAGTACCAATATAATCTATATTATATACATATATATTTGCTGAAAATTGATCCATCTTGAGTCATTAATCGGGTTGTGCAGCCTATGTTGTCCACTTGTGATGTCTACATACATTGCTCAAAAAAAGATAATCGCTCTAAGAGGTTTATAGAAACACTAATCTAAGAGAAAAATTTAAAAAATAATTGCAAAGAGAAACAGCAACTGAAATTGAAAACTGCGATCAATATCATCCTACTAACTAGTGTCGAGGACAAATTCAAAAAGACATCTTTCATTCCTACAATTAAAACTACTGAAAGAAAGCTGCCATATATTTTTGTTATTATCTGTTGACTCATCATTTTGAATTAAATGAAAAAGAATACAAAATTTGTCACTATGCTTTACTTATTTCAATTGATAACAAACATTAATAAAAATACCAGATTCGAGGTAAACTTCTTCAAACTAGATCTGACAATTTGTCAGTCTTATGCTTCCTGGGCTTCAAAGTTATAAGCTGAGCTTGGCTCGACAAAATAGATAAAAGCCCAAGACTGGTCCAATCATCTCAAACCAACCTAAGCCTGAATGCCAAACACCCAAGAGGCAAGGGGAGGGGGCAATATTACAACTTCATTGGACTAGGGGTTAGAGAGAGAGGGGAGGAGGAGGAGGTGGATGTTTTGGCCTTTAGCTAGGGTGGGAATAGAGGGAGGAAAAGGAGGGAGAGGAGGGAGGGAAAGCGAGGTTTTGGCCTTTAGCCTAGGTGGGAAAGGAGAGCAGAGGGAGGAAAAGGAGGGAGAGGAAGGAGGGAGAGTGACAAAGGGGGAGAGAGAGAGAAGGGAGAGTGAAAGCTAAGAGAAAGACCTAATAACAGTTGTCATTATTGATCAGCTGTGGAGAGAAGACCATTAGGAGTTTCTTACGGGGACATCATCAAGGACGCAGAACCTTGCACATCATTGCCTAGGAGACTATCTGTAATACAAAAACACAAGAAGGGCTGGGGTTTCATAGGATTCAGAATTGGTGGACTGTTCTATTAAGCAGGATGGCTGCCAAGATGATTCTCTATAAGAACTGTCTTCTTGCCTGGGTTATCAGATCAAAATATCAGTTCTTGTCTGATTGGTATGCATATAAGCTCCCCAAGTCTTGTTCGTCAATTTGGAAAGCTATCTATCAGTCTTCTCCCCTCATTGCTGGAAATTTCATTTGGTCTGTAAGTGATGGGAGTTTAATTGATATCTCTACAGATCCTTGGTTTTCTACTGTTCCTCTAAATCGTATGCCAACTGAATTTAATACTGACTTGGTGACAACTGTTGACAGGCTGAAATCTGAAAATGATGAATGGAACTTGCATATTCTGGACAATGCTTCCCACATGATATTATTAATGAAATATGTGCCACCTCTTATGCTGGTGCAGGTCAGTTGGATGTCCTATGCTGGGGTTCTGGATTTAGCCAGAAAATTTCTGTTAAACAGGTGTATCAGGCACTTCTTCACTGGCCTATGAAGGAACCAGATACCAAATTTACTGAACTGTGGAAGATTCCTGCACACAATAGAGTTCTCTTTTTATTATAGAAGCAGTATCATGGGGCTCTTCCTACTTCCTCATTACTAGCTTCACGAATCCAGTCTGTAATTCCAAGTTGTCATAGACGTGGTGTTGAGAATGAGAGCCTTGATCATCTCTTTTTCAATTGCCAATCTTCCCAGGACCTATGGAATTGTGTTCCAGTTCTCCATCATGTTAGTCTTTAAACCAGGCACTAACAATGCTGCAGGGGACTCCAAGCTCAACCCAAGATTCATCTTTACAGTCTATTCTAGCCTGTGTTATGGTCAATTTGGAAAAGTAGGAATGAGAATCTATTCTCAGGTAAGCAGTTTTGTTCCACTCATATTGCAAGGCATGCTTTTCACATGTCCATGGAGTATCTGCACACCATCAAGCCCTCCACAATGACTTCTGGCATTTGGGGTGGCAGTGGTTCAGGACAACCTAGACTGCACCCTCAACTATTCATTTTCTGGCAACCCCTACCATCAGGAGTACTCAAAATTAATTTTTATGGTTCAGTGCACACAGCAGCAGCTGGTGCTGGTTTTATCATTCGAGATTATACAGGGCGACCCATCATTGTTGCTTCAATTTCTCTTCACAAAGCCTCAGTTCCAGCTATAGAGATAGCAGCTGCTTGGTATGGACTACTTCATGGTTTATCTTATCAATGTAATAGTTTGGGATATCCTATGGAAGGTGTTATATTGGAAGGTGATTGAGCCACAGCAGTGGCATGGTTCAATGGAAGTTCAGGGAACTTACATTCCAAATTGAGGGATATTCAAACCAGAATTGCCCATCTGCCATCCTTTCAATGTCAGCATGTGCATCGGAAGGCCAACCAAGCAGCGGACTACTTGGCAAACCAAGCTACTTCACTCTCAGAAGCTACTGTTTGGCATAGTAATTTTCCTCCTGCACTCTGTACCATTGTGGATGCAGATGCCAGGGGAACATACTTTATAAGATCTTGACTCTTTGTTATCTACCGAAAAAAAAAAAAAGAAATAGAATCTAAATTATGATTTAGACATGAAGATTTTAGGTTGAGGTATTCTCACCCCAAGTTTCCATCTTTCAATTTGGTTTTAGATTTTAAAACTTAAAAACAGATAGCATACTATATAGATATAAATACAAAAATATCAATATTATAGTATGTAAACTAGCAACTAAGCATGCGCAATGCAAGTGGCAGGAAGGGAGAAGAGAAAGTGATAGATTTCAATTTTTTTAAGAGTTAAATCAAAGGGTACAATTTATATGGGAGTCAAATTAGAGAAAGAAGAACAAAAAGTGCATGTGCTAGTTAATGTGAGCAAGAAAGTTAGTGGAATAAATATTTTTTTAATATTAATTGGAGGGACATTATTAGTACAAAAAGTAATGAATAAAATCAAGAAATAATATTCCCTTATTTAAAATTTGCCATTTTTACATATACTATAGATTATACATAAAATATTATAAAATTATCTATCAAGCCGGGTTGGGCTGAGTTAAAATTTGGTAAGCCCAAGACTAGCATGATTTTCAATTGGGACTCAAAATTTAGGCCCAGCCCACTCCAGTGGGCTAAAAGACTCTAATCAACTCCACCCAAAATTATATTGGGCCTGGTCAAGCCGAGCTGGTTTTGCACAGGTCTATTTCAAACACTACGATTAATTCTAAAGGATGTTAAAGCAAAATGACTATATTTTGTTGTCAATATTTGCAAATTGATCTAGAAGGAAAGCATAAATTGAAACAGAATTCGAAATTGGTCGAAGCATGAATTTTTTGCTTCAACTGTTGCAGATTTTAAAGAAAGGAGGGATTTCTTATGCCTGGAAAAAGGACAAGTAAAGATAGGATTGAGTGATTGAGAGAAACAATATAATCATAATTCCATCAAGAAAATATGTACCTAATGCACTATTGAAAAATGAGAAAAAGAACCTAAACCAAGGCTCAAAAAACTAGATGTTGGTTTTGGTTTTGAAGAACCAAATTAACTTCAGTTTTGGTGGTTTCAACCATATTTCCAGGTTTTGCTCTCGTTCAGCAATTTCAGTTTATAATCATAAAACATTTAAAAAAAAAGCCAACTAAAATTAAGAAGACCAAATAACAGTGAACAAAAAATAAAATCAATCAAAAAAATTAAATTAGATATCATTTTAAAATATACTCATCTTTTAGAATATTTTGAATTTTGTTTAGTTGTTTCACATTAGAGCAGTTGATATCTTCAAAACAAACTATTCAAATTAGTCATGTTCAGTCTGTACCATACTACTGACTATCTAACATACGATAACATAAATGTCAATGTAATTTTAGTCCTATAGTAGATAAACCTATACTAGGGAAAAAAATCTTCTGAATTGTTTTGGAATATTAGAGCTTATAAAAATGAGTAAAGATTATTAATCAAATAAAGCATACCTAAAAGTTTAAAAGAAAAAATTGAAAAAAAAAAAGGCACAAATTGAAGAGAAATGGTAGACACCTTATGAATGAATAAGTCATACACATGAAAATTTATATGGCCATATCAACATAGCAAAAGCCTTTTCTTTATATTTAAAAGCCCCAAGGCTGACACTTTCTATATACAATTTTTATACATATACCAAACCACTACAAACAAGCATGTCATCTCAATAGGAAAACTATGCTGCTGGAACCTATATTGCTTTCAACCATTGCCCCAGTCAATCAAATTTGCTTCCCTATGGACAGCAGTAAGAGCTCTATAGCAGCAGGCCAAGAATCTTCTTTCCCCAAGTAACTAACAATGTACAAGATGTCAAAGTCTACACATTTCTGGAAAGGTTATCACAGAATTCTTTGTAAAGCCCATCTCTGACAATCAACATTTGCACAATTTGTCTCTTCAGTATATCCTCTAATCTGAGAAAACCCAAATGACTTGCCCAGACTCATCCAAAATACTCTGAAAGATCAAATAACATATATCTCAAGATTCTGGAACCATCAGTTTTTTAATTTGAAATATTTTATTTAGGACTTTGCCCTTTCAACTTCAATGCTGCGCTTCTTCTTCTTGGAAAAATTGATATTCAAACCCTTATAAATTTTACTTACATATGTTATAGGCTGGTAGCTAAAGCACAAGGGCTTTGCATTTAACCAATGAATAGCTTTGTGCATCTTCCATAACAATCAAAGGCCATAACTAATAATTCTAAGAGCCCTATTTCCATTCTCATTTTATATAAGCTCTAGCAAACAGTTCAAAGAACCATCAAATATCAATGTAGAAAGTGAACTTCATAATATCATTTATTTCCTCCCATGCTTTAATAGAACTTGGACAACCAAAGAAGAGATTTACATAGTAAAGTCACTATCCTTTGGTTTTACTAGTTAACTTTCACTCCAACTCTAATTAATGGGAAAATAAAAATAGAATAGGACTCAAGCATTCAATCAAGAAAACTCAACTCTGAAAGATGGAAGAGGATTTGTTTTCCCTTCTCTTTTGGGATCATGATGATAGAAGGTGATAGAAGGTCAACAGTCTCCTAAAGCAAGTCAACATCAAAATTACTAGGAATCAAGAAAGCATGTACTTGAAACAATCAATATGGTAACAAATTTAAGATTATATATATATATATATATATATATATATAACATTAAATATATCTAGAAAAGTAAGAGAGAAGGTAAAGTTAATGAAAGTGATGATAATAAATGGTAAAAGAAATGGCTAAACAAAAGAGAAAACTTGGCTTATCTATGGTCTCCACAATTGTTACAAATCCAAAAATAGGTCTTGACTAAAATTTTGATGAACTTCATTGATCAAATGCCTTTACCCCATGTCCAAAATTCAAATATGATCATTTTGAACTGAATGAGCAAATAGGCCTATGTTGCTGCTCTTTTGCAACCATACTTGAAAAATAACATTGCTCAAGTGCATATAGACCACCTTTTAAAAACTACATGGCATGTCCACCTTTATTGACACCACCACAATGTTGTCCCAGCATATTTTTATAATAAGGATTTAGATTACATGGAAGCAAATTACAAATCTGCAAACTAATGGCCAAACATAGGTGGTCAAATGTTGCTTAGAGACATTTATGTTGTTTCGAAGCATTTTGCAGTTGATCAGCCCAGGTTCATTGGTTATGTTTGGAAAAATAGTGGTAACGCACTGCTCTACATGCATCAACTAGCCTGATGCCTTATGAATTTATTTATGGCATAAACCCTCCTGCATTCACCATTATATCCATCAGAAGGTGGGCAAGTTAGGGTTATGGAGACTCGATTATATTGACAACAAATTTATACATTTTCTCATGAGAATTCACTAGATGAAATGCAGACACACATTCACTGTTATATCCAACAGAATGTGGACAGGTTAGTGTGTGAAGACTCAATTACAAAGACAATAAAATTATACAAGATGGATGGATGAGGATAAACTCCACTGCATCAAGGGCTACATGCAGTGCTACCATCTCTTAACAACACCACGTTGAGGTGCATTTTTAGCCTACGGCAATTCTGAATTTCCAGATAAACCATAAGGATCTCGCACAGGCTGAAATGTCAGTGCAATGTCACATGAGAGATAAATATTACGTAGGTACTTAGGCAGCAGCTACATCAAAATTTCCACATTTTGAACCTTATCAACAAGGTTCTTTTGACGGGAAAAAAATGTGACAAAGCTGTTATTTATTCCTAATCATGCCTTCTTTTTTACTTGATCAGAAGATTTGCAGTCATTAGAATCTTAGACTGCTTGTAGCTGATCTGGTATCATGGATTATGTTGGTATTTCCCAGTTTATTGGCTTTGAATCAAAAACAATTGTAATCCTTGAAAGAAGGTTTCTCTAGTTCTTCCCTCTCAAATAGCTTAATTGCATCAAATTCCTACGTTATTTTCTCAAATAGCTTAACTGCATCAGATTCCTGCGTTATTTTCCATTCAATATACCTTTCTTTACCGCAAAAGCTAACCAGAAAAGCAAAAAGATTGGAAAAATTTTCAGAATCTCACAAGTATTATCAACTAAAACCAATATTTCCAAAATTAAACTAATACATAATGAAAAAATAAAAAGGACTCACTCCTTTCAATTGTCTGATCTGTTTCCGGAGGCCGGTGATCTCGTCATCCAAATCTCCGTGAATCGGATCGATCCGCAACTGTATCTCGTCGGAACTCGCCACGGGCCTCGCCACGAGGCCTTCTCTGAAAATTGAAATCCCGAAAACGAAGTTTTCTTTAGAAGTTCGATCAAAAAGCTATTAAAAAGAGCCGATTAAATCCCTAAGAAAAGGATGAAAGATGGAGGAAATTAGGGTTTCGAGGGACCTGGATCGCAGAGGCCCGGAGCCATAGAAAGGATTCGCCATTGGAGAGAAGAAAGAAACCCTCCCCGCTTCACAGAAACTGGTTGATTTGATTTGATTTGAATTGAATTGAATTGAATTGAAGAACTGGACGAGAGGAACGGTTATAGAAGAAACATATATAGAGAGAAACGTATATAAAAGAATCCCTCTCACGAGTCAAAGGCGGCCGGCCGTGTGAATTCGTGTTTAGATATTAACTTGACCGGGTCCGTACGTCTCTGTTGATCTACATTCGGATCCACACCTAACGTAATAAATAATAAAACATTTTAACTCGAAACTGAAAGCGCGTTGGCTTTTGTACTGATCCTTCCGTCCGGGGGACTAAAATTGGGCGGTTCTCAACGAGTCATATATTAATCCGGCCCAATAAAAGCGCCTAAATTTTACACCAATGGTGATGATGATACACGCAACCCCCGCCGGGAATGAATCTGGATTAAATAATACTAATCCGAAATTATTTTTTTTGCATTCAAATTAACCCAGACATGAATATAAATTCAAATGTCCTACCGCCATATCCAATCCATATCAGTAGCAATGTGCAAATAATAATAATAATAATAATAATAATAATAATATAAATAGATAATTATTCTATCTGTGCCTAAAGTTTTGATTTTAGTTCGGATCTTATATCTCATATAGCATTTAGAGCTTTTATGAAAAATAAATTTGGCTAATATGCATATTAATTTTTATATGTGCTAAAAAAATAAATATAGATACAAATAACTAATTATCAGATACATATTCTAATTTTACTTATAATCATATTTAATCTTTCGTAGCGTTACAAACCTTCTAAATAAGATAAATGGTTGCATTAAAATGATGTTGAGTTAATTATTCTATGATTTAGTAATATCTTCGATAAAATTCTACTACCTATATCCATGCTTTAATATCATACCTATGTTAGTATTTTTCACATTTAAAATAAATTGGAATAAAAAATTTTATATCTAATTAATATCCACATTTATATCGCTACTCGATCAAATAAAAGTAGATTCCCATTAGGGGTAATGAATCATGTCAATGTGATATAAATGGATGGAGTCAACTTTAAAGTACAACGAACGGATCAACTTCAACTCCACCTATTTATTAATTGGATCAGAAATTTAAACTTGAGCCTAACTTATGTATTACACGAGTTATACGTCTATATAATTCGTTTAATAATCAGATTATATTTAGATAGATATAAATGTATAACCCATATGACCCATGTAAGTCATATCATATGTATCACTTGTTTAATATCTATGTATACATGTATCATTTGTCATATTTTTAATTTTAAGGGATAGAATTTTGAGCTATGAATTATGACGATATATCCATTTGGTGTAATTTTAATTACTTCGAATCCATTTCCATCCAATTATTGAATCCTATAGGATAATAAAATAATAATTAATTAAAAAAATATTAACTTAGATAAATAGGTTTGGTAGGTCGTGTCTAAGTTAGCAAGATGAGTTACATGAATTGATCCATTTAATACAAGTTAATTTTAGATTAACAGGTCAATCTAAGATTTAACTTATTTACTAATCAAATCTAACAGGTCAACTCACTTTTAACCTGAACCTATTTATGCTCAATCTAAATTTGTTAACTTTGTATTAGATTTGAATCGTATTCACAAATCATGTCCAAAATTATCACCCTTAAGTAGAAGTATTATTATTAGGTTTAGTAAACTCATTAATCCTCAAAATTAAATTTATATTCATAATATGAAAGTGAATGATAAATGACTCAACCTAACCCTTATAATTAGTCTCAAGAATATTTTGATGGTAGAAAATGATATTACTATGACAAAATTATAAGATAATGATGAAACAATCATAAATAAGTTAATTATTCATGTAAAATTAAAAGTATGCCACTCAGAAATAAGTTTTCTTATCATCCAATTAACTGAAATATTAATTAGATTTATAAGCCCTTGTATCATTATAATCCTATCTAAATGTGTTGAATTACAACATGCAAATAGGACTCCTTTATAATATAAAGCAAAGTAATTAAATAATATATTTTTAAAAGTTGATAGGGATAGAGTATACTTAAGGATATAATATTCAATTCATTTTCTTTGGCCCACCAAAAATCCTATCAAATAATTAATGACACACCGATAAGACAACCATTACCTATATGGATTCATATTATCGTTGCAGTCCCTTTATTATTATTTTAAATTTTTTATCATGATTGATCTTCTAATAAACGAGTATCAACCAATCAAAAATTTAATTCAATTTTGGAATGTTACAGCATGCCCAATTTACTTATACATTAAGTTTGCAACATAATATATTATTTGCACATAAATCAATAATGCAAATTTTGATCAAGTATAAATAATACAAAATTATTTTAATATCCAAAATTCATATCAAATGTGGGAGTGTGCAGATAAATAATAAACTCAGTAGCATGTCAATATTATTCCAAAAATTTTTAGCCCAAAAAACTCAAAAAGTATAATATGCAAAATTGCAATAAAACTCTATAATATTTCATCAAAAATAATATTACAAAATTTCAATTTATAAAATTTGGACTTAATAAATCGTTTTGGATGCGTGAAGCCCGATGGGTCCAATAAGGAAGCTCCAACTTAATTGGCCTTGGGCCAACAGGATTCCTTCAATGGGTCGGATCTGACCCGACCCGACCCGCAACGACCCGGTTCGAGGTCGCGAGGTTGAGCCCCCTATTGAATCCTCCGGCGAGCATTCCCCTGCAGCGCAGCAGGGGCGTCGCTCGCTCCTCCTCGTCGGTGGTGGCCAAGTGGACCAATGAAGATGAGACAAGCCGGACCAATCTGCCACTGGCCAATGAACAGAGGCGAGAGGGTCGCGACCCTCATCTCTCCAAGACCCCAAACGAACCCCTTAATTACGGACGTTCAGCGGCAGAACGACGTTGACACCGCCCCCGGCGTCCTTGCTCGGCTACTTGGTTAATCGAAGAAGGAAAGCAGCAGCAGTGCATGTGCCTCCAGCTTTTGCGGGCCTGCGAAGCAAACCTGGGGTGACAATCTCGTGCGACTGAGCTCGGCATTCCCACATTCTTAGCCCTGTTATTCGAACCAACTTTCGGTTCTCATCATCTATCGATGTGAAACTAAAATAGCGAGATTGATTCAGAGACCATCGCTCAGTAGAACAAACGAGAGGAAGATAGAGAAAGAAATTCTGGCTTGGCTAGGAAAGAGGATGGAGTCCCTTTCCGGTGTTCCATCGGCCGTATGGCCTTCATCCTGTCTTTGCCCGCAATCAATTGGCCCAATCTGGTGGTTGGCATGCCACCCAAAAGCGGGACATCAAAAAACAGGGACGGGAATAAGTCCCGAATAGCTGAGGATAAGTACAGGAATAACTAGGGATGAGTTGGAATGGATAAGAATAATGGAAACAACGGGCAGGGTTTTCAGAAAAAGATGGATTACTAAGGAATTCTAGGGTTCCTGGAGGGAAAACAAACGTGTTTTCCCCCTCTCCAAAACATAAATCCAAGAAACACACACTTTTTATGCACGAAATCTATCAAACAATGGACCAGACATCTCACACCTTATATCCAAAGATAGATCCAGGTTGTAACAATCAACGCGTGTGTGTCTGTATGTGTATGAAAATAAATCCAATAGCATGTAAGGAATCAAACTTAAAATTAACTTCAAATAATTTATTTAAATCTCCTAATAATAATCTATAAAAATTGATCAAATTTAAATATTATTAACTCAATAATAAAAAATCTAAATAAAATTTTGATATAATAACTTAATCATTACCTTGAATCAAAATTGCAACAGTTATCTAATTAACATATCTTTGACTATAACATATGAGCCAACATCTACCCAATCTTCATTCTTAAATCTCTATCTTTGAAAAAGTAGAAATGCTTAGCAAGCACTTAAACATAAATTAGATAGATGAAGTAAGTATAACGATATAATCTAAAATATATTTGTAATATAATAATACTTTAATAATATTTTTATAAATAATTTCAATAATGCATAACATTCTAAATAATAATATTTATTTTTAAAAAAATAAATCTTATGTTTATACATTAATATTTGTAATAATAATAACTCTACAATCATTAAAATATAGTCATATATAATCTCTATGATAGGGCCAATGCAATACATATAACCCTATGAATGGGGTTAAATTGCCATATATATTTCCTATCGAGGTGCTTTCTAATATATGTTATCTTCATCAATCATAACATAGTAAACTAAGAATTTTCATACATAATAGTTTACTTATCAATTATTTTAGTATTTCAATAATTTTATTTATCAATGGTTTCAATCATCATGTAATTTCATAATAAAATTATAAATCATTTTATTATGATAAAATTTTGCAGTAAGAACAGTAATGATAACCAATTATAACCTACTTACTTGATCAAAATTATCAATAAAATAATCTGTAAGAAATCAAATTTTCAATTCTATAACTTACTAAAATACATATAATGTTTCAAGGTAATTTTTAAACCTTAATAATTCAAAATAATTTGAACTCTAACAAAAATTATATATATATATATATACATATACATCATTTAATAATTTATTTAATTTAGATTTTCACACAATTAATTCATAAAACCATGAAATACTTTTTTCTGTTATAAGGGAACCTCACAGTAGTGGTGTGGATAATTCATACCCCTAGTATCAGCATTCAAGATGAGAAGAAGATTTGGTGAAAATTGCTCCTTCCAAATTTAGGGCTCTAAGGTCAAAATTGCTTAATTTGCAAGATAGTTTGTTGCTTGATGTTCTTCTCTGAAGGTATGCTATAAGGATTGGGATATATGAGAAGAATAGAAGATCTAATGAATTTTTCGAATAAGGGGATGCAAGCAATTTAATCTATAGATTCTTTTATGCACCATCAATTTAAAAAAAAAAAGTTAATCTAGAGTTAAAGATGTTAATTAATCATTTGTTCCTAGTTGGATGTTCAAAGATGGTAATTTGCTAATTTTGATGCATTACAAAGCAACCATTACCATACTAATTCTGCATGTTTCAAGGATCCTTAATTGGAGGTTGAGAGGAGCAAGATAACATCTATGGTGGATGTGAAGAGGCTGGAGATGAAAGCTGGGGTTGCTTGTAGTGAAACAAGTAGAGGCCAAGGCCAAGGTGGTGAGGGTTGAAGCAAGGGTAGTTGAGAGAGGCTAAGATTGCCAAAATGGAGGTGAGGGCATGGGTTGCTAAGGTCAAGGTGGCAGAGGCTCATTCAGAGATAGCTTTGACTGAGGAGCATTGACTCTTCGCTAAGAGGAGTGTAAAAAAGGCAATTAAAGAGTTCAAGACATACGTCAAGCTTAGGTCAATCCTAATGGACTGCTCTACCGAGGTTTACTCTATGGTACAATAGAGGTTATGATAGAGATTATGGTCAAGCACTCGGACCTTAATTTTTTGTCTTTAGAGATTGCAAAGGCAGCCTCAGTAATGGAGGCAACCATAGGTATTACTTTATCCGCCATCACGGCTGGCATTTCAAGAGGACATTGTTGTTGCGGTAGCCGACCAGCCCTTGGAGGATACACTATTTGTGGCCCTAATAATTAAGATAGGTCTAGCTGGGATAGGACTATCAATGGGAGCCATAATAGGGCTACCAGCAATTGTCATTTCTCCTATCAAGGAAGAAGAAGAAGAAGCGCCATAGCTATTAAGGAAATTTATGATGCCCTTCGGTTACAGTTTTGCCTAAGTTACTTTTGCCTTTGTTGTGTTGCCTCCCATAGGTCTTTGCGTTTGTTTTTCTTTTCTCTTTGTTTATATGCAGAACCTTTTTTTGGTGGTTTAATGAATCAAGTATCTTCTTTCCTTGATTGAACTTGTTTGCCTATTTATTTTGTAAATGATTGAGCTATGTCCTCTCTTTATTCTTTGTACTCTCGACAGTTTTTTCCCATCGGATCCCTTTCTGCTAGAGGTAGTTCTGTAGACTACCAAGGAAAGTTATCTTATGCAAAGGAAGGGCATCTTTCTTCCATAGGGGAAATGGGATATTCTCAACTAAGCCTATTAATATGTTAGTTCACTCTTTTTGATTTGCTTCTATGCCCAATGGAGGTTTGTTCATAACTGATTAGTTCCTTAAGGGAATAGGTTTTTAGTTAGAGAAGCCTTTGAATGAGGTTAGTATATTGCTCTCTCTTTTTCTGAGTAAAATTTTTCTAGGCAAGCTAGTTTTCTAGTAGAGCAATCCCTTTTCTTTTGTTCGATAAGAAGAGTTTTTCCAAGCACTCTCTTCATTTAACAGCATGCTTTCTTCTTTTCCTAAGTAGAGTTATTCTAAGTAGGCCAGGTCTCTAGAAGAATGGACTCTCTTGTCTTGCTCGATGAGAAAAGTTCTTTCATGTAGCCTCTTCATCTAGTGGCCTACTCTCTCTTTCTTCTGAATAGAATTCTTTAAGCAAATTGGCTCTCTAGGGGAGTGGATCCTCTTCTCTTATTTGAAAAAAAGAATTCTTTTGAGTAGCCTCTTCGTCTGATGGTCTGCTCTCTCTTTCTCTCAAGTAGAAATCTTCTAGGCAAGCAGGCTTTTTGGCAGAGAGAACCCTCTTTTCTTACTCAATAAAGATAGCTCTTCCAAGCAACCTCTTCATCTAGCAACTTGCTTTCTTTTTCTTTTTGAGTAAAGTTCTTTTAGCTAGGCTAGCTTTTTGGTGAAGTAGACCTCCTTCTTTTGGTGAGAAATTTTTTTTTGAATAGCCTCTTTATTTGGTGGTCTAATCTCTCTTTCTTTTGAGTAGAGTTCTTCGATGTAAGTTGATTCTCTAGTAAAGTAGACCCCCTTCTCTTGCTTAGTGAGGAGAGTTTTTCTGAGCAACCTCTTCATTTAAAAGTTTGCTTTCTCTTTTTTTAAAATAGAGTTCTTCCTAATAAATTAGCTCTTTGGTGAAGCAAACCTCGTTCTCTTACTTGATAAGGAAAGTATTTCTGAGCAGCCTCTTCATCTAGTAGCATATTTTCTCTTTCTTCCAAGTAGAATGCATCCAAGCAGGCTAGTTTTTTTGCATAACATACCTTCTTTTTTTGCTCAATAAGAAAAATTCTTTCGAGCATCCTCTTCATTTAATGGCCTACTTTCTCTTTATTTTAAAGAGTTCTTTCAAACAGTTTGGCTCTTTAACGAAGTGGATCCCTTTTTTTTATTCAGCAAGGAGAGTTCTTTCAAATAACCTTTAAGACCTATGGCTCTGGTTTTGTAAGTTATTATTGGAATTCCACCTCAATACTTTATTTAAAGTGTAATAATGATATGGATCAAAATTCATGAGAGGTCATTTAAGGTGTACATCTTGGGAACCATCAATCAACTAGAATGATTCGGTCTTGTCGCATGATATTTTGGTAATTTGTGATGCTTTGGTTCTACCACATAGAGCCATTCTCCAAGCTAGTAGGAGAATTTCGTATGGTGATACTTCAAGGCTCATGAGGTGGTTAGGATCTTCCAAATCTTAAATGCTAAGTTTTCATAGGCTTTAATGACCTTACTCTTGACTTCAATATAAAATGGGGCAAGTATGAACATTACTGGACCTACTCTTCCATTTCTCTTCCGTGGCCATGGGCATGCCTCACTTTGACCTTGAGCATCTTCACATCATCATGCAACAGTAGTAGGAGGAAATTCTGAAGCTCTATCAAGAGATCGAGAGACTTGAGGGAGAGTTGTCTCTCACCTTTGCTTGGACTATTGAGAAGCCTTGATAGTTGGAGGCCTTCAATGATGAGCTAACCCACTTTTGTATAGACACTTACTAAGATGGGTTGTGATGGCATCCCATAGCTACTTTAGGGCATCATTCGAAGGAGGAGAGGTATAAGGGGAGGTGGTAGAGGATGTGGAGGCCAATGAGACACTTCCTTTGCCTCATTTTTCCTCTTCTCCTCTTGCAGTTTCTTTTTCTTTCACTCATCCCTTTCCTCTTCTCCTTCTCTATCTTTTGCTCTTCTCTTCCTTCACCCTTTCTCAGCATCTCTGATTTTACTCTTGTGAGGAGCCAATAGTTGGGAGTTAGGCTTGTATGTATGGCTGTTAAACTTTTTAATATGTAACTAGCTTTGACTGAGTATAAATGTATAGCTACTTAATCTTTTCTGATATGTAACGGCTTTAAACTGCCTTCCCATTTAATGAAATGGAATGAAAAAAATTATTTTACACCTCGTAATGTCTAATGCCTTCCTCTTCTTTTTTCTTCTTACTCTTCATCTCTCTCTCTCTCTCTCTTTTGGAAATATTGGAGACTTATTCATAACAGATGTGTGGTCCTTTGGGGCTCTACATGCTTAAGCGCCATGAGGTTACCAAACCATCTAAATTTGGTTCACTTCCTAACCAAGATTCTCTAGGGTGAGAGTCTCAGCTGCCTTATCCTTCTTCTTCAACATAGCGACATAACATTGCCTTACCTCTACTTGGCCACTTCTAATTTCTCTAACTTCATTTTTTATCAAAAACTTTATGGTGAGGTGGTAACTCAACATGATGGCTTCGAAGCTCCAGAATGGCATTGTTAACCAATGAAGCTTTCACCACAAGAAAGTTTAGCATTATTATGGCTTGGTAAGTTTCTTCTTAACAATCATCGGTAGGATGATGATCTCCTCAAATGGGACTGAGCTTCCAAAGAAATCAACAAATTGGTTGTTGAAATGCTTCAAGCAGTCCTTGCTAATCTCCATCTTTTTCAAAGCTTCAAAGTAGAGGATATCAGCCATATTTCTAGTATCGACTAGGATCCTCTTCACTAGGTAGTTAATGATTACCATAGAGACTACTAGTGCATTGTCGTGGCCCCCTCTTGGTCAGCGTTAGAGAAGGATATGACCTCTTCTATCCTTTGTCATTTTGGTGCCTCGGCATTGTGTTATTGAGCATATGCCTTTTTGATTGAAGAACTCTCTAAGTTGATAATAAACCCTTCGAAGATCGCATCAATTACCCTACTGATAGGTCAACGATCGCCATAGCTTGGTGCCATTGGAGGGGCCAAGACTCCTAACTTGTTGGAGGAGCCCTTAAAGCCTAAGATATGTTTTATAAGGTAAGCCTTTCTAATGGGCTCTTGATTTTTCTTTTCGTCTATTAGTACTCTTCTATCTCGTAGCTATAATCTAAATGAAAGTTGCAATATCCACATTGATCCCCCTTCTCCAACCTCCCTTTCAGGGGTGCAGGCCGTTATAGATAGGGTTTGCAGTAGGCTTACATCAGGACTCATCAACTTAGGGTAGCTAGGGGAGTAGAAACTCCTTTGTTCCTAGGTGGCTCCTTTGGCCCAAGAAGCTCAAGGTCGCACTATGGCTTCTTCCCATCCTCCTAGTGGTCCCCTTGGCTAGTCGACCTTCCTTCCGAGGAGAATGTCTCAGGCTCTATTTTTCCTTGGGGTGTTATCTCGGCTTCAACACACTTTTTGGCTCGCCCGACTTTGTTAATCCTCTTAACAACCCCAAGGCGCTTGCATGGGACTTTGAGCCATCACCTTAGGGTAGAGTCTTCAAATCTCATCCCTCAAGGGTGAAGGAGATCTTTATTATGTCAATTCTACTGATAGGTCAACCTGCTTCCTCCTTATTGACCTTCACATTTAAAGCATCTGCGAGGTCCACACCCTAAAGGTGCTATTGTAGCGATTCGATGGTCATTACTTCTAGGTAGATCGAGAGAGGAGATTTGGTCTCTGACCCATTCTGAATAGTTTTGTTATTGCTAGTGAGAGTTTTCTTACTGGATTTAGGCAGTATGACCTTGTTCCCATAAATAACATCAATCTAATGGTATTAGGATTTGGTTGGGAACCCCATGAATAGCGATGATGATTAGGATGATGAGTTGGGAATGGAGGCAATGGTTGGTTTAACAAGGCAATGTTCTGTGCCCAAGTCTAAACTCCTGAAAGGATAGAAAATGAGTGTGAGGGATGCTAGGGGGTTATTTTAGTAATAAGGTTCTCTGATACTCAAATCAGTGAGAGAAGAAAGAGAAACTCAAAGGCATGCCTTGTAGCCTTTCTAATGGATGAAATTGAGGAGAGTAAAGAGTTTTGAGACTTACAACCAAAGGAGTGGAGGGGAGAGAGAGAGGAAAAGAAAAAGCCGAATGCCTTTGGATGAGATCTTCTTTTACAAGTGGACTCGAGACTAAATACTGGAGCTGCTTTTACCACAAGTATATGCTTTGTCGTGATAAAGTTGGTCAGTAGACAGGTCTATTGTAGTTATCATGAGCCGTGCTCTCTACCACACAGATGTATGCATCTGATCTTGTCACATTCATGTTGTTTGTGATTCTATTGGATGGAAAGACTAATAGTTCTGCTAGATATGTTCTTTTAACACTGCTCTATCATAATAAATTTTGATAATGTGAACTAATGGCCACGTGTTTGTTGGATGAATACCAACTAGTTAGTGGTATAATTTGGCCCTAGCAAAATGATTAACCTTTTCTTATTCATTGTTAACCATTTTTTATCACTTTCAGATTAACTACATCATCCAATGGATATGAGTCAAATGGAAACTATTAACTTCTGAAAGTACAGCTTTACAATCAATGTGTAGCATATAATAGGACTTTTCCTCCATAGCTTATCCCACTTAAATGAATATGTTGCTGCTAAAGGTACCTTTGTCATTAGCTAGGAAGAAATCTTTGACCCCTCCATTTTGAGTCAGCCAAGGCATCCACAGGTAACTAGATACTTCTCTGATGATTTGATCCATCCACCAACCTAAAGGTTTTGCTAGCTTTACCTGAACAAGTCCGTCTCATGCCATTTATATGTTCTTTATGCAACCACATTCATCAAGTCCGCAACATTATTTTCGTGCACATTTCGTGTACAGATCTATTACTCGTATACTTGAATTAGTTTCTCCTAAATTTGCTGGAACCCTAAATTTGGGCTTTGTTCCATCAGAAGGTGAACTTGTGTCATATTAATTTCGTACTCCTGTAGACAAAGGGCCATGAAAATCGTACGAACCCAAGCAACTTGACAAACCATGCGTGACCATTCTATAAAATCTGGCAAGTATTGCATACCATAAATGGGAAATGGTCCACATATGCATATAAAGCGCTGCACATCAAATGCTTCCAATTAACATGCTGCCAACCAAGCCAAAATCATACTAGTAACCTTTTTGTTGTACTTTGACTTTAAATCATATCATTGACAGAAAAAAGCCGTGTGAAAATTAAGGCAAATGATTAATCAAAAGATTCCACACAGGTACTTAGGTTTGTTGATCATTACTCTTTGTCCTTTTGTATTTGAAACAACATGGTCCTACATAATTATAATTATTGATCTACTTTATTGCCAAAATTTGCACTATCTAGGCTAGGATATCCCAAATAAATCAGTAGACATGGACCGCCCTTTGTGGGCTCAAATATTCTCACATCCATTCTCATGAGTGCAGATCTCCACATGGTTAGTAAACGACAAATAGATGATCGTGCATGGAAATCTTGTACGTCATCTCAAATCCACGGAGCCTAGGTTCATCATAACAAACTGCCAAGTTAATTGACATTAGATCCAATCCAAATGCTATTAGACAAAGTCTCACTTGCTTGTCCATTTGATTACCTTATCGGCAAATAAATCACCGATCCATGCATTAACAAGTGTTCTTCAACTAGCGGCCCAACCAGTAGACAAGGTGCAAAGGTCGCAAGCAAGCCATTTGTCACCATGCGTTCAGGTGGTGCAACGCAAGCTCCTCATCAATTAAAATTCTTTCCATGAGTTGGCGGGGACCTCCTGCCGCTGGTTAAAATGCATGCAAATTGGTTAAATGCATGCAAAACCTATCCATTGGTTAAATGCATGCATAAGCTGCTGCGCGCGCGCGCGCGGGGGGGAGAGAGAAGGGTTCACACGTGCGGAACGCACTCACGAGATGTACGTTCGACCAAGTCGATGGCTACTGCTGTGGATATATCCCTATCTCCCTACTTGGAACGTACAACAGCAAGAGGAATTCGAGCACATGTCATCACCGGCTGCACTTCCGGCGGTTCTGGCAGGCTTTTCTTCACTTGTATCCGAGAATTCCGATGGCCAACCTCATGCTTTCCTCCCAAGCAAGCAACAGCTGTTCCTCTGCTTCGCAGTCTGACGCTCGTGCGTCCGCCCACCCCCGCATGTGATCCCACATGCTCTCCATCGTATGGACTGCATCTCAAGCTACATATGACCCAAAGGACACAACCCAAGCTCAGAGCTCTGTCTCTTCTGAGGTGCAGACCCTACTACGTGTCGAGTTTTAAGGATCCCCAGTACCAGTTTTATTAGAGCGAGCCCGGGACCTGATCCCACACTGAGCTAGCCGAGCAGTGATTTTACGACCACCCTGCAGGCCTCTCCCTGTTGGGCCTCACATGAGCCACAGTTAAAAGGTAAAGGGGCAAGGTGCATCAGTAACTTCAGAACAAGGGATCGCAACAATGCTAACGTATTGTCTTAATCAAAGATTATAGTGTTTGCGTTGTTGTTGCGTTGTGATGCTCTCAGAGAAGTTCCATCCATCCATCCCAATCTAACACTACCATATCTCGTTATTCTCGCCAGCAATCAAATGCCTTCGTCAAGCGGCCAAGCGTATGAAAGATGGATGAGGGGTTGTGTGCTTTTTCCCACCATAGTCCTTGGTTTATGGGCATGGAGACGAGGGTGCACCAGTGATTGGGTCTGCTCGTGAGATGGGGGAAATGGGTGGGCTAACATGTCAAGCCAAACAAGGAAGTGACTAATCATGATACCAAAGAAAGATCGTCACTAGTTCTCTCTCTCTCTGTATTGTTCTTTCTGTCATTCACTCTATAGTCCATGGTCCATTGCTTTCTTCAATCTCGGCTCAACCCACCCACAAGCACAAGGGGTTCTTTTCTACTCCATACCTTCCTGTTTTGTTTCTTTTGCAGTCTTTTGGCCTGGGGTGATGAGTGGGTATATGGTGGTTGTGTATGGAGAAATGAAACATACGGGTAACAGTGGAGGAGGGAAAAGAGGAACAAAGGCAATGATGGAATCAGAGTTAGGAGACAAAGGAAGAAACCTTTTATGCCCCCTCCTCCCTCTCTCTATCAAGCACACAACACTCTCTCTTTCTCTCCCATCACTTGGTGGGAATGTCAGTCCACACTCGACACCTGCTCCTTCCTACCACCGTCCAGGAATCATCCAAACAAACCCCATTTCATGTGGCGCGTGGTCCACCACCTCATCACCCCCCATACCTCTTTCTTTCCCCAGGCTACCATAAAAGAGATACGATGCCATTTTCTTAATAATACACACAAGAGCCATGTATTATAATATTACTATATTATGCATGCTACCTATATTATAAGCAAGGGAAAAAATTTTTAAAAGAAGACAGCATAGGGAGAGATTTATGTTGGGCTGTTGGGAGGTGAGGTGGTGGCGAGAAGTGAGAGGAATGAAGGGCCATCTAGAGAAAGAAAGAGCAGCAGTAACATAGCTCTAAAAAAGAGAAAAAAATAAAAGGAAAAAGGAAGAAAAGCCTGCGAGGAATAGAAATGGAAATCACGGTCGACTGGCCTTTTATCGTCTTGTCAACATCCAACACCCTTTTCCCCGCAAAACCCTCGACCCTCTCCGCTCCTCTCTCTCTCTCTCTCCCCCCACCCCGCCCTCTCTCCCTACTCTTCTCTTCTGTTCCGAGCTGTTTCAAATTGATAACAGGGAGAGTGAAACGGGGTTATGAGAAAACAACGAAACGGTGGTATGGGTACAAAACGGAGCGGATCATAATTGAGGTACTTGGTTCGATCTTCGTGGGTTGCTTGTGGATTTGGAATTAGGAAGCGTGAGCTTCGGCTTCTGCTGCTGCTGCTGCTACAGTCTCTCTCTCTCTCTCTCTGCACCTGCTGCAACGCTACAGTCTTTTGTCCTCCTCTCTCCATTCCTCTTTATCTCTCTTTGTATCTATGCCTTTCTCTCTCTATCTCTTTGGGTGTAATTCTCTTGCTCGCTCTCTCTCTCTCTCTCTCTCTCTCTTTCTCTCTCTCTCTCCACAAGACATTATTCATTGAGCTCATTTTTTCTCTCCATCTCTTATGCTAACCCTGCCGTTTCCTGCCAGCTGACAGGCCTGACGTACGGCGTCAGAGCGTCGCGTCAGTGTGACCCGGATGGCCTGGCCCATCTCACATGAACCCCCAGGCTCCCCTTGCCTCGCTCCTTCCAAACACCAACCAGCTTCTCCTTGCAACGTGTCATTTTGTTGTAGTGATGGTTTCGTAACTCATTCAAGTAGGGCCCACTTACTTCTTTTTCCACTCAAAGGCTGCTTGCTGTTTGTAAGCATGCATGGCTTCCTCCTCTCCTCCTTCCCTCCCCTTCCTCTGGCCGCTCCCACCTCCTCCGAATATATATAATATTGGTTTTATTATTCTTAGTTATCATAGTTTGCTTGTTTGTTGTTTTGGCCTCTACTGCTTCCATTCAAGTTCCAAGACGTAACATATCCTTCACTTTTCTGCTAGAACGCGTATTCTTCGCTCTATATTATCTCTTCGGTGTCAAATTTTCATTTCTACTAATACATAGAGCCATTTTATGTGATGAGGACTGCTGACCAGGTGATTCGGCGCCGCAAGTATTAGTCACTTGTCACATGTCCTGATGCAAAATGGTGACCGTAATCTCTCATCTCCTCTTTTGGTTTATTTTGGACACGCGTCTAAGCGTCGAGATAAGCTCGTGGTGTGAAGCCACATAAGCGGTGGCCTGATGCTGCCACTTAGATTGCATGTAATCAATCTATTCCTAACATAAAATCTTGGCTTTTACAAACAAACCGAAAAACTATAAGAAAAACAACAAACCGAAAACTATAAGAAAAGCCACAAAAAAGAGTCAGCCAAGATACAAATAATAGCCTACAGTCTAACACCTCTTATTAATGCACAAGTGATTCCGAAGTGGATTTTACTTATCTTCATCAATCCCATGCTTAACTTTCGCACCCAGGGAGAAAAGAAACGGCCAAATTAGGTCACTCGGATTCAGACCCTACCGAAACGAATACTATGGACCACAGTAGACTAACAGGAATACAAACGTGTGGTGCCTAACCTCTTTTTCCAAGATAAGGCTTTATCTGGACATTTCATGATATGGAATGGCTGAGATTTTTCTTTCCATCGTTTTATCATTTGATTCCAAGGTGCGAAGTCCCAACACCCACACCTCTACCTCTACACCCATTGTTGGAAGCCTTCGTATAATCATGCTAATACTTTGTTGCACCCTTATTACGGCCACCGGTTAGAGTTTTGGTCGACGTCAAAGGATTGGCGACCATCGAGCCTTTGGAATGGTATAAGTAGAGCAGTAACAGAGTGCGTTCCGTCACGCACTAGGACTTGTGACGGAGTCCACGATAACAGTAACAATTAATAAGAAAAGAGGGGAGTAATGGCGGGACGGGGTGAACGTGGTTTTTATTTTTGGGACTGGGCCTTATTAAATGGGTGTTGACGCCTGGAGGGCGTCACACATGTCGGAGGGGGGACGCACGTACCTCGGGCTGCCTTGAATGCCCGCCATTTTAATTTACGCTTTTCCCTTGCTTTGTTTTTCTTTTTATTTTTCCTCCCACCGAGTAAATTCTCGTGTGGATGTGTCTCTCGTGCGTCATAGACATGGAAACCTCCAATGCTGTTTATTATTATTATTATTATTATTATTATTATTTTATTTTTTTCCTTTTCCTTTTTTGTGAAATGCCAAGATGGTCAAACCTGGAAAAGTGTGGTCTAAAATAACAGACGTTATCATGACATAACGTCCCTTGTAAGTTGCAGCAGCGTTGGTGGTCTAAGTTGGCAACATATTTATCAACATAAAGCAATGGCAGGATTATGAAGAACAGTGACAGGATAGTTGATAGTTCACAGAGAAACCCATCCAAATTAGTGGTGTTTTTCTATTGAGTAAAAATTTATTATTTACCTAGTACTAGTTTTAATAAGTAATCGTCATTACACAATAAAAGCAACCATGCATGTTTAACTAAGTTCTTTGACATTAGAATCTTAAATGGCACTCTCTTTTTGATGATTGTTATTTAGATTAGTTGGAATTTTTTATTCCCTGATAACTATTTTCTAGTATTAAGTGAAGGCAGTCAAAGTTTGACTCGAAAAATTACTGCCGTAAATTTCTTTATAAAAAGCTGGACGTATGGATTCAGAGGGGGTCTGTCTTTAGGGTATACATGAATTATTGAAATTGAGACCTTCCTGTCAAACTTTAAAAAGAGAAAGAAAAAGAAGCCAAAATTGTCTGAAATTATACGTAATATTTGTCTAATGTACTGGGTCATTTCACGTTGACGCGACGCTTTTGCTATTCACCCGGGGGAGTAAAACAGTAAAAACCTCACAAGGTAGGGGTTTAAGAGGAGGAGGGAGATGGTTTAGTGCCGAGCTTAAGCCACCGGATGTAGCCGGTGGACGCGGCCGGCAGCGACCGAAAACACTGGGGACAGTGACTAGAGAGAGAGAGAGAGAGAGAGAGAGAGAGAGAGAGAGAGAGAGAGGAGGGAGCTTTCAGAAGAGGGAAGAGGAAGAGAGAGAGCGGGGGTTATATCATCACAAAGCTCGCAGGCGGTGTGTGAATTGATGGTGTCCACACTCTCCTCTTTCTCTTTATCTCCTACCCCTAAGCTAAGCTAAGCCCGAGAGTTAGAGAAAAGAAAGAGAGAGTTAGAGAAAGGAAGGCGGGCAGGAGGTCCGGGTCCCGATCCCGAGATCTGACCGGGGATCGCCAGTCGACGGATGCGGAGATGGACTTCGACGACCACGACGAGCCGGAGGAGGAGATCGGGCTGCCGGTGGGCTCCGGCTACGAGCCGCCGCTGGGGAATTCCGGTCGAGGCGCCGCCGGAGGTGGCAAAGTGAGCGGCGGCGGAGGCGGAGGAGGGGAAGGGGGGCTGGTAGCTGTCGGGGCGGCAGGAGGGTCGGGTAACCGGAAGGCGAGCGGTGGAGGAGGAGGGAGGTACAGAGAGTGCCTCAAGAACCACGCGGTGAGTATCGGAGGGCATGCCGTGGATGGGTGCGGGGAGTTCATGGCGGCCGGTCAGGAGGGGACTTTGGACGCGCTGCGCTGCGCCGCCTGCAGCTGCCACCGGAACTTCCACCGGAAGGAGACGGAGGGCGGCATCGTCACCGGAGGCGGCGCGATCGGGGCGGAATACCATCACCAGTTTTCCCCCTACTACCGGACGCCGGCTGGTTACCTGCACCATCACCACCACATGGCGGCAGCGGCGGCGGCGGCCGCGCAGCAGCAGCAGCACCGGCCGCCTCCGCTGGCGCTGCCGTCGACTTCGGGCGGCGGAGGGCACAGCAGGGACGAGCAGGAGGATATCTCGACCCAGATGATGGGCGGTGGAGGCCTGGGAGGTGGCATCGTCGGCAGCGGCGGAGGGGGGGCGTCGGGGTCGGGGAAGAAGAGGTTCAGGACGAAGTTCACGCAGGAGCAGAAGGACAAGATGCTGGCGTTCGCGGAGAGGGTGGGGTGGCGGATCCAGAAGCACGACGAGGCGGCGGTGCAGCAGTTCTGCAACGAGACGTGCGTGAAGCGCCACGTGCTCAAGGTCTGGATGCATAACAACAAGCACACTCTGGGTAAGAAACCCTAGCTTCGTCGCCAACCCCACCACACTGCTCTTAGAGAAGGGGTGGGGTGGGAGTTAGGGTTTCTTACTTGGCTTTGCTTCTTTGCTTCTTTCCATCTATATTTCTAGATATGCTGCTTATCGTATTCTCTCTAGCTGGGAACTGCTTTAATTATATCCTTCTTTTTAAATGTAGCGGTAGTGCTATTTCTAGGGTTTTTTTCTTTTCGCATCTTTGATTTTATGTTGTTGGAGGATGGAATGGGGATTGGGGAAGAAAGGTGGTTGATGGTTTTAATGAATGTGATCTTGGGGATGAGGAGGGAGGTGGGTGGGGATGGGAGGGTGGAGGATGGGCCATTGCTCATTAACTTGATGTTGTTGTAGTGCTTTAGGGGATGAATTTAACGCATGGGGAGGGAACTTGAAGGTTGAGGTGGTCATGAAGATGGATGTAGGAGAGGTAGGGGGTGAGGAAGGGAGAAGATTGTGATTTGAGAAAGAGAGAGTGTGTGGTTTGTTAGGGGAGTGGGTGGGTGGTGGTGGGTACTGTTGGATTCCCTTCCCCTTTCTTTCTTTCTTTACTTTCTTTCTTGCCTAGCTTATGTTCTGATCCTCTGTATGTATCTTAAGAACGACAACAGTTCCACGAGCTGTTTTGTGAGACTCGAAACGTGTCCTCCATGCAATGCTCTACCTGCATTTCCAACTACATCTGTGCTTTGTTGTGTTGTGTTGTTTGCGTGCTTGTCTCTTGTGTTTTTGTTGGTTTGAGGGAAAGCAAATCTTCCACACTCTTTACCCTCTTGCTCCCCACTCTTTTATATCTTTCTTCGCTGGCAATAAGACCTTTATAAACCGAGCCCGAGAGAGAGGGGAGGGGAGAGGTGGTTGCGAAGAGAAGCAGCAGTGAATGAGAATCCGTAGGAGAGGAATTGAATGAAGATACTTGAATAACTCCTTATATATCATCTTCGTCTCTTTCCTTGGCCTCTCATTCTCTCCTCGTTACCAACATCTCTCTCTCTCTCTCTCTCTCTCTCTCTCTCTCTCTCTCTCATCTCTAACGTTGAGATGATCTACAGCTTTCTGGTTTTACTTGCCGCCATAAATGGGCAGTTACATTGGCCATGGATGAGAATCACGAGAGGACACACACTCTCTCTCTCCTCCTCCCTCTCTCTACTGGTACCTAAGGTTGTATGCATTATTAGCCATCGCCAAACTGGAGCTGCACCTGGGATGCATTAAATACGACTATTATATCATCTTCTGGTGAGTAAGTGGGTGCAACTCCTCGCCATTAAATACTCAGATGGTAGCTGCTAGAGCTTTGTCCACTTCCCCACCCTCTGCTCCCCGGCCTCTTGTCTCAGTCCCAGGACTAAAGTCCCACAACTTATACAAAGAAGAAGAAGGGAAGAAAGATGACGGCCCTTAAATGAGCACTACGGAGACCGCACTCTGTCTCGTTCCTTCTGTTCCACTGCCCCTTGGCTTCTCAGAGGCCGCCATCCCTCTCGAAACCTCCAACACCAAACACCCCCAGCGGCGAAGGAGCTCGCCGTGTGAGTCCTTAACACGACACCACAGCGTTGACCCCTCGGTGGCGCGACAACTTCGTTTCCGTGCGAGGGGGCTTCTCTTTAGGTCTTAGAAGAAGGAGAGAGAGAGAGAGAGAGATGGGGAGAGTGAGAAAGAAAGATGCGGGTGATGAGTGCGATCTCTGTGGGATTCGCAGGTACAACTTAGTTTGAAGCGGTCGCTGAACCATTAAGGCCTCTGCCTGCGGAGAACAGGGATTGCCTATCTTGCTTAGTCCGTGGGAACATGCTAACTAATGAATGGGTGCCGGTGCAAGGGATCCACCACCTTGACAACTCTCGGGTCCCGGGTCAAACCCGGAGGGAGTGGATGAGAGGCTGGTGGATCCGAGGCACCGATGAGGTGGTCCCTTGGCAAGCGGGACCAGCGTTCTGGCCACCCTCACCCTCGCCATGACCCACCTTTGTGAGAGCCGTGAATGTGATGTGGGCTCCTTTTTGTGTTGTCTTGTTCTAGGTTTTTGGAGCACTTGTCATTAAAGCTTTAGCTTCTTCCTCTTGCTCCCTCTTCCCTTGGGATTCTGTTAGAAGAAAAGGGCCATCAGAGGTCAGCTATGAGCTTGGAATTAGTTTGCCCGCTATCGAAAGGATGGGCGAGGGAGGGTCGAGGTGACCGGATCTAGTGCAGGAATCTATCTTGTCCCCGGAGTGGAGGGATGTCGTCTGCGAGGAGGGAGGTTTAATCCCATAATTTGAGTTAGATAGAAGCGCTGTGGAGGCCCAGGGTGCTTGTTTTTGTCCGGCAGGAGAGCAAAGATGAAGGAGAGAAGATTGGCTTCCAAGTTTATTGGATGGTGGTAACACATATATTGTCTTTTTTTCGTTTCAGTTACCACACTATATTTTGTCAAGTGAAGTATTTTCTCCATACATCTCTCTCCCTCTCTCTCACACACACACACACACACACAATCCTTTCAGTAAAATCGGGTTATCTTTGTGCTACATGCTTCTTTGAGGCATCATGGAACAAAATCTGTGACCATCATATATACGGTGTTTATAATTTTGGCGTAAGAAGTTTGCATGGCACTCCCTTTGGGTAGTGATATCTTTCTCTACAAACATGGGTTGGGACTTGAACGCTTACAGCTACAAATTATTTTACTCTCCGGCCTTGAGACTTCTTCTGCTCATCTAGAGGGACATGTAACTTAAATATCTTCTAGTAAACATCAGTAAAGTGTATGCTTCCTAGATTCTAAATATTTGACAATTTTTTTTCAGTGTTGTTTCTCACAAAGTTGCCTGAGGTCATGTTTCTGAATTTTGCGTAGACTAAAGATAACACCTGAGATTCATGGGACCTTCAAGTATAAGACTGCAGGTGCATGGTTTATTCCTAATCGAAAGACAGCCCTGGAGGATATTTAATGACCTATTGTAATATGACTACAATGTATATAAACAACACTGAAGACGCATAATTTAGTCCTAATTCGAGAGATTCAACACCAGCTTAAGTTCTCATTATGTAGGGAAACAAAACAATTGAAATATAGATGTAAACCAACATCTTAGTTAGTTGGAATAGTCATTGCATATCAACTTGAAGGAGTGCACTGAATTTCAGCAAAAACAACAGTGCCACCTTGCTAAACCGCATAGTTAGATATTGTTTCAAGTGGTTGTTTTGTTCACCCTCTTTCAGTTTCATGGCAATCTTTCCATTTAGGTATGCAATCTTTTGCATTTGTTCAATGAAGTAACTTAAACTATGTTGATAAAAAAATAACAACTCCCATATCGCAAGAAGAATTAGGAGTTTTTGATTCTTGGTGAAGGGAGCAAAAATTTTCTTGTATTTTTTCTGAACTAAAATATTCTTATAGATGATTACATATGTTCAGCAAATGTTCAAGCACTGATGCTTGCCTCAGTAGTGACACTCCTTTACTTAGCAGTTAATAATTATAGGTTTTGGTGCATTCCCAAAAATTTGGACCTAGGTGCTTATAGTGCAGGCAGGTCACCCACCCTCTCTCAAGAAAGAAGAGTAAAAGTAAATAATTCACTTGCTTTCAATAGAAGCTCCTTATTATGTCTCTTTCAATAGCCTTTACCTCCCTGCTCCATGAGCTTTCTCCACGTTAATAGATGCCTTGACATATCACATTCAATGATGAAAGCGATAGAGAACGAAAAGGCATTAACTTCCTCGAGACCTTTAACCATTCTACAAACCTATGATCTTAGATTTGGGGCCTACATCTTATAAATTACCTTAACTAAAGCTTCGATTATAAGATGCATGCAAGGTTGTTCAGATTATTTGGAGGGAGAGAGGTTCAGGTGACTTTTTGAAATTGGGTCCATGGTTTTTGTTGCATCTGAGCTTATAAAAGATACTTGAAGAGCGAGATGTCTCAATGACTCAATCTAATGTGGAAAAAGTGTCCAACGCGTAAGGTATTTGCATGTTTTCTGTGAATAAGTTATAAGCAGGATGTTGGAGAAGATGTCTGGATCAGAAGATAATTATTTTCGATTAATGAACAGTTTTCTTTCAACATAATAAATTGGAGAAAATATTTAGATTAAGATAAATATGGATTCAATTAAAGTATTTGATTTTAATACAATAATATTTCATCGAAAATTGAGGCACACAACCTATATAAAATCAAAATATATTGTTGTTGGCTTGTTGCTGGCATGTTGCCCCTTTAAGGGCTTGAATTTAGAATTTCTAACTTGCTTTTCATTTTTCACTAGGTTGTCTCATTTCCCTGCAGTTGGGTTATTATGCATAGATAGTAACTGAAGCTTGCCTAATGGTTAAATGCTAGGGTTCTTAATTTTTGTTTTGATTAAGGCTCTGTGTGGATTAGCTGCTAGAGTACCTTTAAGTAGTTGTTGACTAACAACTACGTGAAATGATTGTTGACCAACAATTAGAGCTAACAGTTAATTCAAACAGGCCCTAAACAATAATGAAGCATACCTCTCCAATAACCTTAAACTCCTAAACCCTACTAAAAATTATATTTAATCATTAGTCACTTCGATCCTAACAACTTATTAAGCATTCAAGGTTTTCAATTTGAAACTTTGGCAGTGCATCCCAAAGTACTTGGACCTGATTAATTAATTAATTATCCTCTCATTTCATTTAATAAAAATACATAAATAAATAATTCTAGAAATTATTTAACCCATGATAGGCTAATTAAGGCATTTCAGCTAGGTCTAGATAGGTTTGAAGACAAGATCCGTTAGATGGAGGACTTATATTTTAGCAACATTTTATATTATGTAATTTCTCTTATTATGCCAAGGTTCCTTTTTATTTTCTTTTTCTTCTGTAATTGGGTATCTTAATAAGATTTATCTAAGTAGCACTTAGCCAATATATTAGTCTCTTGGTCTCAAAATAACCAGAAATCATTTGTTATTTGATGCAATGAAATGCCATGTTAAGATTATTATTTTCAGAAAATGACACATATTTTCTAATGTCTATTTGGTAGTATGATAGAAAACAAAATATTGTAATTTGATCTAGCTTCTTGATCAAGTTCTCAAAATTCAATCATTTTTAGCTTTCAAAATTCAATCATTTTAAATAGAAGAGGAGTTTGATTTATGAAAATTAGTAAAATAGGTTCCAATAGCATAAGTAGAGATACAAATTTATAATTAGATTTTAGAGAGTAATTAGGAAAAAAATTCTCTCCTCAAAGTTTTCTATAAATTTCAGTTCTCTACTCTACTTTCTTTTATTTTTACAAGTCGATCAAATAAAGATTTTCCTCTTCCTCCTTGATTAGACAACTAGGATAGAAGGAAATTCAATCGAAATTAGATAAGGGTAGAATTTAAATCCAAATCAATGCCATCAACATCCTATAATTTTACCTACTAAGAGACTCAACACCCTCAAATTTCCTTTTTAAATTGAATGATTTAAATAATATTTGGTCCTTCAATTTATACATTGAGCCCTTGTTTGATTTCAGATATATGAGAAAATGCCTAAAGAGATCAAATGGATACAGGTTATTTTGAAAGATTTGATTATACATTATCAATACCTTTCTAATACTCTACTCTTTTAGTTAACCCATGTAAACTTAAACTGTAGAAGATTGAGGACTCACGGTTTATCATGATTAATTCCTCCATTTTTATTTCTGTAATATAATATACCAAATCAACCTAATTAAATCTGTTTCACTAGCCCAAATCAAACATAGTCTAAATGTTTTTAAATACAATGATATTAGATTTTAAAAGGTAACTTAGAACAAAATTTTAACTTAGGAAAAACACTAGTTACTATCTTGTTAAGAGTATGCCAAACACCAAAATGAAAATGAAAAAAAAAAAAATCTAAGGGAAAATATGAATAGAATGCTTTGATATTATCAAATTTTATATTAGAAAAGGAGTAATATTTAGTATCATAATTTCTACTAGCAAACTTGATGTTTATGTAGTTTACCATGAATACGATAGAAAAAAAGATTCACCAGATAACAAAGTCCTAAAATTATCATTTAAAATAATAAGCTACCATTATCATACATGGTGCAAGGGTTATACGTGTTTCTAAACCATTCACTTTCATTCATTAGGTGTAAACAATTTCTGAGAGTTATGAATATTGCTAGGAGTAGCTTGAATTGTGCCCAATTATCATAAACCTACATAACTTAAAAACATGTTTGAAACTAGACAAGACATTAAGTGAGTTATTTATAATTTGAAATTAATAAAAAGAATTTTTAGTCTTCTAGAATTGGGTTTCAAAAAATGTTAATCTAATTTGACTGCTATGACAATTAACTCCATCTTGAGTATAACAATTGACTTCCTATTGAGTATACTTTATATTTTATATTTGATAAGTATAAATATTATTGAACTAGAAATAAGTAAATAACAAAACATGTGAAAAAAATAAAATTAAAAATAATTAAAACTACATGCAAAAATTTTAAAAACTTTGCCAAAGTATAAAGAAAAATTAGAGATAAAATTAGTATAGAATTTTATGAAGTGCATAGACCCTAGTGCATATGAAATATAAACATGTTAAGAATCATTTTTAAATTTTAAACAATAAATTCAGAAGAGATTAACATTTCCTTTTCTATCCATAATAATCCTCTTCTTTTAGTTTTGAAATAACAACCTTTCCATAGTTTCCACAAATCTCAACCCATAGTATTTAATTGTTAGTAGTTTCGAATTAGCTTCTACTAAAATGCTAGTAAAATAAATTATTATAAATGTACAGTAAACTTATAAACTTTCATCAAAAAAAAATATTAATTATATCTAAAATTCAAAAAGAGTAAAATATATTACTTAAATTTGTCAAATTTTTAAATAATAATAATAATAATTTTTTAAGAGCTTATATTCTTTTTAAGTTATATGTATCAATTTTACAACTTAGTGAGACCATGAAGAATTAAAGAATGTATAAAAATCAATGGAATAACTTTTTGAAAAGGATAAAAGCACTAGAAAAATTTAGCATGAAGTTGACTGCATGAGCTATATTGATTTAAGCATACTTGGTAATGCAACTCAAAGTTTAATTAAATTAAGTATCAAATTTATGAGTCAGATGATTTAGTTTCTTTTTAAAATTAATCTCTATTTCATAATACAAGTATGTAAGAAGAAGCATATGCATTAACTTTAATGCAAATAAACAAAATTTAGTATAGAAAGTTGAGCCTTAAATTAAGTGGATCAGTTAATTCTAGGCTTGTGTTACAAACAAAACATTGCAAAAGAAATTCATATGGGTTATATAGCAGGTTGGCTAGGCAATATGTGCTTATCATTGTGGTGAGAGAGAGAGAGAGAGAGAATATATCTTAGTTTCCCTGCTTACTATCTCTAACTAGAATCATGTTAGTTGAAAAGGCATCCTTGATTCTTACCTTATTTCCTAATATAAAATAACATCAATGTCATGTGCTCAACCATCTAATGCATTCAATTATATTAATCCTAGCATAATTTTTAGCAACTTATATATCTTTGATTTCCTTTTCTTTTTTGTTTTTTGTTTAAGTATGTCTTATTTGTTTACCCTTTTAACATACATGAATTAAACTTTAGATTTTAATTAACCAATTCATTAACTCTCTCAAACCATGTATGTGCACATGTAGGAATAGAAACAATATAAATCATCCATATAACACTAAGTGGAACTTTGAAGGAAATCCAAAGCTTAGATTCATTCAGAAAACATACTGAGGATCAATAAATAAGAGGATTCAATCGTAAAACAAAATATGGGCAATGATGCAAATGATCATCTGCATGCTAAATAATCATTACCATCATCTAGTCAGCTAAAAATGCTTTAGGATGCTTGTGAATTGCACATAAAAATTCATGAGGCTTGAAACCAGGAAATTAATTACTTGAAACCATGTCTAGCAATAAATTTGTGAGTTGTAGCAATATTCCCTCCCACTTGGCGAAAGGATTCTCAGTATATACTTTACAGGAACCTGTAGCATTACTTTATAGCAAGCATCCATTATAAATATTATAGCAAAAATTAAAATATATCAGATTATTGCTCTAGATATCCTTTATTTGTAGTAATCAATTGTCATGCTTAACTAGCTCAATACAGAAGAAAGCCACCAATAACTCAGCTATCAGATCTAGGTAACTTTCCGCACTTCATCATTTTAAAGTTGAACACTTTATCTTTACATCAACCAATATACCTTCTTCCCACTGGGCCACCCCTAGTTGATATGTTACAGAAAACTTTATAAATTGTAAATAAAAATTTTCAAGTCAGACAAGATGCCAGAAAGATCTGCTCACTCCTCTGGGGCTCTGATTAAAGCATGGACATAAAAATGAACTACATCACTGCCGTCAAGGCAGGCCTGGTGGCATCCAAGCTACATTTATGTTGCTGTCACAAGGACGAGTTCCATGTTCGATGGCAACCATCCGTTGGGACATGGAACTGTGGGATCCAGAGAGGGGTGCTCTTTGGATGTGGCTTTGTAACTTTATCTCATCATGCTTCCAAAATGCATGTGCTTGCAGTCTAGGTTCTAGAAAGCACATAGCAAAGGCTCCCATAAGAAGACATCAATTCCATGGGATGGAATCCTCTTTCAAGCACTAAAGTTGAACCGCCGGCAGGAGAGGCAGCCTGCTTTACCAACCTGGAGGAGGGCAGCAAGGCAGCGTTCGGCATGCCTGTACTATACTCCCTCTGTTCTCCCTCCGTTTCAATGTGGGTCATGAGAGTGAAAGCTTAAAATTTCTTTGCTAGAAAAGATTGAGGTGATATGAATCTTTGCTAATATACTATTTACAATGGGAACTCTAAGAGGAGCCCATGTACCTCGTGACTTCCACCACACAATGGCCCCACAAGTGATGGGCTCTTCCTTTTTTCTGTTTTTTGTTTTTGTTTTTTTTTTCTTTTATGTTCATTTGCTATAATACCGTGGAGATGAGGCCCATGCTTCTCTACCCTTTCTTTTTGCCTTTCTTCCCTTTCTTTTTACCTTCATGTGAGGATATGTTAAATCTCGACATCCATTTGAACGGACTCATAATTCCTTTCACTTTTATCTGTTTACTTTAACATGACCGAGAGAAAAGAGAAGTATATGAGATATATATATATATATATATATATATAATTAAGAAATATTTATATTTGCAATAACAAGTAATATACTTCTAAATTTACTTCAAGCAAACTTAATCCTCCTCTTCTTGAACAAATCACCTGGACTTCATGCGTCAAATAGGATACCAAGTCCTCGAGATGCATGATGGGATTGGTTGTAAGTGGGGGTGGTATAAAATTATTAGTGGGCCAGGTCTGAAATTCAATACAAACTCTACCAATTTAAATCCATGTCTAAGAGTTGTGTTGGCCGTGTTGCATGCATGCCATGTGTTCGTTTCATATGATAAAGAAACATAGAACACTGCTACGAGTCATGTGCTGCATTGATCAAGAATGCTGTTTCAGAATAAGACAATAAGGGAGAAAACTAGTGGTCAAATTGCATGCGAACAAAACTATGGAAACATGATCTAACTAGTACAAGTATCATGCACACCCTTTAGATGAGCAACCCATGGGCACATAATCATTTCCATTAGATTTTATGCAAAATGTTAGAGTTAAAAATAGGGGAGTGACAACTCCCTACCTTCTTTCTCTTCTCTTTTTTTAGATAAAACCCATTAGACAATTTCTTAGAATATTTCTCTCTTTCCTAATCAACTTTATATTATTGACTAAAAGAACCAAAAAAAAAAAGAGATTTTTTTGGCTAATAGTACACCATTTTATGTAAAGGTAAAGGAAGTGAATCCACAACAAAACAACTTTTCAAAATTTTGGCTTAAATTTCCACTCCACCAACATATATTCTACGTGCACATGGAGCTTTGTCGTTGCAGGAATTGCCACTTTTCTCTTTTTATAATAAAGTTTGGCTGGCAATTTCATTTCATCTATTGAAGATAAAGCAAAGACATCAAGTTGGGCCAATATCATCACTCCATGGAACACTAAACCAAACTGTGTTCCAGTCCAAAATATTAACAGGCAACCATTCCATACATAATCAACTTCACAGAAGGTACGGATAAGTACAGAATAATCCTCATTCATTTTCCTTCAGGAAGTTTGAAGCCTGCAATTAAATGGACTATTATTCTCAGAAAAATAGTTACATGAACTACCTCACCACTAATATAACACTATTCAATAATTAATAATATGCATGTGATGTAGTTTTCAAATAGAGTTATGTCCATCGACAGCTCATAAGCAGCAGACCGGATGTATGAGATCCCAAACAGGAGTTCTCTTTAATTTACCAGTATCATTTTGTTTCCTTTGGCAAGCTCCAAAATTATTACATGACACAACTCGCATTCTTGGAAGGCCTGATGTTTTGTTGTGCTTATCTTCCAACAATATGAATGATTGATAGGCCCTCATTGGGGCTTGACATTGACCTTTCATGGGGGAAAAGGCATGCAGGTAACAGTCGGTATGTATGAGATCTTATGCGACCATACCATTTCAATTGTAGACAGACATCAAGACAGCCTGGCCTGACCACTTCTACTCTCCATTAATTTCTGTGCTGAAGTAAACACAAACAGTATTACATCTTTGCTTTCAAACACAAACTATTGAAAATGCCAACCGACCAGACTAGCCAAGTTTTTGATTTCTATGCCAAGTTATCCAAGTTTAGGTCCCACCTTCATGGGATTGGAAAAACGAAGGGTATTTGGAAAAGGATTGCCCTCTCTTCTGTAGCTCATATCACTTACAGTAGTAGAAAGGCAAAAATATAACCCATGGTTTCACTCTCATTGTTCTCACAACTTTGTTCTTCACTCCCTTGTTATTTACATTGATTATCTCATCTAACTTTCATAACCTTTTGCTTTCTTATCTAGCCTATATTGCGTGAATGATGCTTTCAACTGATGACACCCATCATGAGTCAGCTCAGGTCTAGTTATGTCGACCCAAACAATGTGGGATTGGAGAAGACTCAAAACTTTGATGCATGATGTAACACCAGAACTGCCTGGAGAAGCTATGGCCAGGATAATTGGCAACAAGTTGGTCCCACTCAATCACTCCTACGTAGATGGACAGGGTTGTAGCAACTCTGTGGACCAATTCTGACCAGCTCTGGTCTATGGACCATTTCTGAGAGGCAGGATCTGACCTGACAAACCCTAGTTGGGCTTGCCACTTTGTTGGTGCCAACGCTATCAATCAAATCAAAACCTTGTGGAATATCCAAAGGGAAAGGCTTCTAAAGGATCCTGGCCTCAGGCATCCATCCCTAGGCCAGTTGCATCATTGTTTGATGAGCACTTGGTGATGAAGTCACGGAACCCTACTGGACTAGATGTGTGTGGGAGAGTGGGTGGTCCCTTTCAACCAATTTCTCTTTGGGGACCATCCTATGGATTTGGAGCCTCGTCCCATGTACATAATTTGAAGGTGGCTCTCTTTTCCACAGCCTGAAATCCATTCAAAGGAGGTGAACCCTCGCTCACTACAAGGTGGGTGCTCCCGAGTCAAAAAGTAAGGTCTTGATGAACCCAATGAGGGCACAGTCAACCGTCATGGAACCGATGTGTTCCACTGGCTGGTCCAAGGATAAGAACCAAGCTTTTTCAAAGGGTGAGCATGGTCATGGTCCTCCAACCTCGAGGGCAGAGGATTTGGCTCCACTTTATTAGATTGGTGAGACGTTCCCTTTTAAATGTGATGGATGGAGTACAATACATATGTTTTTTGTTCTTTTTCTAAGCTGCAAGGTTGGACCATTTATTTATGGTCCCTAACAAAGCTTGGGTTTATGGATTTTCAAATCAACTAGGTGCCAATCACCTTGCAGATAGTCTCTTCTGATTCTGTACAACTCTAGATTTGATTGAGCTATATAAGTTCAACTCTCAATCCAAGCCTAGGACAAGCTAAGTCTCAAATGATACAATGTTTTGTGTCAAATTGAGCTACAATCTCCTAAACATTATTTGAGCTATGTAAAATATATGAGAGTGCATTAGAGTGTAATAGCCATATTTTTAGTCATAATTTACTGTTGAACTTTGATTGTTCATGCATCATTTCATACATCCATAGCTTCAAGAAACCAAGGCTGATTGCATAATCATTGCTAGTATATTACCTCACTGGTTTAGAGCAACAATTCATACAATGGTCAAATGATGAATGTGACTTTCATGCGTATGATTTTATTCAAGTTGATTTGCCAACACAAGGATTGTTTTATGGGATTTTTGTTCACTCAGTGCAAAATATCAAGCATGCGTATGGGTTCAATAAGTCATCCAGCCATCTCATGATGCCTTATTTATAATTGAGATAACTATTAAGATTTTATTAAGATTGTTAACTGGCTTGGCATTGAGAGTATGAGGTCATCTGCGTCCACATGGGCCACTGCCCTCCTGTGTGCCTACAGTAAGACAGTGGCCACTAATAAAAAAAAAACCATAGTAAGTCTCTGTTCATTTAAACGATTCAGACGGTGAGCTGATATCTCTTTTCTTTTTTGGCGACGTAGCTTGGAGCGTGGTGTATAAAAGACTTTGGTAACCTTCACTGTCGGCCGACAAGATCCTCCACTGCTTCTGCTTCAACAGAAGCATGTCCTTTGTTCTACAAAGATTATAACACCTGAAGAGTACAAAGAAGAGATGCAAACAAAACATCAAGAGAAACAAATAACTTTAAAAGGTTCCACCAGCCTAGATAACTTGGAGGAAGAAATCAAAGCTCCGAGCTTCCAAAGAAATGAATCCTCCTGAATGATGAAGGATCTTACTTTGCTTCAGACTAGAACAATTTGGTAATCCTTTCCTTTCCATATAAAATCCAACAAGCCAAAATATCCCATCCACTCTCAGATTTTTATAATCCTTTTTTTTTTTTTTTTTTTTTCTTTCTCCAGGCACTAAGAATGAAGCGAAAGAAGCTGGCCCAAACTCTGTTCTAATTCTCAAAAATTTGTACCAAATTGCACTCGATAGCATTCAAATCCCCGAGATACCCCACAAGGATTCCGGCTGCAGATACCAACCACAAGGTCATCATCCTCCTGCCACAAAATTCATTCAAGCCCTGGATGATAAATCAATGAAACTAAGAAAGCTTCACTGGTTGTTACATCACCTGTCGAGGAATGAAAAATGTGCGAGATCTCAATCTTCAATTGAGTGTTTTATTGTTGGATCCTTTGCTTTTCTGAAAACAATGCACTCGTTCTGCCTGAATACAAGATGGTCCCAGGAGAATTTCATAATAATAGCCTCTATGCCATTGTTGATGGGCCAATCTAGAGACAGCCAAAGCCCAGCCCAAACATATCAAGGTCCCAGATTGGCCCTTGTGTGGGCTCTAATGCCGATGGACAAGGGTTTGAAAAATTTAGATTACGTTTCGTTTTCAAAAATAATTTTTTTATTTTTATACTCTAAAAATAATTAATTTTTTTTATTTTCTATTTTTGGATACCTATAAAATGTGTTTGATGAATGAAAATAAAAATTATTATTTTTTTATATATTTTCATTATAAATAATGGGAACTGTCTTGGCTCATGTTTTGGTTCTAACCACCATGGGGTAATAGAATCCAAATGTCCCATGCCTCCGACCACGCATTTCGTTTATTTGATTTATGATGCCCAGTTTAATCTTGTGCCACACCCAACCAAGAGTATGTATGGTTCAATCTACCTACAATCACATGCAATGAAAAAATGGAGACCAAGCCAAAACCAAACTCTTAGATCAATTAATATAAACCATCGGGCTCGATATGGTTTTAGAGTAAACAGTGTTGAGAAATTTATATGCGATGCCGACGGGGGATGCATGCAGTATGACTTTTTAACAAGAAGCATTAAGATCATTAAAGGACGCTGAAAAGCTTCAAGAAGAATAATACCTTGAAAAATGGGTTGCAGAATAGAAATTTTTTTTTTTTTTTGGTTGCAGTGAATCATCGTTTGTAGTTTGCAATTACTAGGAATCAGAGAGTACAGCAATCTAATGCTTCAAAGGGATACTGCGCTTCCAGAATGCTACGAGGCTTGGTGGAGACATGCTACGTTTCGCCAACCTCCGAGCAACGTCGCCTTCCGTGCGAGGAAACCATGAGTACTCTTGCGCTTAACGTGGCTTGGCTGGTAGGTTCCTTTTGGAAGTAGGGGGATTAAAAGTCTCATTCACCAAAGAAGCATCATTTCCATCTTCTATGAAGAAGCGAAGCGAGCCCGGTGGGGAAGGAAATCCGTTCGGAAGAAGTCAATATTTTTAGGGCTTCGACGTCTCCGCCGGAGGGGACCAGGCGTTCTGAAACCTCGCGGAAGGGAACTGAGGCAGAATCAACGAACTGCTCGGCTTCGAGGGACGGGATGGATTGGAGAGGCGGAGGCGACTGATGAGGGAAGCTCCGGCCCGAGCCAGGGTTTCGGACGCAATCGTCCCCCCGGAGAACCTAAAACCCTAGCGTTCTTGATCCGTCTTGGATCTCCACCTGAGAGACTGAAGCCCTCACCGTGCGTTCTGATATATACAATAGATTTTTTTTTTTTTTTTTTTTTTTGGATAATAATAGTTGGATAAAAGAATGAATGGGTGAACAAAGAGGGTGTAATCAAGGCAAGCTTGGGCTTGAACTATAAGATGAGGGTTGATTTATCCACTATGATTTTGAGCTTAGCAAACCGAGCCAAACAAGAGCCTTGATAATTCTAAATTAAATTAAAAACTATTCAAGCTTGAATGTAACTCGAATATGAAACTTGAATCTAAGCTTGTTTTAAAAAACTGATTTCAAAAGATTATTGATTCATTTTTTTAAAAAAAATTCTTATTAATGCTTTGATCCAATGATTAAATAACTATGAAATGTAATAATATATATATATATATATATATATATATATATATATATATATATATATATATATATATAGAGAGAGAGAGAGAGGGGAGGGGTTAGACTTACTACATTAAAATGTAGCCAGGATCTAGTCATTTTCTCCACATTTGAATTGACGCAACCACCTCATCTTTTATATTTTTTTCATTTTTAAGATTCGTAAACTATGTAGATCCAAAGATAAGGAAGGTGATTGAATCTAAATTTAGCTACATTCGAATATTATGAGTTTTCAAATCATATGATTTTGAATATATAAATATTTTAAAGATAATAGATTATACCCAAAGGCTTAGATCACTGATATTAGATCTTCATGATTCAGTATATATTTTTGACCAAATCTGAGTTGAGTATAGCCAAGACGAAATTATATATATATTTTTTATCACTTGATATAGGAAATAGAGGGCTTCAAATCATATGATTTTTTATGTGTATATATTTTAGATATAGTTAGTCATACTAGTGGCTAGGAACATCAATGTGGGATATTCATGCTCCAATATAGATTTGCCCAAATCTAAGTGAATGATCTGCTCAAGTGTAGATAAATCAAGCTCTATCTCTCTCTCTCTATAAAATAGGATTAAAACTAATTAGATAAACATGCCTGTATATATTTATATGGGTATATACGTATGCATATATTTATATGTATTCAAACCTTTTAAAGTTGAGACTAACCGAGTCACGTTAATTTTTGACTTGGCTTGAAATTGCTTTTTAGGTTGCTTTGATGGCTCAAGTTTGGTTTCTTTAGCTTTAAGTCAAGCTTGATTTGGCTTGGAAACCCTGGTGGGACTTTTAGAGAACAGTTCGCATTATATGTTTAAATATGGAGCCTACGTCGGGCAAAAGACTATAGCTTTAAGTCTGTAGGTGTTTCGCAAGGTTGCCTTTGAAAGCCAGTAACATCCAACTACTTTCAACTTAGATACCTTTGTAATGTTAACCCCAATATTTTTACTTCAGGACTTGGATTCCACGAAGGCAAACTATTTTGCACAACTAGAAGCTTATAAACTGGCCACTCTTCTTGCAAATATAAGGTTCAAGTACGATGAGGCCTCCAACCGATTGGGCTAAACCGTTATTGTTAGAAGTACCGCTGAAAGCTTATAAGCAGGCTACGAGCAAATTGAAGAAAAGTTTACCAAATTTGCACCAAAAATAGGAGGAGAAAGTTTACCAATGTAAATCAAGCAGTGCAACATACGAGGGGGACTCTATTTTCTTTTAAAAAAGTGGATATTGTTAACAAGACTAAATTAACAGCACCCGCATTTAAGCCAAGCATTTAGTTTTATTTTATAACTAAAATCTAATAATTTAATAATTAATATAAAATTATTTAAAAAAATTAAATAATATTAAAAAGAATCAACTAAAATTTAAATTTTTCTCTACAAATTTTTAATTCTATTCAAGTAATTGATCATCTATATATTGATATCCTTAAAAATATTATAAATAAAAATTCATCAAAATAAGTAATAAAATATAAATATTTAGATAAATTAAGTAAAAATAAATAAAAAAAATCTAATTGTTAAAATGAAAGAAAGAATTAATTTATTAAATAAATTGGTAATGATAATTAAACAAAAAAGGATTTACATAATTGAGGATTTTGAATCAAATCAGATTAGATTCAAATTGGGTCCACTTTCTATTGATTCAGACTAAACCCAAATGATATACTTACGAGATCAGGTCACATGTCAAGATCAAAAAATACAAGATTTTGGCCCAATTTAAAATTTAAATTAGATCCAACTTTCCACTCCAATTTAACCCCAAAGATCTTTAAATACAAATTGGATAGAGCCTAATCTGATTAGATCATGAGTCAACCACACCCATCTGTAGCCCTAGTTATAGAACAAGTACCATCTGGCAATATAAAGACCATCCCTAGTTAACCTCAGAAAAAGCATGTTACCATTTCGTTTTCATGTTCCGAGGCAGCAGTGGGACCTGAACTCAGCAATTGATGTTTCGCTGACTGGTAGGAAGTATCAACTCCCATTGCCACAAAAAAGGAAAAAAGAAAAAAGAAACATCAACTGACACTCAAGAATAGCATAAAAGATAAACCTGAGTTCATATATCCAACTCAAAGAAAAGTCATCACTCAGCATTTTGCAGTGGTAACACTGATCCTTAGATAAGACCTCAACACATTGCCTACAAGAGTCCCAACTAGTTCTTCATGAAACAAAAATGAAGGAGCTTGATTAGCACAGGTTCACTTGCTATTAAACCAGCGCTACCACTGGATCCAATAAAACAATAACAAATCATCCAACTTGGAGATAAGAGTACTCGGTGCACTTTGCAGAACTATAGGTGACTGCCTAACCAAGACAAAAATGGTTTGCCTGTATGCCCGGTGATCAAACAATAATGCTACCCAATTAAGATGCAAATTGAACACCTAAAATTACAGCCTTGATGAGCATAAGAGACAAAATAAAAGCAGAAGAGATGCACTTTTTCTTAATACAACCCCATATATATCGCACATAGATTCCTTGGTGAAAAGCTGACCCGCAAATCCAAATCCTACAGCCATCTTTAAGGTTGAAGATCATGCACAGACTGCAAAGCTTCCTGCAAACTCTTTACAGCACCATCGTAATTCAGAAAACCCATGAACCAAAATTCATGGCTGTCAACGGAGACGACCTGAATGTATTTTTCTGCAGAATTAACTTTGCTCACAGAAGGATTAGCTGCTCTTAGCTGATGCAAAGGAATTACCACCTGTTTATATTTCAAGGAGAAGGCATTAGAAAGTGTACAAGTTGGCATATTTCCCTTGGTCACACAAACCACAACAAAGAAAAAGAAATATGTTCTTCTATTGTTCTACTGAAACAAACTTAGAAAGCAATATCAGTAGTCCAAACATTAATCCAAACCTAGCTAATGGTACATAGATAATTGATCTCACTACAATATTGATATCAAATATCTATTGATCCCAGTCATCTGATAAGTATTTATTCATGCAAGATTTTCTCTCATTTCTTTGAAAAGGAAGACAAAACATTAAAAAAAGAAAACATAAAATCCTACATGCCAAATCTCAATGGTAAGAGATGGCTTTTCATGAGCCTGCAAATTTATAGTTTGATGGTTCCATCTACATCTTTTATGGGTTAAAACTTAAAAGGAATAGCTGACAAGATTTCTTTCACAGTTAAATATGGGCAATTTGTCTTGAACATTGTAATGCTATAAAGACACATATGAGTGAACATATCGAAATTAATGGACATGTCATCCAATTCTAATTTTGTGATAGTGGATAGCGGAGAATCTAGAGCAGTAAGAAATTAGGACCTAGTCCCAATCGTGCTGTTCAACCGACATAAAGCTCTATGAATTCAAGTTCTCTTTCACTTTCCAGTTTCAGTGTGATTTGAAACCCATGCATCACAAGAGGTTTGAAGTCAAGTGAGATGACACACTATCATGGTCATTAAAGGTGTTCAATCAGATTCTTTTTCCTTTTAAGTAATTGAAACAGATGAGAGCATAAACCAAAGTTTTGAAACTTGGCCTGGACATCAGCTGATTTTGGTGTCCGGTCACGAGCCAACAGGTTGATCAATAAATTAATCAAGTAAATATTAGAAATTATATATATATATATATATATATATATGGAGTGTAGCCAAGCCCCAAATCCGATTGTTTTTTCCACTCTTTGATCCACACAAATCTCAAAGCCACCCCACTTTTTCCACCTTTGGAATCTGTAATTCGTATTGATCCAAGGATAAAAAGAACGACCGGATCTGAACTTGGCTATACGCAAGTATAGCCAAGTCCGGCTCTACATATGCATATATAATACTTCTATAATATATGTAATATTTATGTTGGTTTCGCATATAGTGAAGTCCAGCTCTATATATGCATATATAGTACTTCTATTATATATGTAATATTTATGTCGGTTCTTGCAGCGTACATCAACTACACCATTTCTTTCTTTTTTGCCCTCATCTCCCATGTGAACTGCATGGTCTTGAGCCTTGTGCCCCCCAATCTCCACTATTTAAAGTTACTTAGCCCCCTCCAACAATCACCCCCAGTCTCCTCATCTCTTCATTTCTCTAAATCCTTCCTTCCTTTTCTCCAACAGTCTTAATTCCATCATTGATGAAAAGAAGGAAACATTTCAAAAGACTGTGTCCCTGTAACATAGGTTGTGATAATGTATACTGTCTCCATGCATCATCAAGTCTCCAAATAAATTTACAAAGGATATAAACCAAATGCCTTAGCTAGACAAGTATCTTAAGTTATAGGGATGCATAAAATATCACAATAAGAAAACAACCAACAGGCAGGCTTTGCACAGACCAAGGCTTCAACTTTCAAAAGAGGTTTTGGTTTCTATTTTAGTCCAAGGCCAAACAAAATGTCTCACAAGTTTTGGTAGTTCAATTATTTCAATTGCACTCCAATTTTTAGTTTGTAACCAGCAGTATTGTTAAAAACGCTAGGCGCACCTAAATGCAAAAGGCTCTTCGAGCCTAAGCGCAAAACACAGGCTGAAATGTGTATAACATATATTTTTAAATAAATTAACAATATATTTTTAAAATAAACAAAAATAATTTATATAAGCATGATTTATAATACATAATAGAAAAAACTTAAAAAAATCATAATAATAATATATTTAGCTTATTAGCTCAATAGAAAGCCTCCTCTTTTTCAGCTAGAATTTGTAATCCCTTAAAATTTTTTCTCCTCTTTCTCAAATAATAGCATAATTTTTCATATTCCATCTCTTTGTCTTCTAATGTTTAACTTTTTTATAGGATAAAAAATAATTATATATGGATGGTACATCATAAAGTCAACATAGTCTAATAAATATAATATATTTTAAAAAAATATTACAAATATAACTTACGAAGAAAGACGCATCTGTCTTGCGTCTCAAATCAGATTAAAAGTATATGTTTTTTTACCTTATGTGCGCCAAGATAAAGGCACCTCGCCTAAGGTATAAGAAGCGCCCAATCCGTCTTAAGCGCGCCTTGCACCTTAAGCGGACCTTACGATACAAAAAGCACTTGACTCTTAGTGCTTTGCACCTTATGCTAAAAGCATGCCTAGGTGTGCCTTTGATAACATTAGCAACTAGCCAAATATTCTTTGAATTTGTATTTTAAAAAAAAAACTAGAAAATGAAAAATACAGTTGCTATGAAGGAAAAAGAATGCATCTGGTGCATACGGTGAATCAATTATTGAAATACTAAGCCTATAGACAAAGGCATCAATACAAGTTTAAATTATGAAAATAGCAAAAGAACGGATAGATGTAGCTATAAAATGCAATATATTAGTTACTAGTATATCAAGTATTAAAAGATATTTTCGTGAAAATATGAATTCACGAAAGTACCAACAAAGACAATCACTTCCAATATTAAGTCACCATAAGCAAATCCAACTTGATTATATGCAACATGCCTTATATTGGAATCAGAAAAACTCTGCACTAGGATAGTTAGTTTCCAATTGTTATAATAATTTAAGGATCTAATTAAATATATCAAGATTTTTCTCCTTATGCATGTTGAAACATAACGAATTTGCTTTTTCCAGCTTCTCTGCAAAATAAATAGAATATATAAATTTATATTTATATTTTTTACAAAATAATGTTCCCTAAATTTGGGGAGTTAATGAAGCACAGGAGCAGCCATATAAATTTGGCCACAGAGAATACAGCTGGAAATCTCTTCTTTAAATTTTTAAAAATTTAACATTTGTCTACATTCAAAATACCTAAGAACTTATGACACTTCTATTAAGTCTTGCAAAAATGCCATTGAAATACTTGATTCATCACCCAGAAATAAGCTATCCATTACAATGAAAGGGAAAAGAAAATATCTGAATGACCCAAAGATAAGAATATAAACGTTTGATGCAACCAAACCAACAGAAAAAACTGATGAAGCCTTGAAACTTTGATTAGTTTTAAATTTGTTCCTGCACGAATGTTTATCATGTTCTTCCTTCATTGAACAAACAACACAGAACATGACTAATCTTAATTATCATTTGGTATCCAAAACTTTACTATTCGGTATGATAATTCAGCAAGTGTAGATGTATCTCAGCATATTACAACATACAAATGAGATAATAAGAATTTTAAAGATGTATTGCTGTGTGTATCAGCATAATTTGATGTAAAGATTCACAAAACCACATCTACTGTGACAAAAGCAGCATTACCGTTCCTACTACAGTTATTTATCAAAATTTTGAACATAGTTAAGGACATATTTCCACTGGCTTAAAGCTTAAAAGGTCAATTGTTTCAGGCAGTGAAAAATTGAAATGGATTGAAACGGAAATTTGTACTTTTGCAGTTGTAAATAAAAAAAAAAATTTATTACAAAAAGTAATCTAACATATATTGGAGGTTGAATTACAAGATACCTAGACACACTGCTAGCAAAAAATGAAAAAAATATTGCTGATTTCATCTAAATTCATGAGTCTTTTGGACAGTCAAATACAAAATGAAGTAGCAACAATTACAATCCTATTATGTTGCGTGACTTTGCATTAGTGGACCAAAAAATTGGGTACATGTCAAGCAACAAAATTTTATTTCATCCAATATGTTTCTCAAGTTAAGACAAAGGGAGCATCAAACTTGTGTGGGCACAGTTACCTTGTAATAGCTCCATTCAGTTTGGTCTCCAACCTTGTAGGAGAGAGGACTGTCACTACAAAATGCAAGTTTAGCAGTAGAGAGATATAAAATTCCCATAACTGGACCGGCAGATGTTGAAAGATAGCATGCGAAAGACTTCTTAAGTTGCTCTTCTGGAAGTGTATCAAAAGTTTGGTGAAATATCTTCTCGTAACCACCTTCAGCTATGACTTTCGTTCCTTGAGCAATCCTCCCCATTGCAGCATCAGCAAAACTAGGTCCTGTTTTCACTGAGTAAAGGATATGATATGTTGTTAAATTAAGACACCCAACTACTTAAAATATTACAAAAGAATTGACTAAATGTTGCGACAGCTAAGGTTGTACAAACAGCACAAACAAGAGCTATCTTATACAGCAAAGGAAAGAAAGACTAAGAAATATAAATAAATAAATAAAGCTTGACTTGTCATATACAGAGATTTCTAGTTAGAATTATCAATCAAACAAAGGTTGGTTCTTTTCAAATCATAATATATATATATATATATATATATATATATATATATAGAGGTAGGCTTGACTACATTCGAATGTAATCTAAGTTCAGAATCCGATCACCTCCTTCACCCTTGGATCCACACGAATTCCGAAGCTACCCTACCTTTTTTATCTTTGGGATCTGTGAGCTGTGTAGATCCAAAGATGGGAGAGAAGACCGAATCTAGTCTTAGCTACATTTAAATGTAGCCAAGTCTACCTCTCTCTCTCTCTTTCTCTCTTTATATATATATATATATATAAAGAGAGAGAGAGGTATCAAGATCCAATCACCCTTCCCATCCTTGGATCCACACGGATTCTGAAGCCACCCTATCTTTTTCACTTTTTCATTTTTGGAGTTCGTGAACTATGTGAATTGAAGGATGGAAGAAGTAATCGAATCTAAACTTGGTTACATTCGAATGTAGCCATCTCTCTCTCTCTCTCTCTCTCTCTCTCTCTCTCTCTCTCTTTATATTTTTATATATATATATATATATATAATGGATAACTATGGTAGAAGCTTTAGCCACATGTCATGTTTTCTAGAGCTTCACGATTTTAGGATCTTTATTCCTCCTTGTGCTGCAATTAATGTAAACAGATTAGTAAATCATCCTATTTGTTGGCTCAAAGCTTCCCCTTTTTATCTCCATCTCTCCAACTCCATCACATTTTCCAAAGCTTCATGTTTCTTGGAGCTTCATTCCTCCTCATGCCTCAATCCACATGAACAGATTGGTAAATCATCTTATTTGTTGACTCACTTTACTTAAAAGCTTCCAAGGGTATCACGTAAGCCTTTCCCTTTTATGGTAATTAACCCCTTTTTCTCTTCATTTAATCCTCTTTTTTGCTTCTTACCTTTAATTTCATTTTTTTACCTCTTTTTTAACTCTAATCCAATAGGGGAAGTGAAACCGTGGAAGAGTAAAAAAGAAATAAGAAGGCGAGGAAAAGAATAGAAAACAAAGCTACAGAGAGAGATGTAAATGGCGAGTCATCATTTCATTACCTGAGCACAAGTAATCCCTTCTTTCATCCCCTCTCTCTCTCTCTCTCTCTCCAAATCAAAGAAAGCTCCTCCCTCACCTTTCCAACCCACCTCTTTTTCAGTGACTGGAAGAATAAATATGACTGTGGTAGCACCTGTCAAGCTTCCATAGAAAATCCCATGCATGATTGTTTAATGACCATGGAAGATCAAGCATGGCAGCAGTTCTCAAATGATTTGAGCATTAACTACCATGGAACATTAATGGATTTTCGACGTTTCTTGTTTCCAACTTCTATTAATATGGTTACAGCACTGTCATCTTTTCTGTTTCCGATTTCGATCTCCTCTAATTCGTTGCTGCCTTTAGGCCATGCCATCGGCTGCTACAATCTTTTCCATCAACGTTGTAGCTGCCACACATTTGTTCAGCATCACCAACGCTCAAAAGACCAAAGGTCTGATCTCGTTTCCTGATCTTGACTCTGCTTTTCTTTCTTCCATTTCTCCACGCCTCTATTGCCCCTCCATCGACTCTGAGAGACAGAGGGGCCAGTGAAGGTGGTGGGTTCCTTTAAAACAGGGTAAACAGGGCTGGGAGAAAGAAGGAAAGTGGGTTTCTTTAGCTCCTCTCTCTCTCTCTCTCTCTCTCTCTCTCTCTCTCTCTCTCTCTCTCTCTCTCTCTATGTGCGCGCACATGCACTACACTATTTTACTAACACAGCTGAAACCTGCCATCTAGGCCATGCCACCTTGGGATATAGTACTATTTTACTATTTCTCTTTGCCATCTGTACTTTTCCTTAGATGAAGGGAGATAACAATGGAACATACTCAAAATATTTAAAATACTCAATTTTTATAGGCAGTAAATTGTTAGTCAATGGCAGTACATTACACCATTCTTTCATTGTCAAGTTTGTCTGAGATTTTGAGTCTGGGGTTAGACAGAGTCCCACTGTGACAGTAATATCCATTATTCCATTAGCTCCATCATACATCAGCATCTTTGAAGTCAGGGTTTGTTTACTTTCTCACCGAAAAAAGCTGTGGTTTGTTGTCCACTTTTAGGCCAAGTACAGAAGATAAAATGCATCTCAACATATGACAAAGCTTTCCATTAAATTTCTAGTCATTATGAAATTTCTCTCAATGACTTCAGAATATCAAGGGAGTGAACATTGTGTTACTTCCTAAAATTGTGGACAAATGTCCTGCAGTTGTTATTTTTAGGCACAGCAGCATGTGAGGAAGTTGATTCTTGCTCCTACTATGGTTGTGGCATGCTTGCCGTCCATAGATCTTCCTTTAATCACTTCATCATAAACTTCTTTTATGATCCAGTATCAGTGGTTATTGTCGAGGAATGTCTTTCTCATCTCACCCATTTCCATCTATCAAAGAGAAGTGAAGGAAAGAATGATGATAATCTACATAGGTTTCATAATTTTTCACAACTCCAAGATATTCTACGTGTGAAATTAGAGTAAGTTCAAGGTTTGATGGTGGACCCTCTAAACTTTCAAATACCTATTGGTTACATAGGTCAAGAATTTTCAAATACAGAGGACCATTCCAATGCTCTTCTAAACTTTGAAAAAGCTGACATGAAGAAGGCAAAAGGTTGGACTTGACAAAGGATAATGAAATTTTTGTTGACTAAAAAATTCATTAGGCCAAGACTCTAGATTTGAACACGATCCCTTGATAATTTTCCTAATTATTTATGACTAGCAGTACAAATATTATTATCACAATATCATAATGTTTTGGTTAAGCATGGTGCAAGAAACTGTGAGGGCATCTAATAGAAGACAGGCAAATACTTTATATAGCTTATCAGGCATACAAAAGTGAGCTCAGAAGATTTGCACGCATAGTACTAGTGGTATAGACCAAACACATGTTTACTGCCACCTCCCAAAAAACTCAAAAATCACTGGAAGCTCCCGGCCTCTAGTTCATGACACATCATATTTAAAATGAATATTACCATAGAAGGCATGAGAGTAATATTTGGATAACCCTGCATTAGTCCTATTTTGCAGCAAAAAAAACAAAAAAACACTTGAAGATTTACTTTGTATGCTGAATAGTGTCAAATTTTAGCCATTTAATGAATCAACTCCCTAAAGCCATTACACCATAGAAAGAAAGAAAGGCAAAAAGTAGTCATTGTCCACGTAATTGCAAAAGTTCCCCATTCATTGTGCATTCAAAGAAAACTAATCTTCTTAATATACCCTGATTGATACAATTTATAAGTTGCAAAGAAAGTACTGATGACAAATGGGACCCTTCTAAAAAGCTATTTAACTAATCAATGGAAGCAAGCAAAATTTCTCTAGAACCCTCATCCGAGAAAGAAATTGATAGAAAGAAGGATTGAAATGATTCCAAGAGACTACGTGAAACCATTGAGTCATCCATCAGCAATCAGCAGATCATTGTCCCTTTGAGAAATAAGCAATAAGTCCATTTGCTCTAGAATGGACTTCTCAAAATCCATGGTTAGAGATGAAGAATCCTTATCCGTCAACTACTTCAATTCCCAAGGAGGATCCTCTCAATCTGTTCACCCATGGACTGGACCTCCCCTTGTCATCCATGTAGAAAAAACTTCTTCTTCCCAACCATTAGACCGGAAAGCTAGCTCTAACTCCATCCCATCCTTGGGTATTCTTCCTCAACTCACTGTTGCCACATCATCGAGCCCAGTGGCTCACTCTCCTTGTGACAAAATTATTCCATTTAGTAAACCAAACAGTCCATTAAACTCTCTCTCGTCCACAATGTAAACAACCTTCTTTGATATAAAGAGTGCACTAATTCCTCTCCAATGCACCCTACCATGGTAAAGTACTTTAAAAATCCTAAATACATCATTCTTTAGATTATACCACAATTAGGGCCCCTCTAGATGTCTAGACAAACTCCAAGAGATGAAAGACTTGCAGAAATAGAGTAGTCCTGCTCTAGGCTCCTATGAGGGAAAGTTTTGGAACATTATGCCATTTATTGTTTGGTTGATTACATGAATCTATTTGTTCCCCGTATGCAGAATGAATCTAAAACCAATCTGATACCCCACCGCACCTAACCATTCTATGTCATTAAGCTCCTGTTTTCCCATTTCCTTCTTCTAAGCCTAAACCCAACCTTCATCCATCAATTCCCACAAACCCATTGGTACCCCATTTTGCCTTCTCTCTCCCTCCTAAACTCAATCACCACTGTTTCTCTTGCTCCTTGTCATCCCAATTTCCTAGGGCCCGTTTGGTATTGCTCTTATTTTCTGCTTACATTTTCAAAAACAAGAAGAAAAATGAACTAGACTGAATGACATGCATGATAAACTTTTTTTTAGTTTTTCAAATTGTTTGAAAAATCTTTAGAAATTTTGATAGCAAAGATTTATTGCTTTCAAAGAGAGTGAAAATAAGAGAAAAGGATAGTAGAAGTCAAGGTTTTAAGCCTTGATGGGATGGGGGCATCCCAGCCATCCTACCCCATTCCTCTGAGAAAATAGGGCCAGGATAGGGGTGGGACATCAAAACTCAACCATGCATGGAAAGAAAAAGAAAGTGGAAAGAAAGAAAGAAGGGAGAAGAAAAAAGAACAAAAGAAATGAAGGGAGAAGAAAAGAAATCAAAGGAAGGAAAGAAGGAATAAGAAAAATAAAATAGAAAAAAAAAAGGAAAGAAAGAAAAGAAATAAAAGAAAGAAAAATTAGAAGAAAGAGAGATGAGGGTATCTACTAAAATAGCCATCAAGAAAGAGAGATGAAGGTGTCGAGACATTCTACTAAGATAGCTACCAAGACAGGATGGGACATTGAGGTATCTTGTTCCATGGAGAAACTAGGACTTTTCTTTCCTATGGGATTTAAAACCTTAGCAGAAATTCTGCACAATATTGTCTTAATATCAATCTACAAGTGGTATTTCACAAATTTGCAAAGGAACACAAACACAAAAACGACAATGACATGAAACAAACCCATAGTCTTCCACAACCACTTCTTGAAGAAGTCAAAGGCACTTCAAGTTGCCAGTCTTGGTTTTAAAGGACAGCCACTTTGAATGCTTAGACAGATTGACTAGGCACAGCCACCAAGGCTCTAGGCTAAACATTTTACACCATGTTTCAGTGTGTAAGATTACTGATTTATAGATTAATATTGGATGTTGCCAAGTTAATAGCTTCCCTTGACTTACTACATCTTATTTGATAATTTTCTCCATTTATTATATCATCATTATCATTTTAGGTTTCTGCTTTTATTTGTTATATTGAATTTACATTTTTTAAGCCATCTTGTCCTCAGCGCATGCCTAGACACACAGCTAGTGTCTAGGCACTTGATAGTCCCGTAGCTGCCAGTTTTCTGGCTACAGTCCTTCAGAGAATTGCCACCAAGATGAAATGTTGCTGCAACATTGTAGAGGCCTTCATGGTCTGAGCTAGATGCCATTGAGGTGGAGGTGGAAGACAAGTTGAGCGACAAAGCCAGTGGCAAGGATGTTGATAAGGTCAATAGAGATGCCTAACTTAATAGGAAGCACTGTCTTAGGTAGGAGTTATCATTTGTAATGGGGGTCAGGAGGGGGGTGGGACTATTTAAAGAAATTCTTTTGAGGAGAGCAGAGCATTGCCACCAAGATGAAGGAATGTTGCCACAGAATAGTAGGGGCCTTTGTAGACAATGAGATGGACATCAATGAGGTGGAGGTGGAACACAAGTTGGGTGACAAAGCCAGTAGCAAGGAGGCTGCTGATGGGGTCAACAGGGATGCCTAGCTCAATAGGAAGCGTTGTCCTAGATAGGAGTTATCATTTATGATAGGGATAGGGAGTGAGGCGGGATTTCTTTTAAGAATATTTCTTGTGAGGAAAACAGAGCATTGAATAAAAATATTAGTGAAAAACAACTTGTCAAAGTGGATTTTTTTCCCTTCAAATTGAACATTTTCAATAGGAACTTTTTACTCTAAAAATCCCCTCCAAAAAGCATTTTAGGAAAAAATTCTTCAAATGATATATTTTCCTAGGGATTCATAATTCTTGCCTATGGAATTTCATTTCATAAAAATAGGCCTTTTAGGGGTGGCAAATTCAAACTTAGACATGCCAAACCACCTGAACCCATCCAAAACAATTGAGTTAAAGGGACTTTCATCAGAATTTTAAGTTGGAATTGCCTAAAACCAAACCAATTATTGTTAGGTCAGATTCAAGATTACCATCTGGAATCCTCAAGTTAGAGTAGATGTCTTCAGCTACCAAACTAAGGCACTACCATGCCCCCCAACCCAGCCCCAACCTGAACTTTTCTCTCCTAGAACTCCCTCAATCTGTAGCCCACTCCCTATGCCCCTTTTTCTGGCCCTCTCTCTTCCAATAATTGTCCTGAGTCAAGGTAAAGCTTGATGCTTGGGAAGGAAGGAAACAAAGGTAGTAGATAAAGATTGGCAAAAAGGGTTCAACATTCGAGCTTTGCTAAAGGTCAACCGGAAGGATAGCTGGCAACAAAAGGTACCACCACAATATTAGGCTCAATAATAGGGTTCAGTATCATGAAGGAGTGTTTATGGGAGTTTATCATCATGAGGGGATTAAAAAAAACCCTCCCTCAACCTTATTCTTCTTTCCTCTTCCTTGCCCTCCCATCCTAAAAACACTAATCCTAGTCCAAATTCTTTTTTTAAAAAAAAAGTAAAAAAGAAAAAGCCTAAATCTGATCTTTAAACTGCATAAGTCCAAATCTTCTCCCAATATGCAGATGCCACATCCAAGCATGGGTTATTAAAGGGCTCCTCCTGCCAACAACCTAGCTCTGACCATTTGATTTCTTTTTGGACTTTTAAATAAGGGGGTTACTAGGTTGAGTTTAGGTTCATGCGAATTAAATGAGATAGGTTTGGGTTTAGTGTTTCTCAACCCAATTAAAAAATGATCAGTTTCAAGTTAAGAGATTTTTGACCCAACCCAAATATGACCTATTTCAAACCCAATGAGACCTGAACCATTGCCACTACTGGGCACAATTGTTAGCAAAAGAAGGTCATGCTACAAATTTAATAGAACACCAGTAATAGGACTACGAACACAGCCTGTTATCCACAATACCATGCTTCTAAAAAACAAACAACCAACATAAACTAATGTAGCGTTGGTGTAACTTCAACAATGACCGAATGACTAGATCCATTAAGCAAGTCCTAAACACTTATTCCTCTTTCCGTGGATAGGTTCGCTATAGCTTTCGATAATTACTATAGAAACATTGTTTAAAAGGTGAAGTAAGCTACATGGTTCAACTAGTAAACCTCTTCCATCATCAAAGAATTTAAATTTCCACTAAAACAAATGACTTTAAAATTTTCACTGCAAAGAGTAAGATCCAATCACATTCTCATCAATAGTTTGAAAGAGGCTGCTGCATCACCTCGATAGGGTCTATTTAGGTTTTAGTTTTTTTTGAATAGGGTTTCATTCATGCCACTCCAGAAAATTCCAATTAGAACAAATGAAAAGATTCTAATGGAACAATATTTTGAGTTGTAACTCATACAAGCAAGTTCAAAAAAGTCAACTTGAAAACAAATTTGATAGTAATCTCCAAAATAAACCAAAATATAAATTCAAAGTAATATAGAAACCAAATTCTTAAGGAAACAGCAAAAACTCAAAACATTTTCAACCGATCATAGATTTGAGGGCCTACTATAGCTTTAAAAACAAAAGCCAGAATTTGAAAGAAACAATGAGTTTTGAAAAATAAAAAACTTGAGATTTAAAACATAGAAACAGTACATAAGCTTAAGATCAATAAAAAATTTTTGAAATACAAAAAAAAAAAACCTTACGATTTAAAAATTAAGTAATATTTTAGAGTTTGAAAACAAAACATAAACTGAAAATATGCATAATACTTACATCTCAAAATCAAGACACACAGTAGAAATTCTTGAAAAGAAAGCCATGAATTTTAGTTGGGGAAAAACTGAAATTTATGCAAGAGTTTGAAAGTGATTACCACACTCAAAGAAACCAAGAAAACCTTAAAATTCCAAGGCATGCAAAAATCTACTTACTGAAGAAAACTGAAATTTTGAATGCATCAAGTATTTGAAATTTTAAAACAACATATAATTTTAAGAGCAAAGATGAAACTCAAAAGAAATACCAAGACAATCTGAAATTTGAAGGCATGGACAAAATTTAAAAAAAGGATAGCATCACTGGCTCTGAAGATCCACAATGCCCTCCAATAGAAACAACTGTCTGTCTTATTTCCTGGAAAAGTTAGGATGCACAATGTGTACATCAGATTTAGTAAATTTCTTCATTCATAACTCACCATCCTTTGAAATAACATGTAATTCCAGCAGAAGTTATTGCTTTTTTTCCTTCTTTTTCTCCATCCTTATTCTTGAATTGATCTCCCATTTCCATGATGCCGCATCAAACATTATAAATTTTTTTAACATTTTTAACAAAACCTAGCATTTATCGATCATTGTTTTAGAGCTTCAAAACTTACAAACAATCTATCTTAACTCCTACAACCATCCAACTAATCCATACTAGACAAATCAAGCAAAAGTAATCTCCCTCCTACACCTCATCAAAACCACAAATAACGCAGCTATAGAAACCATCCACGTGAACGTTACAATGAACAGATCTAAGAATTAAAGATCATTAATAAACAAGAAGAAGAACTTCGATTAAATAATTCATTTAAAGCCATACTCACAATGTTGCCAAGTATTCTTCGACAAATCCTCAGCCCTCTTCGCGGCTTCCCCCATCTTCTTCCCCCATCTCCCAAGCACATTGCGCACCGTCTCCATCGTATCTAATCATTGAATTTCAGATTAAAACTTTAAATTCCCCATCCAACCAGCCTTTGCCCAATCAATCAAATTCAAAAATAAGCAAAACTAATATGCAAGTTAAATTAAAAAAAGAAGGAAAGAAAGGGGAAGATGGGGTACTCTTCGCAGAGGAGGAGGGGGCGGGGGAGGGAGTAGTGACATAGGGATTGGACTCCGGCGCCATCTTGGTGGCAGCGGTGCGTCCGGCGGGGGAGGGAGGGCCCTCGCTGACCAGATCGCTGCTCCAGCTGACGGATTTCTGGGCCGTCTGCGAAGGATCAGATAGCTGGGATTGGCTGGAAGACGGGGCAGGAGGCGGAGGGGTGGCGACGTCCGGCGGATGTCCAGCGTCGGATTTCTTCTTGTCGGCGAGATCGACGGACTGATCCATGGAGGCGGAACGAGGGAATTATAAATCGGGGGTCAAATCGCTTCTCCCTCTCCGAGGAATCGAAGACGACGACAGCGCCGGGTTACTTCGGGCGGAGGTTGCCAATACGGTACGCGGGTATTCCCTTTCTGGACCTCGGTCCCGTCCTCCGCTGACCACGTTTAGCAATAAAATATACTGCCGTGGATTTTTCAAAAGTAGATTTTTTTTTTTTTAAGTTCTATAATTATATTTATAAAATATCATAATAGTTTCATAATTATTTAGTTAATAAATTATAAAAATATTTTAAAAATAAAAATTAATAATAAAAGAGATTGTACGGTGCTTTCAATTGTCCTATTATTTATGTTATTAGAAATCATTATTTTAAATTATTCTAAATAATATTTTTTATAATACTATCCATATCTTAATAATGTTATGATATATTAATATAAGAAAATATATTAATGATTATTCTATAATATTATGTTACTATATTATGAATATTTTAACGCCCTTATTAGCTTTTTTTCTAGTCTTGATTATCGCTATTAGCTGCTTATTTTTCAATTTGTAACAGTTAAACTTAATGTGCCCTTTTCTCCTGTAATAGTGGCAGATCAAATTTCTATACTTCGACTTTAATATAGACTTATCGTTACTATTAGTCGGGCCCTTTTTATTAGATCATCCTTTGATCATCATGCCTTCCCTCTAGCTGTAACTTATATTGCCTATTATTTACCTCTCAATCAAGTCTTTAGAGAACAAAGTTGTTTTATTATCTTTTACGGAAAGAGTATTTTTTCTATAAGGCAAAGTATCTCTAAAGTATTTATATGATTGAGGCAAAAAGCAAAACAACAAAAGGGCTTCATCTTTCTCCTCCGTCTTAATATTAATTGATCACAAATATATGATAATTAAATTAAATTCATTTAGATGATAAGATTCAATGGATGTACCTTCAATCATAAATAGCGTGAACAAACAAAGCTTCAGGTGGAACTTATTTGCTCGGGATTTTGTTAAATCAAGTGATTCTAACTTTTGCCATAATGTAGTAGTCATATTCTCATTTATAACTTTATACAAAACCTTACGAAACAAGTACAATTATATTACAGTTAGAGCCTTGATATCTACCTCTTCCTTTTTCTCTTCCTTTAGCTCACAAGGCATGTCTTCCTTTCCAAATAGTACCATCTGCAATCCTTATTGTGTCAAGATAGTATGCATCTACACTTGCTATAAACTAAAACTATTAGTATGATTAAACTTCTTAATCTCAAACCTCTTAGTCATCTCTAATGAAAAACTAAGCCTTTTACCAAGATATAGTCATCTCTAATGAAGAACTAAGCTTTTTACCAAGATAATAGAAGGATCTCTTTACTAAGCTCACCAAATACTCAAATGACTGAGCTCACCAAATAAGGCTCTCAGCCAATTAAACTTACCAAATAAGCTTCACAACCGAGCTTACCAAATAGATTTTTTCAACCAACTGAACTCATCAAATTAGCTTCTTAATTAAGCTCACTTAATTAGCTTTCCAACTAACTGGGCTTTTCAAATAAGCCTCTCCATTAATTAAACTGATCAATTAAGCTTTTCAACCAACCAAGCTCACTAAATTAACCTTTCAACCAACTGAGCTTGCCAAATAAGCCTTTTGATCAATTAAGCTAACCAAATAAGCTCCTCAATCAAGCTAATTAACTAAGTTGTCCACTAATTAAGCTCGCCAAATAAAACACTTAACCAACTGAGCTCATCAAAATATCCTTACTAAAATAATTATTATAACTATTCCAAAATTATTTTAATTTTATCCCAAAACTTACCGCAAGATAAAATAGTACACTTCTTTTCAACAAAACAGGGATCAAAACTTTTTTTTCTCATGCCTTTATGGTAGCCAATCACTGGCCCTGCCGCTCACATCGGCTGCATCTCTCGGTTAGCCAACAATCTTTGTCGCTGATCACCTCTCCTCTGACATCCTCTCTCAGCCATGAAGTGCCTTCTATAACTGCTAACCACAAAGCCTCCAGCTCTTCTCTATTCCAATCTTCATCTCTAGCCACACGAATAGCTCACGGAGGGATGGAAGCACTCACTGTTTCTACCTCTCCCCTTGTCTCCATCTCCAATAGCACTTAATCTTCTTCAGCCTGCCCGATCTTGAGTGCTGAGCTTTGTTTCTGTTGCGACCCCTGATCTTGATCCCAGTTCAAAGGCACCGCAACACGGTCGCATATTCTTAAAATGAATCTCAACATGCAAGGCCTGCTAAACCTTAACATATACAAACCATAAAATGTAATTACGAAAGCTGAAATTCAAATATATCACTTTCCATATCAAGTTATCAATCTTTTACATCCCTTTTTAATTAATCAATACAAAATGAAAAGAAACCTCTAATATCTTCACTTCTGGATATTATCTTCAAAGTTCTAATCTAGCAAGTAGGCTTCATCCTCATCCTCGGTAAAATAGTAAGAAGGAGGAGAATGAACTAAAAAGCCTAGTAAAACTTTTACACTTACCATCACCATCACGAAAATCCAATAAGAAATTTAGTATAACCAAAATATACTTAAACAAAAGATATCATACTATATATACAACCATTCGAAGAGCCAATAAAATCCACATACCAGAATAAATACTAACCAAGATAATCACATTCATAGCCAAACCAATAAACTCAAGATAACCACACCCATAGTGAAACTAACAAACTTAAGATAATCATACTAAGTAAGATAACCACACCACAACATCAAAATAATTATAACCATAGCCAAACCAACAAAATCAAGATAGCCACACCAAGCAAGATAACCATAACATTCAAATAACCACAACCATAACTAAGCTAATAATGTGACCGCAGTCACCCCTAAACCATCCACACACTAGCACACAAGACATCACTAAGCAAGTCGCTCTCCCTTAGTATGCAATACGCTTGGGCCCCTCTCTCTCTTATCACAGTGTACGTAAGGCATCACTAAATAAGTTACTTGCTCAGCATGCAAGTGTCACGAGGCAGTACTGCTGGTACATATTGTCACTTCTAGCGCCAGTATTACGTGTCAACAACCTAGCCTAGCGATACTTCTCTCACTTAGATTGATTTATATACTAGTGCCCGTGTAATGAACTTAGCCATGTCATGCACTATAACTTTGTTATACACCGGCCTCTCACAGGCCTACCCCTTTCTTTGGTGCCGCCAGTCTAGGTAAGTAAGGGCTCTATCCCTCATCGCCAGAACTAGCATCACATACCAACAATATTCCTCATACATACCATATCCCTCAACCAAGCCACACCATATTACATCCATTATAAGTCCACCACATATCCCTCAATCAAGCCACATTATACCGCCTCCATCATAACTCTACCAAATATCCCTCAATCAAGTCACACCATATCATCTTCAGAATATCCAAAACTCATAATCTCGAATCAAAATCAAAAACCATTTATAACAAAATAATATACCACGTATATATACGCAAATCCATAATACTCAATTCAAATCATATATAGAAAACTAACGACAAAATATAATATATGCAAGCATAGAAGTCATGAAAACATATTGCACAACAGTAGAGTGTAGAACTCCTACCTCAAATTGCCAATTCAATATTCTCCACAATATAAGATATATAGTCAATGATCACCTATAATTCAACATGAACAATTAATTAATTTATCAAAATTTATAATTAAAAATATTACCATTTTATCCTTCTAGTCCAAAATTAATAAATGACCATTTTACCCCTCTAATTCAGTGGCGACTAACCCTTACTTAATTTTTTTTAACCCATATTTAATTATTTTCTGATATTGCTAATTTTCATCACTTCATTATATTTGCAAAAATACTCCTATTAACCTATGCTTAATCATCTCAAAGTCCAAACCCAAATAATAAGCTGGGCTTTGAATCCTTCTTGGGATTCAGGCCTGATTAACTGATTAGCCCAACTAACCCAGTCACCAGCCCAACTCATGCTTGGCCCATCTAAAAATAAACCGCGCGAGAGCCGTTACCTTCTTCAGCCGATCAGAAGCCAAGAAGAAGACAACACACACGGCTTCTCCTTCCCATCGATCAACCGATGCCCATTCCGGCATCACGGTGGCAACGGTGGGCGGAGGAAAGGGACAGCAGATGCGCAAGAAGGAGGACACGGTGGCTCCAGCGACGATGGAGGCGGAAAAGAGACGGAAACAAGGGCTGAGGTCACGGCAACGATGGAGATCGGAGAAGAAAAGGCAGGCGGCAGCATCGGTGGTGGTTGCTGCCGGAGAGGGAGAGGGAGGGAAGAGATCGGCGGTGCTCCACGTGGACGGCGGTGGAGGAGGATGGCAACGTGGACGAGGAAGATGGAGAGGGGGTCTCGGATGTTTCTGGAAGACGACGGGGAAGAAGAACGATGGGGTTCGGTCAGAGAGAAGCTTCTGAAAATGATCGGCTGGAAGAGTTATTTATTTATTTATACTCTTTCGGGTAGGGTATCACAGTTTCATCGATCGAAGAGGGAGCCGCAGCCGTCCTCGCCACCGCCGTGACATCTGCCCCCTTAAACAGCACCTGATTTCATACGACGAAGCTATCTCAAGGTGAGGAACCTCCGGTGCTTTGGCACTACCGCCCAGCCCTCCTGGGACTCCGATCCGTTGGAGATCGTCGCTTATCACACCCTTCAGGGAATCTACGTCCTCTGCCGCACACGCTCGGTCACCGCAGCTTGCTTCACCGTGCCCCCTCTTTCTGACGATGTGCAGGGTTTGGTCCTTCCTTCCTCAGCCATCGGGGGCTTTTCTCGTGGCAGTTGAAGCTTCCTTCTTCGATCACGACCAAAATCGCAGTCGAGAGGCGTCGGTAGAATGAATCTCTTGTTCTTGGGGACCACCGCACGCTCAGGTCAAGTAGTGAATAACATCGGTCGGATGAAATTGATGGTGGCCCGGCGACGGATGTCAGCCAACCTCCTCCTGGGTGTCCGGTAATCAGATCGGATCGTTCTGGGGATGATTTGATGCCGAATTAGAGAAACAAAGGTTGATGCCCTTTGCGTCCGTTTAGGAGAGGGGGAGCCGGCTCCTCTTCATGCTACACGCCTTGTTAAAGAAGAAAGATGGTTGATGTAGATCAGGTGCTGCTGCTGCTGCTGTGGCTTTGAAACGCGAATGACCGTTGTCCTTAACAATGATGTTTGTTCTTGACCATCAAATGTTTGCTGCCGGATTGGTGGCAATCCATCCCTAGAATTCCATAAAACCAACGAAAATTTGTAGACAGCAATCTTAAAGGTTTCTCTTCCAAAAAGAAATAATGGAATTCTGTGTTATGATCCTGATCAAATTCCTCTTATTTAAAAAGAAAATTGCATGTCTTCAAACAATCACTTCTCTTCTAAATGGATATAACTTTTGATATTTCAAAATTTGAATGATCAAATTCTGACAGCTGAATATAAAAACATTTTTTTTTTTTTGTAAATTTTAAAATAAACTCTAATTTTAGTTAATATTTAATTAATCTCTATTATGCTGAATAATAAGGGCTATTTTTTAATGCCCCGTAAGCAAAGACTTCCCCTACACTCAACCATTGGATTGGCTACTAATTAAGGAGATAGCATTTTTAATAATATTTTCCTTAATATCTATATTGTATAGAGGTGAGCAATAGGTTAGGATAACCTAAGAATCGATATTAACCCAATTTGATAGGATTAGTTTAATTCGATTTCAAGTACTTATAGGTTAGTTCGACATCTAGAATCTTAAACCAATCTCAGAAGATCAGATTTTTTTTTTTTTTTTATCGATTCTCTAATATTGAAATTTTTTAAAAAATTAGTCCCAAGTGCTTTTAGGATTGGTTCTGCATCTAAAATCTTGCTACCAATTATATTTAGGATTCTCTGATGCTGAAAGATCAAAAATTTTGTTTGGTTTTTGGAACCGAAATTTTTTAGACAAAATTAATTTCAAGTACTTATAGGGTTGGTTTTGGGTCCAAAGGAACCAATGAAAGATCGGATTTTTTTAAAAAAAAAATCGATTCTAAGCACTTATAGGGTTGGTTCTAGGTATAGAATCTTAGAACTACACCAATCCCATTAAGGATGTTCTGTGTCCAAAATCAAAATCTTGAAACCGATCTTAGTTCCATTCAAGATACTTTGAGATAGAAAATTAGAATTTTTTTAAAAAATTATGGTACTCCTAGGAATCACACTCGACAAAGATCCCATTTAAGGTTCTTTGATAGATCAGAATTTTTTTTTAAGAAAATAGTATTCTTTGAGATAACAAGATCAGAATATTTTAAAAAATAAAATACTCTTTGTAATCAAATTAAAGACCTTATATTTATAAGTCATCTACCATCTCTATCTCTATTAAAGATATTTAGTATTAGATTGATCAACAAATATTTGTTTTTGATTGGATTATTAGTTTAGTTACGGAGCTTTTTGCATTTCACAAAGATTTTAATTTGATATTAATATTTATATTTTCTATGTGTTAGAAATTAGTTTGATTTGGTTTAGTATTTATGCAGATATTTAAAATTTTTAATTTATATTCATGGCTTTTTTATTATGATTATTATAAATATATATCTTTTGGTTTATGGATGATGAGTAGATGATTATGTTTAGTAAAAGATAATAAATTAATTATTTTAAGTATATTTGAAATATATATCATTTTTCTCTCTTATAAATTTTAATTATTATTAAAAATAAGAGGTTCCTTAAATCAAGTTAATTTAGTTGCTTTTATACTTTTGATGTAATTTATTGGATATACTACATATATTATTAAATATTCATCCAAGGTAAAAATTAAATAATATTTATCTGTGAGTTTTTGGAGCATTTTTATGATGACTTTTAGTCTCTCACCTAACTTCTATAACTATGAAAAGATCTTCTAGTATATTAACAATAAAAAGAAAAGTAAAAAAAAAAAATTAAAGCTAATGCAAAAAAAAAAAAAAAGAAAAGAAAATAGGTTCTACACTAAAACTGATTTAGACTTGATTCAAACTTATTAGATTGGTTTTGGGTTGGTTTTAGAATAGGATCGGATCAGTTCTGAGTCAAAAATCTAGGAACGGATTTTGAATAGGGTGGTTTTAGGTTTTAGCCTAAAATCGATCCAATCAGCTTATACTCATCCATACCATGAATGCTAGCACTTACATACTTAATATAAAGTGGACAACTTAACCTTTTTGCATAGTAATTCCATGATTTTTGTCATTTTCTTGAATTTTATTGAGATGTCCTAAATTTTTTGGTGAAAGGGATTGACGCGATCAATATTTGTTGTATAGTAATAACAAGTTTGAGGCTTGGTCAATATGACTTTACGCCCCCAAGAGGTAGTACAATGTGAAAACCTAACATATCTCAGCATTTGATTCGTAGGTCCCACCTCACCCTATCCAATATAAAAGAAATTCAAAATTAAATTGATTTGACTCAATTATCCTCTTGAAAGGAATAGGAGGAAAAAAAAAACCTTATTGAAAATATTATGCATTTTCATAAACCTAGCCATGTAAAGCACATCTAAATATTAAAATTTTTTATACCCATCTTAAAAAAAAAATTCAAAATTCAAATCCTACTACGAAGTCTTGCTCTCTACCAAAGTTTTAATTGCATGTAATGTTGAAATAAAAATCATTTAAAAAATAATTTATTGATATATTCTATAAATTGGCATTTCATCCAACAATAAAAATAACCATAACAACAATAAAGCCTTAATCCCAAACTAGTTGGTATCAATTATATGAATCCTTTTTCTTTGAGTTATTTTTTTGGTAAGATGCAAAAAATTTTAAATCTTTTTTTTATCACTTCCTTCTATATAATTTTTAGCCTACTTCTAACTCTTTTTTCTTCTATATATATATATATATATAAAGTCACGCATTTACGCAGGTATATCTTCAAGTTTACGTTGCATATATTTAACATTTAAATTATCTTTTTCTTAATTTATTCTCAATTAGAACTATCTCTACGTTTTATAAATGGTTTCACTTATTATCCCATCTTTTCTTATATTATCATACATTTATCCCAATATTTTTATTTCTGTCACATTTATCTTATGGACATATATTTTTCTAACTATTAAACATTTTATGCTATAAATTATAAGTAGTTTTATGATTGTTTTATAAAATATTTTCTTTTAACTTGTTAGATATATATATATATATAATTGGCATTCCATCTAAATAAATAAAATATTTTTGCTCATATATTACCAAGCAAAATTATAATACCATTCCTTGTTGCCTATTTATGCATGCAAGAACCGAACCGAGGAACCATGATTCGCCATCACCCATTTGTCCCTTAAGCCTTGATATCCCCATTAAGAGTGATGCAACGCAACCTCATCTCATGCGGTCAACATCCAATCCCCCAAACTTCAGCAATCAAAGGCAAGCACGTGGAGAGAGAATGCCTTACCTCCACCTTGGTCCCCTAGAATCGAATCCTGATCATGTATGGACCGGCCAGAGATCATGGCAAGAAAACCAGTCCAAGAGGGGAAAAAAATTCAAGACCAATCAACGCCCCCGCGTCTCTCTCCCTCCCTCTCTCCCTCTCTCCCTCCCCTCTTATGTGTACACCACCATACTTCTGTTCAAAGGCAATCCTCAGGAGGCAAATTGAAACTAGAAATCACTGCAGAGGAAAAGCGAATTTGATTGGCCTCGGACTCCTATCCACTGACCGCACTGTTCTCTCTCTCTTTTTTTTTTTTTTTTTTAAAATATATATATATATATATATATATTTAAGAACGGGAAGGGCTTCCAACACTGCACCCTATGTGCACGCTTTGATGGCCCTTCAAAATCCAATCACCCCCGCTCGTTTCGGTCTTTTTTTTTCCGTTTCCTGGCAATCGTTAAGGGGTTGCAGCTCAAGTCCCTGGACTGGGAGACTGTTCGTGGAACTAGAAATTAATCAGGAGTCAAAAGACGGTCCTGGAGGCCTGGTCAGGCTAAAAATCGTAGCTGGCCAGAATGGTTACCATTTCTCTCTTCGTATCTCATACTCTCTTTTACCCGCACTACACAACAAAAGATGGTGCAGATAAAGGGTGGCAAATGGATTAAAATATGTATAATTTAAAAAAAAAAAAAAAAAAAAAGGGAAAGAGAGAGAAACTCAAAATATAATCAATTGTTATATACAAAGCAAAGAAAGGCCAAATGATAAGAGGGGGTCTCTTTGGACAGTGCAGTTCCAGGGGCATGGAGAATCCCAACGCTCAGACGGTGGAACAGAAGTGGAGACCGAATAAATATTACAGCTGACCACTTCTCTCTCTCTCTCTCTCTCTCTCGTCTCCTCTCTGATAAGCCCATGACCCTTCTCCCACTATGGTTTACTTAATTTATTCTCACATGGCCCTCTTTCCATCTCGTACTAGATCGATGCCCCTTTCAAAATTCTAATTAATTAATACGACCATCCCTTTCTCTCTTCCGCTCCTCCCATAAAATCTACCTTCTCCTCTCCGATGAGAGAGGAGCGATCCGACATGTCCGAGGACGAGGACGGCGGAGGGGGCTCCGCCAAGAGCCGGGGCGGCGGCGCGCCTCCGCCCTTCTCCGACCAGGTGCTGGAGAACGTTCTCGAGAACGTTCTCCAGTTCCTGAGCTCGCGCCGGGACCGGAACGCAGCGTCCCTGGTGTGCCGGTCCTGGTACCGGGCCGAGGCCCAGACCCGGCGCGAGCTTTTCATCGGCAACTGCTACGCCGTCTCCCCCTGGCGGGCCACCGAGCGGTTCCGCCGCGTCCGGGCGGTGGTCCTCAAGGGGAAGCCCCGCTTCGCGGACTTCGGCCTGGTCCCTGACGACTGGGGCGCCCACTTCCACCCCTGGGTCTCTGCCATGGCCGCCGCCTACCCCTGGCTGGAGAAGCTCTGCCTCAAGAGGATGTCCGTCGCCGACGGCGATCTCTCCCTTCTCGCCCACTCCTTCCCTAATTTCAAAGAGCTCTCCCTTGTTTGCTGCGAAGGTTTCAGCACCGCCGGCCTCGCCGTCATCGCCGAGAAGTGCAGGTAAGAGCTTTTCTCCAATCTCCGTTATAATCCAGTTACCCATTACTGGAATCGCCAATTAGAAAGCGAAGCTCTAATCCCAAATATGCGATCTTGCGTAGATTTAGATGTGGGTTTCCGGTTTTGGGATGTGTAATTTATAGACGGGCTTGTTTTTAGGCATCTTCGAGTGCTAGATCTGATAGAGGACTATTTGGAGGATGAGGAGGATGAGATGGCGGACTGGATTTCGAGGTTCCCCGAAACGACGACCAGCTTGGAGTCGCTTGTGTTTGATTGCGTTAGCCCTGCAGTCAATTTCGAGGCCTTGGAGGCGCTCGTCACCCGCTCCCCTGCCTTGTGGCGGCTGCGGGTGAACCACCACGTTTCAATGGAGCAGCTCGGCCGCCTCCTTGCACGGGCGCCCCAGCTGACTCACCTTGGCACTGGGTCGTTTGGAACGGCCGCCGCTGCAGTCCCACAAGGAGAGAACAATGCCGCCGCAGTCGGACAAGGAGAGAACAATGTGGTGGATCTGGCGTCTACCTTTGCTGCCGCCAAGGCACTCGTTTGCCTCTCAGGCTTCCGCTATGTGGCGCCACAGTACCTCCCAGCCATCTATCCTGTCTGCGCCAACCTCACCTCCCTCAACTTCAGCTTTGCAGAGATCAGAGCCGAGGAGCTCAAGCCGGTGATCCGCCACTGCCGCAATCTTCAGAATTTCTGGGTATCGATCACTTCCAGCTCTCATTCTGTTAATTTGACTGTGTCAGGATTTTGATTCCAAATGTTGGTCTCTTGGTGGTTGTGCTTCAGGTGCTTGATACAGTGCGGGATGAAGGGCTTCAAGCAGTGGCAACGACATGTAAGGATCTTCGGGAGCTGAGGGTGTTTCCTTCGGATCCGACGGAGGACTCTGAGGGGTCTGTCTCAGATATCGGCCTCGTTGCAATATCTGAAGGCTGTCGGAAGCTCCGTTCCATTCTTTACTTCTGCCAGCAGATGACCAATGCGGCTGTTGTGACTATGTCCAAGAATTGCCAGGACCTTGTGGTGTTTCGCCTCTGTATCATGGGTCGGCACCGCCCTGATCACCTTACTGGACTGCCCATGGATGAGGGATTTGGGGCTATAGTAATGAACTGCAAGAAGCTCACGAGGCTTGCTGTTTCGGGGTTGCTCACTGATGAGGCATTTGCTTACATTGGCAAGTATGGAAAGCTGGTGAGAACTCTCTCTGTTGCTTTTGCTGGGAACAGTGACTTGGGGCTGAGGTACGTCCTGGAAGGTTGCACCAAATTGCAGAAGCTTGAGATCAGGGATAGTCCATTCGGGGATTCTGCACTGCTCTCAGGGCTTCAGCATTACTACAACATGAGGTTCCTCTGGATGTCTTCATGCAAGCTGTCGCTAAGGGGTTGCAAGGAGGTGGCTCAAAGGTTGCCTCACTTGGTGGTAGAAAAGATTAGGGACAGAAATGAGGATGATGACAGTGAGGCTGTCGAGAAGTTATACATGTACCGATCTCTGGCAGGGCCAAGGAATGACGCACCATCTTTTGTGGAGATCTTATAGAAGTATTCTTTCCATGTGACTGTGGAGAGGAAGAAAATTTTTGGCATTTCATTGTGGATCAGCCAAGGAGCTTATTTTTGATTGTTGAATTGATGTGAATCGATGCAGGGAGGGTAAGTCTGTTGGCCACGAAGACAAGGTAGCTCCTGTACTTTTTTGGTTCCAGTATTGCTTCTGCATTATGGTTGGGCTGTGGAATGACGGTTGTATTAGATCATGAGCAACTGTATCATTGTTTCTTTGTTCCAGTTGAAAATCTAGAAAATGTGATGAAGTGGGAGCAGAAAATGAAGCTCAAAGTGATGTTATATCAGTAGGTCATTATTTATACATATCTACCTGAATTAGAGTTCATGGAGCAAGGCTGCATGGCAATATGCTGAGCCAGTCCAAGTGGGATTTAGATGATAGGTGATACTTGGAAGTCTCAAACAATAACTTCATTGTGGCCTCTCCTTCTATCAAGAATTATGGATAAGTAATACAGGTGCATCATTTGATCACTTCGCTTCAGGGACTGGTATTCAAATCCTGAGGTGAAATTTGAATCTTGATTTTTTTTTTTTTCTTTTTTGTTGATTGTAGGTTTTTAAGTCATATGTGGAAGAGTTAAACTTGGAATGCTTCTTAGTCCATTTTATTTGGTTCTATTGTTGTCTGGTCATATAGACTAAGTTTCTGTAGGAATTGAAGTTTGTCATTCTCATCTTTCCTCTTCATATATCATTGTTTCATTGCTACATTAAATGCACTGGCCATAAAGTATTAAAATCATTTCGCTACTGTAGTGCCGTACTGATGGTTATATGGCATGGCCCTACTAATGATTTGGTCATGGAGAACTGGGACTGCCACAGCCCGAAGATTTTAACAAGCCACGACTCTTCCATTCATATGGTCAACATAAGTTAGGTTATGGTCCATGGTAGAAAGGAGCAGTTCATTGATTGACATCTTTATCATCAGATTAGTGCACCTTTTGGACCGCAAGCCATTGGTTCTTCTGCAGAGATTGGTGGGCAGGTCAGCTGCATCTATCATCTGTGGCCCATTAAGCTCAAATGGACTTGGCTCCACTTATAATAATCTCATTCACCAAATCCCTGATGATATGCCATAGATTCTACAGCCTGCATGATAAAGTCTCTTTGTGATTTTTTTTCTCCTCTTCCTACTTTTCTTCAGTCAATAGTTTATAGAAGTACGGATGGCTTGCTTTCTTTTTTCTTTTTTTCTTTTTCTTTGTCTTTTTTTTTTTTTTTTTGCTTCCTTGATTTAGATTGAAACCTTTTCAGCATACTGTTTTACATAGCTGAAGGTCAAAATAGTGTTCTAACTATGATGGATTCTGCAACTTCTGAGAACTCCTGAAGGACCCAGCTATCATTTTTGAAGGGTATAGTTTACTATGATGTCTTGAATGATAGTACTCTTTGGCATTGAATCTCACAAGATATGGTAGACTTAAATGATTACATAAAACACTATTCTTTCTTTTGATTTGAATGGCAAGATTAAACTGAAAGCTTATAGGTAAAACTGATGACCTTTACATCTATTAACAAGGATGATGCATCGATCTCACATTTTCCATTGGTTTGCTTTGCTCTACGCTTCTAAGATGTTGAATGGTACCTTCCACAACTGCCGGGAAAATGACTACTGCAGCTTTCTATTTGATTGCTTGTTTTTGTTGCTTATCTTTGGGTATCCATTTTCCCAGAGAAATGAAAATGACCCATACATCACAGTTCATCCTAATGATTGGCATTTTGGATTTCAGCTGGCGGGGACAAAGGATTGTGGGGAGTCAGGATTAGGAACTATCAATCTACCTTTCTATGTAAATTCCTTGATGTGTGCATCTCAATGTGCTCATTTAATTAACAACACAACCGAGGTGCACTACATGGTAAAGAGAGGAAAACAAAAAGGACATTTTTAGTGCTATTTACTTGTCATCCATGTCCATATGAAAATAAGCTGATTTTTTTAAGTAGTGGGAAGTATCAGGATGCAACTGCTTCATTGTGATAAGACTGCAATGATGGTACTTGTCTCAGTTTGCGTGTGGAACCCAAGTTTCATGTGCTGGACTGTGTTCCAAAGATGAATGAGGACCTTGATGCAATTGATTGGAGGATGGACAACAAGCATTTATTTCAAATTGGAGCAACGAATTAAGTTCAATGGCTCTCTGTAGTCCACTTCTGCTCTTGTAGATTGTGGGGAACGGGACTGATAGCTTAAGTAGGCCAACCATGAGGTTAACCATTGCATTGTCTACAAGATTACCCCCATAAGCTTGGTCCTTCAGAAGCACCTGTTAGCATTGAAAAAGGATGGCAAATTTCTCCAGTATCTGCAACCAGTAATCTCATTGCTTTGTGGAAGCTCTTTGACTTTATGATACACTAAGCTCAACATGGAAGTGATTTATTAACATGGCAGATTTGTGAATTGGAGTTATATCCCAAATACGAGTTTTTGGGTTTGGTTCTAGGTAATTATAGTATATATGAATCTCCCTCTCTATCTCTTAAAAATAATAATAATAAATAGAAGTGATTTATTAATGTCTCAATTTTGAAGTTGTGTTGCTGGTGAAGTCTCAAAGGTAAGTAAGTGTACCATTTACTTGGGATAGAATCTTCCTGATGAAGGTCAGGAGGGAATTTTTCAGATTTCATGGTGGCTAGTCAACACAAAGATCTCTACATTGGTTGATAAACCAAGCAAGCTATGGCATAGAAGAGGGAACAAGAGATCTTCAGCTTATGAAACATCCGTTTCCAAATCTGCACTTCCCTCAGAATGGTAGTCGAAAGAATTTAAACTTACCTAAATGAAACACACAACTATACAAGGCTAAACCTAAAATTGAAAAGCAATCTCAGGTCTGGCATAATATTTCTCCACTTTGTACTCCCTACTACTGCTAAATCTGTCATAGGTGCTAGGGAATTTGATGTCAAGTTTGTGAAAAGGATCCAGAGTTACGATGCTACCAGATTCAACAAAAACATCTAATTTACTGACCTTTTGATTTACTTTTGATTTTTTCCGAGAGGGAAATTTACTTTCTTTTGAGTTTTATTTGTTGACTAGTGACACACTATGAAATTTTGAGTTGATTGATTCTGAAATCGTACCACGACCAACATAAGCAAAGTTTGTCGTTGAGTTTCAACTCTTCAATGTGACAGCACCCTATCTCTTCAATCACTTCTCACTGAGAGACGCGAGCTGGTCAGCATTCACAATTGTTGGTATGGTAGTGATCCACTGATTTCAAATCTCTTCAGATATTTTCATTGATGTCACTAGCAAATAAATGGTTAAAAAGACACTGTAAAGGCTATAATTATGCTGGCCGAACTCCACTGCACAAAATGAACTTGATAACAGAGATCTAGCTGATAAAGCCTGGAATAAAAGCCAATGAAATCAAGGTTCTCTTCCACAGATCTTTTGCACAAACTGTGGATTACTAAAAAACAATTGCCTCCATTTAGATCAGTGGAACAAGGATTTTTTTTGAAATCAAATGCTAGGTAGGTGTTCCATAGTTTGAGGGAAAAAAAAGAGGTGGAGGTGGAATTACAACTCTTTCTATTCAGAAACAAAGAAATCTTTACAATATATAATATATATACACACATATATATATACGTGCATATCTACATAGATACATACATATATTTAAAAAAAAAAAAAAAATAGAAACTAGAGTTGTGACAGAATTTGCTCGACAACAGTATGCTACTTTATAGTTAATTCTGAGTAGATTTGCTCTGTTATACGTGAGATGAGAATTCCTTTTTCTCATGATGAGCTGAGCATCCTGTAGAACTTTATGTAAAATTTCCCAATGATATCGAGCATTGACTGGTTGATGTGGAAGGACGAAGCTGGAGCATTTTTATCCACAGCTATAAGAGGCACATCGAGACAACGGGAAAAATTGGATGACTTGATATTCGATTTTAAATGATAGCAAAACTGTCAACATCTAGGTTCAGGTTGTTGGCCACCGGAGCCATTCCTTTAGACATCATAGACGGAGGCGACTTTTATTGCTTCTCTCTCACTCAACGTCTATGCTATCTTTAGAGCCAAAACTATAGTTGCACTCAATTCCCTTCTTCCAATGGTCTTTGTCCACATTACCTATCTCCCAAAGCCTCCGTAGCCATTTCCTTTCTAGACCTCCCTCTCTCCACTGGCCTCATTATATTCCTTTTTCTTTCACTCTGCTTGCTTGCTTGCTTGCATTGCCTTGAGAGTGCAGCAATTTTCAAACCCCACATCCCTTTCGTGCAATCACCATCACACATCATTGCAAGCTCCAATCAGACCGTGTTTAGACAAAAACTCACCAGTGGATGGAAGCATAAAGCGTGGAGTAAAACGCCATGTTCGCATCTTATCTGTAGCTTAGCGTGGTAGGACCTTATCAAATGAGCAAACCTTACGTCAGACCAACCCTAGTCTCTCTAGGCCTTTGTGCTCGTTCCTTGTGCCATCCAATTTGTGACATCAGAGAGTTTACGGCATGGAATCTCTTCTTGCTCTCGGGATCTGTTAGTAATTATTTTTCTTTTTCTCTATGTATGTTTTTCTGGAGCAAGTATTTGCTAATGATTAACATTAAATCATCCTTTTCTATTTCATGGATTCATTCAAAGAACAATTCCTTAAGATGGAATCTTCGGTACAGCAAGGCTTCCATTTGAACCATACCCTTTCATTACCACAAGATAAGTTCAAATATCTTGAACAATGCAATATTTTCCTTCCTCCTGCTCCATTCTTTACTCCATTTTCCCTTTCTTATTCAATCATTAGCTAAATGAACATAGATAGCTATCAGATACTAATTGCGAGACTAATTGCAAAATTATGGGCCACAGCTGTTTTAACATGTGCACCAAAACATCACATTTGCATTGACACAAAAGTTAGGCCAAGGAATATTAAGTAAATTTTTGAACTATATTTTCTAGGTTTCTTTCAGGTTGTTAGTTGATTACACTCATTTTTTTTAGCTACCTCCAATTAAACTTGTTAGAATTCAATAACCTCTCTAAAAATATATAAATAATGTAAAAAAAACTATATATATATATAATGATTAAAATATTTTGAATTTTAGGATATAATGAAATCAAATATGAGGATACACGTTTTGGTGATAATATATGATTTATAGTAAGGGATGCATTTTGCTGCTTTTAAGAGGAAAGAGTGTCTACTCTTCTCAGCTTTAAAATAAATAATCAAAGATTTATATCATTGATTATGATCTAACTATTAAAAATATATTGAAATAAAAAATCATATACTTTTATGGCCTCTAACATATAGATTATGTGGACACAAAAATGAATGGTTGATTATGATATGCGATCATATTTTACAAAGATGTAAACATTATATATATTTTTTAATATATGTAGATGATAATTTCTAAGATGCAATCTTGATTTAAATTCTTTATCATGTATCTTAGTACACAAGCACAATAAATACAGGCTATTTTTCAAATCCATATAATACATAAACCATCGATATATATATATATATATATATATATTGATTTCTAAACATTTTTAAAACATATCACAATCAATAATATAGAAATTCAATTTGGATTCGGAGTGGATGCCTTTCTTCCAAAGAGGTTTTTAAAATTCATCACATATAATTATTTTTAATTATGTTTTAACTTAATATTGTTAGGTGTACATGTAGTTCACCTATTTTCAAGCAAAGGGTGAATAGGCAATTTAACCAATTGGCCTAAGTGTATGCGTAAGTTGTTAGGGAAATTTTACCAATGTTAATCAAATTTTAAATCATCCATCTTGGATTAATTATGAAGGTTAAGGTAATATTTAAACCTAAAGCATGTTTACATGTTTAGGCCGGGTCCTAATTTAATTTAGGTGAGGTAGTGACTAGATATAGCTCTGTTTGTGTCCTATGAAACCACTTTTTTGGGGAAGATAGAGAGTTAAGATGGAAGAAATTCTAGCTGAAGTTCAAGTGGGACTCAAACCCTTGTTCATGGTACTAACCTAGGCTTCACCAATTGTGCTAGTTAACACCCTCATAGTTTGTGAAACTAACCATAATCCAATGCTTGATTGTTACAAAATCATTTCTAAGATTCACATTTGAACATTAAAAGTCCCTTTTTATTTGGATCAGAACACCAACTAACTCACTCAAATCTAATCCAACTTGAGTCAAACTGATTCAATTCTGAAATTACCATTAATAATTTGTAGATCAGCTAAGATTGGGTTTGTGATTATGAGGCTGAAATAATCCCAAGGTGTCGATGTATTGATAGTGTTGAAACATACATTGCAATGCACATCTGATTTCATGGACCAAGGATTGTTATGGCTTGAGATAACTCAAGTCTTTCAAAGTGTGTTGTTTGAGTTTAAAATAGGCTCATTTGATAGTGGTTTGGGTCAATCACATTTGAGCATGGAGTACCTTTTAGAAGTGGCAGGAATTTGACTTGACTCATGGATCGATCCAAACCAATTTAAAAGAAATAAGTTTAGGATTTTACCTTTTTTTTACCCGAATTCAAAATGATCCGAACATAAAATGATCAGAAAATTTTAGGATTGGATCATAGGTAATCCGAATGATCTAAAAATGGTATTTGAGTAAGATATATTTTTAGTTTTATCTATTTTAAATTTTAAAATTTTATATAGATGATATTATATAATTTTATAAGCTACCAATTAGATTATTTATATGACTAATATTTTAATATTATATATTCTTTGATATATAATATAATTGGTGTTAATGTGACTCAGTAAATAATGGGATTAGAAGTATACTTTTTTAGGTTGAGGATTATTGAATAATCGACATAATGTTTTAAACACTCTTGAGAAAAAAAGAAAAGAGCAAAATTAAGCATAACTTTACTCCTTTTTTTTTATATATAATTAAACACATTTTCAACATTTACTTATTTTATTTTATAATCTTATTAGTAATTTAATTTTAATATTTATTTAATTTTAAAAGCATACTTTATAGATCATTACTTAATTATATTATTTTAATATTTTATAATTTTAGAACTATTAGTATCTAATCATACTACAATTTTATATCTATCTCCTCTAACATTTAGAGTAACAAATGGATTAAAAAAGAAAAAAAGGATTAAATAAACTATTAATAAATTATTTAAAAAGAATAAGATAGAAGTGTATACTAAATTTTTGAAGAAAAAAAAACTAAATCAATCCAAAATGATCCATACATTGCCCCTAACCTGGTCATTTAGGGTTAGGGTTTAGCTTCAAATGACCCAAGCCCAAAAATAAACCGAACCTAAATTGATCTGACCCAATATCAATTGCCACCCCTAATATCTTTCCAACAACAGGTTCACCATTAAACCTTATAATAATCTAAGCCAATTGGTCCCAATTTATGCATAAATTGCATAAAATTTCAATCTGATCAGAATCCTCAAGCTACCTTTCAAATTATTAAAACTGATGATCCATTCTATTTCTATTATGTTAGGCTGCAGTTTTTAGATTACGATGAGCTATGTTTGAATGCTTGTTTAATAGTGATCAACTGTTGGACTGGCTTGAGAATTAGATGCAGTGAGCTCGGGAAGTAGCTTTTATTGGATTCAATCAGACCAGATAGACATTGGTACGTTCATCTACCCATCAAATCCAAGATTTGAACAGGGAGAAGTTCATTAGGTTTTAATTAAATATTTTAAACAATTTCTTGAATAGGTAAATGGAAATCATTTGATGACTCTGAATTTTAAGTGATAAACTTTGACCATTGGGTTGCTCCGAGATCAGAACACTGGGAAGTCTAATGGATTATCTTTGTCAAAGTTTCTTCTTGGAGATTGATGTGAGATAATCTGATCCGGACTGCTGACGTAGCAAAAAGATAACGTAGCAAAATATATAATACCTATCTATTATAATGAATAACATACTCATGTATATTCATATGACATCCATGCAATAAATGAGATAAACCATTCAAAAACATCACAACTTATACAAATAACAAAAGAAAAAAAACTCAATCACATCTTTACACAATTCAAAATTTAAAATTTAAATATTTAAGATTCAAAATATCTCACCTCTAAAAGCATGGTCAGAAAATTCGATGGAATTAAAGTTTGAACAAGCAATTAAAGTTTGAGGAGAGTTATTATTGACATGCAATGCATTACTAGCCACGTACTAAGATAGTCAGTCATCCTCATTGAAAGGTAGTGCATCACTATCTACATACTTTCTCATTTGTCTTTATTGAGATATAGTGCATCATTTGTCACACGTCAATCTAGTTAACCTTGTCGAGAGATAGAATACCATTAGCTGCATATCACTATGGGTCATGACCTTTCCCTTATTACTATTATCTGACATTATACTAAATAGTTGTACTATGATATTAGTTGTCGTTCATGCTCTATGGGTCATGACCTTTTTCTTATTACTATTATCTGATGTTACACTAAATAGTTGCATTATAATATTGGCTGTCGTCCATGCACTATATGTTATTTTTACTACTAAGTTGGAAAAATGTAGAGGAAGGGAGGGAGAGGAAAAAAGGAGAAAGAAAAGCGCCTTATGGTAAGGATAGAGGGAAGAGGCAAAAAGAAAGAGAAGAGAGAGAGAGAAAGAGAGAGAGGTTGGCTAGCAACTGAGGTAACTAGATTTAACTAGTGGCAATTGGATCTAACCAATAATAGTGTCACGAGCTAGATAAGGATTAAGATAAAGGAGAAAAGAAGAGAAGAGAGACAAAGGCGAAAATGAAAGGAGGAGAGATGACTACCTTTGATAGTTGGCTTAATCGAATTTAGTTGGCAATAGCACTAAAAACCAAAGAAAGAAAGAAAGAAAGAGATAGGAAGAGAGAGAAGGAGAAAGTGAGGAAGAAAGAGGGAGAGAAGAGATTTTAAAGTTTTTATGGCACTTGTTGTGCTATTCTCCTTTCATCACTATAAAGTTTTTTTGATTCATGTTTACACATCTAAACTAATTTCATCCAAAAACTACCTCAAGATTGTAAGACTCTTTTCTTTTAATAATCAGCTCATGTGCTGGTACTTTTAGAAATCCTTTTTTTTTTGAAAAAAAAAATAAACTATGCATATTCAAACCACCATCAATTGGCACTCAACGTAGATCAAACTCACAAAATAGAGAAGTGGAGTTACTGGCTATCAGACCAAGACCCAATTCTTAATATAAATGGGCTGCCAAGGTCAGCCGAAGCCAATATTCCAAAAACTTTGTCTAGGCTTTGGTACGACATACCCGACTTAAACTTGCATTTCAAATTTGGGTCTGGCCCTGCCTGATCACAGAAACCCAGACCAAGAGGAACCCCAGCACAGTCCAAAAGATTTTGATCAACATACAGTTATCCTCTTCACCTCCGTTCTATCCAATTTGATGATAGGTCTTGGGTGGATGATTTAGGTACCTATCTAGGAGAGCAATTTGTCATATCTCTATACTTGGCAGCTAATAATAACTTTAATTTAATCATGGTTAAAATTTTAAACACATATATGCAATCCTAATAACTTAGTGATTTATTATTAACTTTAATCTTATTGCCATTTGAGTTTCAAACACCATCATTTTCATGTAAATTCCATGCAAAACCTTTTTGTACATATCTCTTTCAATCTCATTATTTCTTCTGAATTGGCATCTTGAAATCTACCATACAACGAAGTAATATTTGACAATTAGATATGATAATTTGAGTAGTAATATTTGATTTCCGATAATTTAAGATTGCTATAAATCATGATAATCCTATTCCCATTTGAATAGTAGGTATCTGATGTTGTCAAAGTTTGATAATTAGACTATTAACTTCTATATAAATATTAAATAATATTTAATTTAATTATATATTTAATTTACATTAAATAGAATTTAAATATCTAATATTATATTTATATTTAATATCAAAATATAACATAATATTTTATATTATATTAAATTTAAATATCAATATAATATTAAATATTTTAAACATTATTATATTTATATAATAATATGTAAATGTTAAATTTATAATTATTAATATTTATGACCTTACATATTAAGTTATTAGATAATATATATTAAATATTTATAATATTTAAATATATAATATTTTAAAATTAGTTTACAAAAAATATTAATTTTTATTAAAACACTTCATATTCTAGCAAAAAAATAGGGAGGGCCACTTAAAAGATAAAAGAAAATTTATAATGAAATTTAGATAAAATTTGAAAATATGATGAATTAATTACCATATTTTATTTTTATGAGCCAAATATGTTAATCTTTTATTCTTAAGGAACTGATTATCAAATGCAAGATTATTAGAAATATAAATTTTTAATAATATTACATCATCACGAATCGAATACCATCTAAAATTAACATTGCATGTTGCCCAAGTAATTCATACTATGCATGTAGCCTTTTAAAAAATATATTACCTTCAACATGCCCATCATGTGTCAACAATAGATCAATGAGTCATCCATGGGCAGAATTTTCAAATAACCCTTGCAAAAAGAATTGACTGCAAATATTTAAATGCACATAACAATGCAAACTTATCATGGTATAATCTCATCTCCATTTGTGATTTAAATAGATGTAATGTATGATTGTTGAACCCTATGGATGTCTGGCGGCATTAAACAAAGGGTAGTCCAATTCAAATAGAAATATCCATGATCCTAGAAGTAAGAAGCCATTCAAATCAAACAAAACATAATCCAAACAATATTTCAATACAATCTGATCTTCGGAGAGCTTCCAAACATAGAGGAATTTAACATTCTTTCTTCTATCGTATGCATTGCACATGCTCCTATGCTTGTTGGCACATGTAATAAAATATTCTGAAATAAACTTTTTAATTTGGACAAATATTAGATGGTATATGATCCGAATTAATCAAACCCTCCTCATTGTGCTTCTTGTCCAGTGATGTGTCCGCATTCAAATCATTTTCAATCTTCTGTAGAAAGTCTAGCATCATCTCCAAACTTTTATCATCTGCAACAGAATAAACAGAGAAAAAAATTATTCGACAAAATATTTAAAAACTATTGGAAAATAAAGTGCTAGTGATGTAAACTGTTATAAAATTATCCAGATGACCCAGATTGCTTTTGGATCCAAGGCCAGCTCTTTGGGACAGATGGTTCAGAGCCACAAGAAAGAACAGGTAAACAACCAGGAGGAATGATCAGCCAAATGGTCTGACCATCAGGTCTAGATGAGATTAAGACAGCATTAGTACAAATAATACGATTCCACTAACCCATCATCACAGACTAGTAACAATATATACAAAAATAATTTTGATGCAGACAAAGAAGCCCATCCCCTTGATAAAGGACTAGAAAAATTGATGAATGGTGGCCTATCAGAGGCTCAACTAACTAAATTATGATAACATAACATTAATGAAAGCAGAAAAGGAAGAGATCACATGATAAGCTCACCAAGCCTGGGGACGGTGTGGCCCTTGGGGTGGCGGATGACAATTGGATCCACAAATGATTCCAGCAGTGTTTCACCATGGGTTTTCAAGAAATCCATCTCCCCTGAAAACAAAATGCAGCTCCAGCTTAGTGATCTTGCAACAGTTACATATCATTTTAATTTCAATCTACTTCAATATAAGATAGGAAGAACACCATTATTTTATACACTTATTCCTCAGGTCCCATTACGTTGTTATGATTGATGGAAAATGATTTAGTCTTAAGGATGCTTTAAACTATTCTAACGAGATACCCTCTTAAGCAGTTTGTCTTAGGTAAGATAAACTAAAGGTATTGGGGCTAAGAAATGATGAAAGAATCCAAAAAATAATCAATAGGTTTGGTTGGATCCTGACTGGAAAACCAAACCCTTTTAAGGGACTATGCAGCCAAAATTGGACCCAGAATACATGACTCTGCTCCCCTAGGCCCAACAAACTTAATTTAAAAGTTACAACCAATATCAACTAAGTGGAATTTATCAAACATTTTGAATGCAATCATATGCTATGATGATGAATTGGGAATTAATATAGAGTAAATCAATTCTATTCTACAATAAAGGATGTGTGAGTAAGGTTGTCTGAACATAATCCACTTCACAAATAGTTCTATCTGAACCTTCTCATTCATCTAATGATATTTTCCTCTAATAACTTCTTTGTTGATAATTCTATTTAATAAATCCACTATGTCTCAAGTGTATGCCTCATGAGTTGAAATATGCAAAAATTGTTAAGTAAAAACATTGTAAACAAAGTTCAGTCAAGGATATATCATAAAAAAAAGCGAGGCATGAAAATGGACTAAAAACCAAGCCGATACAAAATGTATGTAACATTTACACAACTACAAAATAGTCTCTTAACCAAAAGAATTCAGAAAATCATAATTGTGTGTGTGTGTGTGTGAGAGAGAGAGAGAGGTTAGCTGGTTTTCAAACTTGGCATGTATATGGGTTACCCATCCTCTGTATTGGACCATGGAAGGGAGGACATCAATGCACTAGAAAATTTTGGATGGCCAGCAAAGAATTTACCCGCCGGAGCTAGACAAGCCTTATTATAATTATACACAACCGTCTTATTGATGTCATTATTAAAAGCTTCTGCTTTAATATATTATCATACCGAATTCACATGGCCTTAAAAACTTGAGTACAAGTTAATTGATAGTAGGTGAATTTGAGTTATAAGCCCTTCGAATTTTTCTTTCATATTTAATATAGGACTATTTTTGCGGTATTACAATCTTCCTCTGTTATCGAGCGATATCCTTATCGCATGCCACAAACTATCTAGAATCTATCCTGAGCTATGTCGTTGGTGCTGCAAGGATGGCTCCATGCAATGACGAAACTCTACCATCGTCCCATAGGTACACTTGGTTACATTCGAATTCGAACGTAGTTAAGCTTAAATTCGATCACCTCCATTCTTAAATCCACACAGTTCATGAATCCCAAAGATGAAAAAAGTAAGAAAAGTGGGATGGCTCTGAGATCTGTATCAATTCAAGGATGAGAAAGATGATCGATCCTAAACTTGGCTATATTCGAATTCGAATATAACTAAGTCTACCTCTATATATATATTCATTCTTGGATTGGGTTGAATCTGGTTGGAACTATTTTTTCTAAACATAAGCTTGGTTTTAAATTTGAATGGGCCTATAAAAAAAATGATCTGGTTTGACCCTATGGGCTAAAAATTTTGATCCAGGTTTTGAAATTTTCAAGACCAGGTTAGGCCAGCCGGGTTGGCCCGGGTGCTTAATTTAGCGCACGGATCATCCCTATGAACCATTTTTTCAACTTGAATGTCACATCCTACAAAAAAAAAAAGAAAACGAGTAAAATAAAATAAAATAAAAAAAGTATCTCAGCTTGATGCCATTAAGTAGGCAGATGGAACTATTCCTCCAAAATAGAAAAGGGCAGGTAGAACCATCTAGTTGGGTGGCAAATCAGAAACAAGCATTGCATTTAATTTAGAGAAATGAACATCACAGCTCCCTTCCTTCCTTTCCACTGATATTATGACACGGCTGTCTATCCCAACGCTCAACCACCCCCACATGGCTAATACCCTCCTGTCATATAAGAGCTTTGTGGAATTCGAATGGAGCAGTGATGGGTAGCAATCCTCATAAATTAAAAACAGTAGTAGCATTATGATGACCAGCTTAGTGCCATCATTTCAACTCTAAACAATGACTGACTTGCTTACGGTCGGCTAACAGTATTCCAAGAAAAAAAAAATTAAAAGCTCGACGAACTGAGTTGCTTGCGGTTGACAAACAATCAAACCAACCATCCAAATATATTTCTGCATTTATACTCAAACACCACGCCACGCAAGATTATAAATATTGATTGACATGCGTTATTTCCTCTTAAGGATGACAATTTTCTGAACCGTGAACATTCATTCACCTCCGCCTTCTTCACTTCATTGGGGATATGTTAAAAACTAAATATAAATATGAATACAAAAATATATGATAATGAGTACAGAATGAATATGAATGCAACGATTTATTTATTTCATATATTTTTATTTTATTTTAATTTTATTATACTTACTAATAAAATTATTTAAATATTATTATTTAATAAAAAAATTATTTTTATTTAATAAAAATTAATAAGACACACATCACAATTTTTTAGGATCTAATACATTTAACTTATCTAAATTAAAGAAAAAAAAAGTTTCTTTTAATTACTATTCCCATCTATTTTGGAATGAATTTGAAGTCTAAAAGAAAAAAATATTCAAACTAATAGCTAAAAATTAATTAAATTTATTTAATAAATAAATATCGACATTGGTAATAAGACATGCACGTATATGGATGAGTATTACATAATCGTTACAGATATAAATACGGATAAAAAAATTATATTATAATATATATATATATATATAAATATATATATTATAAATATAGCTACGAATGAACCTTTCTTTGTACCCGTTCCATCCCTACTTGTCCCCACCGAAAATTACTGAAAAAGACATTTAAATCCAAGTATCTATCAGACCGGTCTAACACGTTTTTTCGAAAAAATAAGAGGAGCCAAAATTTGACTCTTCTTCGTACTTTTGTGACCCACCAATAAGAGGAAACCGTGGGTGGGATCACAAGGTAGACCGCCCAAAATTTTGGTCAGAATCCTTGTCTGATACTCTCAAACCGTGCGATATAAATCGAACGGACCAAATCAAGAAGCAATAGCCAACCAGGGGAATCTGGAGCCTATTCCCACGTCTATTACCCTTACCGAAGCGAGGATATTACGGAAATACCTATAAAGTGGAGCGAGGGGCACTCGATCTTGGACGCGTACGCCTCCTCCGACACCTTCGGTGACTGGAACTTTGCCCCTCCGATGATCACCAAGCACTTCACCTTCGGAACTCTCGTCAACGCTATCCCCTATTATTTAAAACAATAAAATAAATTAAATCCAGCCAGACATTCGCCCATGGAGATGCCGAATCGCCACCTACCCTCGCTTGTAGACCCGGCATCGCGGCGGAGAGAATCGCCCCCTGTCATCCCAAATCGATCGAGAAAGACAAATAAAAATATTTTCAAATATATTTAAAATAAAAAATTCTTAGCATATTTATTATCTGTTATTTACCTGAGAGAATCCCATCAAACCATCGAACGGCCCGTGTTTGATCATCAGGTCTTCGATGTACGCCAGGCACTCATCGAAGTTCCTGTACTCCACGAATTTCTTTATATATATATATATATATATATAAAAAGAAAATTAGATGAGGAAAGGGGAAGAAAGGAATGGGATGGGAGGGAAGGGGGCGGTAAGCATACCTTGTCGAACTGGAACCACTCGTAATAGGGGGGAGGGAATATTCCGTCAACGTCGGACTTGCCCTCCGCCGGGAAGGGGGCGTCGGCGAAGAAGAGGTCGAGGCGGGCGGTGACGTGTTCTGGCCACTTGCCCACCACTTGCGTCCGCATAATCTCGCCGCTGGTGCGGAAGCCGTGGAGGCAGAGGAACCGCGGCCGCCGCCGGGCACCGCTCGTCGCCTTATTGCCCTCTGCCAGGCTCCCCATCGCTACGACTGTGACGGCAATCAACGAGAACACCGGACACGCCCTCCTCGCGTCTCCGCCAAGCTCGGGAAAGAATCCGATGGACGGAGAAGGCAGATCGCTCCGCTTTATAGAGGGAAGGTCCGGTCTGGTGGGTGCTCGAGACTTCTGGAATATGCAAATCGGCCAATACATTTATTTTGTAAACTATTTAAATATTGAGATGAACGGTCTGATAGGGGGATGAGGTACAGGTCATTAGGAGTTCGTGAGGTACACGATAAGCGCTGGTTTCGTGGCAGCGCGGTGCTTGAGAGTGCACGTGGGGAGATGGAGGGTGGTGGGACGATGCTCCACGCCGCGTTGAAATATACCGCGGAAATTCAGTATGACCCAGGTCCGCGATACACGTGGACATTGCGATTTGTTCTCCCCACCATTACAAAGACCCAGCGCTTGGATGGCAAAACTGGATATGAAATGAAATAATTGAGTTTAGGTTGGCCTTACACAATTATAATATATATATATATATATATATAATTTAATATAATATAAGATAGATTTGGTTACGTTTGTACCTTAACTTTTACAATACACTCCATATAAAATAATTTTTATTACTTATATATTTTTTCGCTAAAGAATAAGGATATGAATCATATCCTTATTATTTTAACAAAAAAAAAAGAGTATGAGCCATATTCTTATTATGTTATTAATATACTTCTTTAATAAAGAATAGGAATATAAAAGTTATATTTTCATATCTCTATTCTATTACTTATGTGATATAAGTTATATTTTGTTACTCATATACTTTTTTCACTAAAAATAAGAATATGAGTCGTATCCCTATTCTCTTACTCCTATATTTTATAAAGATAATAGGATAAGAGTTATAAATGCCTTTTTTTTTTTTCAATAAAAAATAGAAAATGATAGTTAACGAGTGTCTTTTTGGTTTCAAGATTCATGCGAATTTAATGATGGGACACAACTAAATTTGAGCTTAGTTACATATGAATGTAGCAAAGTTTTTTTTATATAATATAAATTTATTACCCTAGAAATAACTATAAAATATCTACAATAATAAAAGTCAACAATAAAGGAGCCCATGTTTTTATAGTGAGTGCAAATATGTAAATAATCATAATGATTGTCCATTATCATAAAGTGCACAAATATGAAATAGATACTAACAATAATAGAGAAATAGGGCTCGTGTGTTTGATTAAATTGTTTAGTAAGTGTTTGATTAAATTGTTTAATAAAGAGATAAAAAATCATAATTATTAAGAGTATAAGCATGAAAATGAATTCCAATGGTTGTGGAGAGTTGGGAGAGCATTTATTTGATTTAGTTGCTTACTACCCCTCAAGGTAGCAAGTATGAAGATTTTAAGTTCAACAAGAAGGGTGCAAAACCTATTCGTAAGAAAAAATAAAAGAAAAAAATAAAACAAAAGAGGAAAAAAATAAAAAAAAAATGAAAGAAATAAATTTTTATTGTTTTGACTTTATTCAATTACATATCATACACAAATAATCCTAAACCCAGTCCTCACACATGAAGATCTACCTATTTTAAATTTTGAATATAATAATGGCCCAAATGTATTCACCGGAGCTCCTCCAACCTTAGCCTTCGGTTCTGAACTTTTCAAGATTATTTTTATTTTGACTGATTGCATCTTATTCTTACTGACATCTTGCTCCAATTTGCTTAGGTTTCCCCAAAAGAAAGATTATGGCTAGAGGTTACCGGCTTGTAACATTTCAAACTATTTATATTAAGCGGCAACTGAGATACACACTAAATTAAAAAAAAAAAAGAAAAAAAAAAGCTAGCTGCCCTTTTTTTTTTTTTTCTTCTTTTTTTTTATTTGGTGGAAGAAGAAAGGAACTATCAAAACTGCTGAGGACAAGCTACGCCTCTAACCCTCAGTAGCAGAAGCCACACAAATTAGGCATTTGCATGACCTTTTAACAAAAGAGCAAAAAGATGTGATGAAAGTAAAAGAGAAATAAGTAGGGAGAAAAGATGAATTTATAATTTTAATAATAATATTTAGAGATGACAATGTTTTTCAAACTTACAGATACTTGCTCTCCACTTCATTTAGAGCAAGTGCGAGACACATGACAATACTTATTATGCATACAGAATGGATGGATGCAAAGATATTCCCATCTACAGAATGGATGGATGCAAAGATATTCCCATCCACCTCGCTTAACGCCCATTGATAAATTTAATTAATTATCTTTATTTTTATTAACATAATTCTAAACTTTTAATAGAAAGCTTTACGAGCATCATAAATTATAATTTATCTTGACCTAGACCTAGTCCATTTATTGAGGCTGAAATTGAAACGTAAAAAATAAAGCAACCCATAATTACTTTATACTTGCATCTGAAATTAATAGAAAGCTTTACGAGCATCATAAATCATAATTTATCTTGACCTAGTCCATTTATTTAGCCTGAAATTGAAAGGTAAAAAACAAAGCAACCCATAATTACTTTATACTTGCATCTGAAATTAAAATTTAAAAAAAATAAAAAAAAAATGAATGAAACTGAGTCCAAAACATATGGTGGGTTTACAATAATTATAAAATGGGTAGGATAGGCATCGTTATTAATAATCTGACGAGTACTGATATAAAATTTTATATTTATAATGAATATAGAATAAATATAAATATGAATTTTTTGATGAATATGAATATTAAGATATCTTTCTTGCAGCCAGCGGCCTTATTTTCATTCCTAATAATATTTTAGTAACGACTCAATTGTTCCCGATGAAAGCCACATTGAGCAAGGGCAGATACGTAGTTGTCGCTAAAAGCTTTCAATAATACACTTCCCTTCTTACTGATCAAAATAGATCGCTGAAAATAATTAACAACAATTTTTGTTGCCACGAAGTAGTTGCCATTAACACTTGTTCTTATGAATAAAAAAATTATTAGATGGATCAGGGCAACGAGAGTTCCAATAGGCGCGGGGTTGGCTCAGCCCCAGCAAACGGGTAGAGCGGAGAGCAAACAATCTCTGGGTCCGCATTATCCAGGATAATGGTAGGGATTATTGGTTCCCAGCAAACGGGTAGAGCGGAGAGCAAAAAATCTCTGGGTCCGCATTATCCAGGATAATGGTAGGGATAATTGGTTCCCTCTATGGTCTTTTGGTCCAAAGGGGGAGGAAGGCAAGGGAGATATGCCATCATCAATGCGGGTCAGCACGGGTCATTTCAAAGTGGGCATCAATCACGCGCCAAAGACACATAAAAAGAGACCAAAAAATAAAAAAAATAAAAAATTAAAGAAGCAGTTGATTCATAAAATGTAAGATTTTTCCTTAATAATTGCTAGAATTTAAAGATCTGAGCAGATATTCATATTTAGTTTGTATAATAATTAAATTATAGTTTAAAAATTATTTTACCTTAACATGCTTGGTTGACAAATCAAATTATTAAAAATCTAAGTAAAAAATATGCTAAAATTTTAAAAATATCTTTATTTTTTAAATTAAAAAAAAACAAAGCAAAATAATATTTTTAAATATAACAATTATATATTATATAAAATATATAATTAACACAAAGTAATAAAAACTATTATAAATATATAATATAATTACTGTAATTATATATAATATAAAAAGCATATAATATTATATTTTAATATAAATAATTATTTATATGAAAATATAATATGCATCATATTATCATAAGTAAATGATTATTGTAGCTATTTAATATAATTAAATATTACAAATATTATTATTAATAATATTAATAATACTATATATAGTATAATAATTAGTATATAATTATATCATAATAATAACTATATATTTATTATTAAAAAATATTTTTATAATATAAAATAATAATATAATATTATTATATTTTAATAATATTATTAAATTATTATTATAGTAAACAAAATTTATAAGGTAAATTTAATATTTTATTATATATTATATTACATAATATTAAATTTTTTTAATATATTAGTATACAAAAAATTCTATAATAAGTATACTAATAATTATATTGAAATAATTAATTATTATATATAATTTAACATAATATTCTTATTATTTATTTATATGTAATAAAAAAATAATTAAAATTTTTATGTAACATATAATATTAATATTAAAATTATGTTGTTCTTGCATCCCAAAGGATATTGCATAATTAATATCTCCTTCCTTCTCTTATGAATGTGTTTTATTTCAAAGGATAATATAGGAAAGAATAAGAAAAACATTCCCACTAGGTGGCATTATCTAGGTCTCTGCAAACAAATCAGGTTGCCATGTTAGCAATTGGGTTGCCATGTTTTGTGACAATTTAATTGTCAAAGTAATCTAAGATCCCCGTTAACATTTCTAAATATGCTGAACCAAATACAAGAAAAATTTTTGCGAACCAAATACCTTCTAATAGTTTTTGATGTCCCCTTGGACCTAAAATATCCTATAAATCAAAGGTTTTGGTGGTGGAAAACAGTGAACCTAAAGATTCTTTTGAGGCAACCATTCCAACTAGTACTCACCTTGCTTTTTCGTTAAAGCAAGTTTCCTCCCTGCGGGTCCATGTTCAAAATGGCAATCCTGAACAGAAAGTGAGGTCCAAGGGCCAGATTCTTCTTATTTATTAATTTTGCCCTCTAGAAAGCAAAAAAGCTCTGGGAGCCTTCAACTCATCATGTTGCACCCAAAGAAATTTCAGGGTGTTATGAGTTAGGTGAAGACTTATGGACCTTTTGAAAACATTTTACATGCTCCGTAATCAGGTGAAAAAGATTTTGATGGTGATTTTATTCTTAAAAATGCGAACATTATATTAAAAAAAAGTAATAAAAAAAATATCTAAATTTTTACATCATATAGAAGCATATTTGTTTGTTGTTTTATATTCCCAAAGATGGGAGGCAGCCAAGCTCTCATTTGAAAACCATGTTAAACAGAGTGTCAGAACATACGGTTTTGATATCTGTTGCTTTTTGGAAACTAGATTATCTGAAGCATCCACGGATAGAATACATTTTAGCAATCTGTGGAATTTGTTCTCTCTCCCTGCATAAGGGTTGTCTAGCGGAATTATGATTATATCAAAAGGGTCAAATAGATCTCATCTCAAACAACAAAGAAGTGTTTGATGGGGTTACCCTTCTGATTTTACACGTGGTTTATGGGTGCTGTCTATACCAGGAGGTCTTGAAAGAAGATTGGTATGTGAATTCCATTTGTAGTGGTGTTCAGATGATCTGTGATTTTAATCATACAATATCTAGTTTTGGGGAGAGAGAGAGAGAGAGAGAGAGAGAGAGAGAGAGAGAGGGGTCAATCTTTTGTGGAGGATAGATATATCTGAAAACTTGGAATCTTTCTCAGTGCTTGTACCTTCTTTAGAGGAAATCATCTACCTAGTGTAGCAACAGGCTGTGGTCACGCCGGAGTTTGGGAGTCTCAAGAGAGCTGTGACTACAGGAAATTGGCTAGATCTTAATCCAGGATCTAAGTTCTCTCACCTTAGCATCTTCTAACCACCTACCCTCCTCTTGAGTGCATCAATTGAATTTTTTTAAGAAGCCTACTCCTCTCAGGTTTGAGAAATTGTGGTTCTTTAACAAGTGCTGCTGAAATTGCAAGAACTATAGGACATTTTCCTGAAGCTAGGTCTGTCTATCGTATTAAAAACAAAAATTAGATGTAACTTGTTAGATATTTGCTATCAGATTCTTCGCTTAACTTTTAAAAAATAATGAACATATTTACTTACGTGTACAAGTAAAGAATTGAATGACAATTACATAATGAACTGCATCTAAGTTTCATCCATAAATTCTTAGAAAGTGGAACAAAGACACTGAATGAAACATTTTTAAAAAAACAACTAAGCTGAAATGTGAAGATCTTGAATCTGCAAACCAAGATAACAATATAGGTCTATATATGATGACCATATTGAATTACTAAATTTTTTAGAAGACTAAAAATTCTTTTAAAAGACCAATAGGATTGCAAGGCAACAAGAAATCAAGCAAAAGCTAGGGTTCAATGGCTTAAGGAGAGAGATTCTAATACATCCTCCTGCCATTAAACTATTAGGTTAAGTAGGAGGTGCATCAGAATTACCAACAGGCAAGTAGAAGATGACTGTGTCACGGACAACAATGTTCGGATGACAAGATTTGGCTTACATAGCCCTTCAGTAAGAAAGGGTACAATTTTGCGGTCCTTGGTCATCTTAAGCCTCGTCCAATTCCATGCATGTGAATAAGGAGGATGAGGTACTTAATTCAGCAATAACTGCTAATGAAATTGAAAATACTGTCAAGAGAATGGAACATAACAAGGGTGTATAGATATATCACCATCCATTTGGTCCACAGGCCAGCATAAGATTAAAAAAAAAAAAAAAGGATAGGACAAAAGAAAGAACAAGATATTATAAAAATTATCTTATCTCATACTAAATGAAGAACAGAATAACAAAGCAAATAAAACAGTTATACTCTTAAAAAAAATAGTAGCCATTGCTGAAGATAAAAATTAAAAAAAAAATAAAAATAGTAGTCGAATGGAATAAAAATAAGAATACCTAAAAATACCTATTTTGATGGGATAAGGTACCCTCCTTCAATAGAATTAGCTATCCTGTGAAACAAAATTTTATCCTGTCCTTATGAAAAACAAACATGAGAAAGGATTGAAAAAAATTCTATCATCCTCCTAATCCGATCTACCAAACACACCCTAATAGCACCACCACTCACTCCTTGGTGCTACTCACTTCTTTTTCTTTTCATCTACAATCATCTAAACAATAATAGTAAAACCAAACAATCCTAAAACGAGAAGCAAAACATGATATTACATCCATACAAGATTAGGCAATAACATGAAAAGGTTAAAAAGAAAAAGGCGGAAAGAGACGTCCAATTGGGACATCATAAGCAAACTCACCATCTCAAACAACATATATAGCAGATCCATCACCCTGAAAATCTAACTGATCAACCAATATCCATCACTGTTATCTTCCATCCGTGCAGGAAGTTTCCAAGCAATCAGGCACGAATGTCATGTTAGAAGGTAACAAGCACCCACCAATTGAAAAGAATCCCATAAATAAACTTAGTTCTGTCTATCTGAGGTAATTATAGAAGCTGATTAGTTGCATCTAGCAGAATGCAAAAATGTTTTCTTTGAAATCTCAATAAGAGTATCAGGCTCCACTCCACTGAAAATCCAAATAAGAAAGTTGCTGCCAATACATCTATCCAGTATGATTCTAACCTGACAAACTTGCCCATTGTGCTACCATGAAAGTTGCGCCTGCAAACTTCCAAAAACAAAATCCTATGCATGGTTCAAGTCCATTGACATATGCATCATCTTACATCCTGAATGAATTCTCAAGCTCCCTAAGGCACATAAAACAAAATCAGATCTTTCAACCACTGGATCTATGACAATATGGCACAACAAACTGCTATTACATGTTGAATAACTCAATCTTACCATCCAAAAACTACAAGCATTGTCTACATCAGATAAACCAATTATGTCTCACATGACCCTAAAACTGCCAACTGAATACATGCTACATTCCTAAGGGATATCTATGTTGGAAAAATAACAACACAGATGCCCAGCAACCTAGTATCAATGATAATAAATAGATTGCTCATTGACTCACATGACAGGTCAAGTTGGGACTTTGGAGAGTGTTCCCATCTTCACCATTTAGCTCGAGCTGATGCTCAAAGAGTTCTGTTTCTGAGGACTTAATCCTCCTTGTTTTGTTATATGTATAAAAAAAATGACTCACACATGACCAAGGTTCTGATGCATGGCATCCTAATAACAATCACAGGTCACTTCTTTTAAGTCATTAACTAATAAAAAGCTTGGCTCTAACTGAACTTCATATCTCCAAAGAATACTGACAAGAATTATGAGAAATCGATTCAATAAGCACTTATACCATGGGTTCAGAAAAGAAGGCTCCAAAAAAGAGGGATTCAACACCTGTAACCTCCTAAAGCAAAGATATGATGTAAATAATCCAAAAAAGAAGGGGAAAAAAAAAAATCATACTGGCAACTTGGTGTCATCTCTCTGATCCCTTACCTGTCACTGAACCATACTGAAGGTCCTACCATCATCATCGGGTTTTCCAAATTCTCTCGCATATTTCACCAAATCATCCTTTAGCTTCAATCACTTCATCCTAGTCCAACAAATCCAAGCTCCCGTTGAATCCAAGGGCCTCCTCAACATTTTGGATTCAACATTTCCATGGTAACGTCAGATTTTGCTTGTCCTCAACTGCCACAAGTCCACAACCCAGCTTGCTTTGCATAACCATATACAATCCATCTTCCTGGTTATGCCACATTGCCTAATTATTTTCATATATATAATGATCAATTTTTGTGCCTGAACCCTCTTTCTGAATCCACTCTTTGGACTAAGTAAAAAGATGGATCTTAGTATTGCATAAATCTATAAGGTATGGACTAATAACATAGAAACCAGAATCATCTCTCATTCCATCCACAAGCCACTTATTCAATTTAGACATGCACCACTATCTACGCTACATTATCATAACAATAATGATTATGCTAGGATATCTTATGTCTTTTTATTTAACTAGACTAAAATATCATTTTGCATTTATTTCTAGGAAAATTGGATTTATATATATTATTTTATTTCTATGAACTTCTGATGACTCAGTTCAAAGAATTTCCCCCATAATTCTAGTCCTTAGCTCAATGATCTCAGCAACAAATGATTTATTGCAATTAATTTACACTGCAGCATGTCCAGAAAGCTATCAAGAGGATTTACAGCTTAAGGCAGTACCATCAGAAACTTTCCTTCTTAAATAGGCACTTTCCTTGACAACCAAATAACACAACCATCAGCTTTCTAAATGAATTCAGAATGAGCAACTCATTATCAGAAACTGCATCTAAATATATTCCCTAATATATTCTATTGAAAAAAAAAACAAACAAACGAACGCGCACGCTGCGCACACACGTCATCTCCACAAATATGGAAATCACCATCCCATAAGACAGTGTTGCAACTTAAAAAAAGTCAGCAGTCACATGAAACCGAACCCAAAGGCAACATAAGTTAGATAAGCATTCAAAACTCCACGCATTTGGAAACACACTCACCCCTCATGAGTTCTTCCTACAACAAAGTGAAAATAATTCTGGATTAAAACTCCACAACAAAATTAATCCTACACTAAACTTCACTAGTTTCTAAAAGTAATATCTTGATCCGAACAAACCACATCCACTTTGCCAGTTAGATGGAATCCAAATATAATTACCCCTATAGTTAGATACCAAAACTTCATGCATGCAAGTTTTCAAGTAGTTTCCCACTTTGCCAAGTGACACTTTCCAATGTCTTCAGAGAGTGGGAAAAATACCGTCTCAATCTCTTTTATCAACCAGTGCTGATTTAATGGCAAGTTAAATCACATTTCTCTAGGGAGGAAATAATAGTCTGACTACATTAGCATATCTATTACCTCTAAAAATATATATGCTCTTCCACACGCAAGGTTTTTGTTCATTCTGCATGGGGCAAAGAAGAGTTCTAAAGAGGAAAGAATGATGGGTTTGTCACCTTTCACCAAGTTTGCTAAATATAGATTTATCATCATCACCATCCCAAACCCCTCCATTTAAATACTTTCAACATTGCTTAGGGCTGGAAGTGGGTCAGGCCATGCCCTAACCCAAAAATTTTTGCAAAAATCAGGCCTAGGTTTGGCCCAAAACCCAATCAGGCTTAATCACAGCAATCCATTTGGGCCAAAATTAGGTCGACAAAGTCAATTTTCAGTTTTTAAGTATTTGCATAAAAATAAGAAACACTTAAAATAATTACACTTATCCTCCAAAAAAATTGCTATGATATGAAGAGCTATTCTTATAGTCGATAGGAAGTTTAGTATAAAATTTAAAACACACAAATATTTAGGAATTTTGAACAACTCACCAATTCACACACAGAGAGAGAGAGAGAGAGAAGAGAGAGAGAGAGAGAGAGAGAGAGAGAGACCGATTTGAATTAGGGGTAGGGTCTAATTTTTCTCAGGATCTGGCATTTGTGAAGACGATTCAACTAAAGACACGCTACTATAGAACTTAAGAATTACCAAATCTATCAATAGAAACCAGTATCCTCTTTGTTGTACTTTGTGACTCTTGATTAGAACTTCTACAGAATTATTCAGATAGCAATTCCTTGCTCTATCCCTTACATTAAGACATCATCTCCAAATTCATTTAACAGCATAATTTCACAAATAAGAAAATGATACCAGACTGCTCATCACCATACAATAGTGCTCCCATCAGCGAGATTCCACTGCCGTTAACTTTTAATGCCACTCCCGGGAGGGTCTAATCAAGCATGATAAATCCATATGAAGGATCAATAATCCATTTAACCAAGGCCAAGAGAGTTATGTGTAATAGCTAGGAAGTCCAGTTGATTGCAAAGAATTCAAAGCAGTTCAACTGAAGAATTGCTTGAATTGGAATTCATCTTATGCACAGACTGAAATATGCTGAAGACAAAAAAATGGAGGGGAAAATTGCACTTCTGAGAGGGTAAAACAAACAAGCAGCAAGCATCAGAAAGATGTTAACAGGTCATGGAAAAAATGTTTGATTATATTATCTTACTGCAACAATAACACGTCATGGTCTCACGGAAAAGGTTTGGCTTCCAGGATATCCAGTAGGATGCAGACACAGGACCAAAAACACAGTGAGAAAATCAAAGAACTGGGTGGGAGGAACCAATATAGGAGCCGATTGACATTAAAGCTGCTTGCAGACAAAACAAAGAGAAAGTAAAGGAGGAGGCAACACAAAAGATGAAATATGCTTGTGAAACTATTCATAAGAAGAAGAAAGGAATTAGTTATCCAAAGCTAGAGTAATATGTGCTGATGATTGTTGTGTATGATTTAAATTTACATGATCCTGATGGGCACTTGCTCAAAACTGTGGAAGGAGCTATATTAGTTTTCATAAGGCTCTGTCTTCTGCTCTTACATAGATCAGTGAAGGGAAAGCTCAACATGATGGGAAACAGAAAATCATACTGCATAAAAACAAAAGAGAAGTTGACCGCACACTAATGTACTTCCCAGACATGAACAAGCATACATCAATTCTTTTTAAGACACGACTTTAACATGAAAGAGCTACAACAGATCAAACTTTATAAAGAGTTTCATCTATCGGCACATAATGACTTGATCACAGGTAGAATGATTCGATGTTGTTCTGAAGACAATCATAGATTTGAGCACTAGAAGCTTACCTTTAGCCCTGAAACTTTATCTTAAGAATAAGGTGCTTGAGCAGTTAAGTACACAAAGTAACTGAATCTGCTCCACTTCTCAACGTCCTCTTTCAAATGCAATGCGAGTCCTTCCAGATCCTCCTCCCTCGTAGTCATCTCTCATCGAAGACCCTGCACTTGCTTTCATGGTTCCTCCGCCACCGATCTTTTCCATTGCCTTTTTACCCTTCTTCACCTCTGTCAAGAACTGATCCAACCCGAAGGGATCATTCTCTTCTGGCTTTTCAAACTCCACAGGTCTCTCTCTCTTGCTTCCAGATGGCCTCTCAGAAGCACCTGTGAAAGCCTTGTCAGGCTTGAACCTATCAGTCTTCATAATCTTCTCCAGCTGCTCATCAGCCCCTCCATACATATCTGCATCAGCATCTTTCTTAGGCCTGTAGAGTGTTGAAAGTGTAGGCTGGGCCGTAAACAGGCCCTTATCATAAATGTTGTACTGGTCATCAGCAGCAAATCCAGACTCCATTCCTTTGTCCTGGTTAAACAGCCTCTGGTCATACATAACCTCCCCACGTCCAGCTCCAGCATTAGCCATACCAAGAGCAACCTTCTCACTAATATCACGGTCCCTATCCCTTGTGATCTTACTCTTCTTCCCCATTGCAGCTTCCTTAGCTTCCAATCTTCTCTCCCTCTCCCTCTCACGCCTCCTTTCCTCACGAATCTTATCACGCTGCAGCCGCTCTTCCCTTTCATCCCTTGTCTCCTTCCGCTGCTCATGGGTCTCCACTCTCATATCATCATCGAGCATATTCTTGTCTGCAGGAACAGGAGCAGCAGGGGCTGGAGCAATGCCAGTCCTCTCTGACCGTGCCTTCTGAGCCAGAGCACGGAGCTCCTGCTCCTTCCTTTCTTTTTCCTTAAGCATCAACTCCTTCTGAACCTTTGATCTCATCGCAACAGCCTCTCTAGCCTTCTGCTCTGCCACGTACAAAGCCTCAGAGAGCTTTGCGAAATTGTCATTAATCTGCACTTCCTGAAGTCCTCTTCCATCAGCAGCCAGACGCTTGTCCAAGGGGATTGTGTAACCTTTCGGGTTCTTCCAGTTCGAGATGCAAGGTGGAATCTTCCAGTCTTGCTGGTCCTTCACAGTGACAGGACGAGGTGGGGAGTGCATAACTGGCACTGGAGGGGAACCCGATGCCTTCGGGACCCTCTTGTGCTTGAACTTGGGGGGCTCAAGAGGGTCCACAGGCATCTCGACCATCCGAATGATCCTTTCTTTTGCCCCAGAATTGAATGCTGCCGACTGCTGTGAGGGCTTGTACTTAATAAACTTCGATTCTGATGACTGGGTAGGGACATTCTTCGGCTGGGCAGCACTCAACTTAACGTTTACAATCTTCTCCAAAGCATCCTTTGTCCTCTGTGTAGTCTCCTCTATCTCCTTCTCCAGCTCTTCCTCATGCTTCTCTTCTTCTGACACCGCCTTTGGGACAAGGTCTTTATGCTGGGAGTACACGATCTTGGAGGCATTCTCGTTCTGCTTCACGATCGCATCAAACGCGACGTTCCCCTGGGAATCAACAGTGAGGGGAAGGATCTTGGAGCCGGGCTTCTCATCCTTCCTGCCCATGCCGAGTGGGTACTGAGCAACATGGATCTCCGGGAAGGCACCCCCATCGCCGAAGTCCTCCGGCTTCCGAGGGACGAAGCCCGAGCGCTTCCCATAGGGCGGGACTGGATTAGGCTTGACGGCCGAGGACCCAGAGGGGTCCGAGGAGGAGCTGTACCTCTCCTTAAACCATGGGTCGTTCGAGTGATCATAGAACGAAGCACCGGTGGATTTCGCCGGAGGGAGGAGTTCCTTAAGCGCCGCCATGAGGGCGATAAAAGATCCCAATCCCCTTGATGCCTGAGGACGAAAAACACCCACAGTAATAGATCAATTTCTCACCAACACAATTAATTGCGACTACAAAAACTTTTTTCCACTGAAAAAGACAAAAAAATCTTCTCTTGCGCACAAAACCCCTAATTCAAGGTGTAACAAACGAAAGTTTTTTTTTTCTCTTTTCACATGGAGAACAAAAAAAAGAAAAAAAGAAAAAATTGAAACAGATTTGAAGAAACTTCACTTAAAATGAAGGTATAAATGCAGTATCTCCATCCATAACATCGCATATAAGCGATAAAACGAAAATTTTTCCAAAATTTTCAAAAGAAAAACTAGAGAACAGGGAATCGCATAAAACAATCAAATTGATCAACATATGCACGAAAAAAATGGGGAAAAAAATAAAGGGAGGAATCCACGAACCTTAAAATCAGAAACCGCCTCTGAAATCCAACTATGAATGCAGAAGTCAAGCAGAATTAAAACGGAAGGAGGACCAGAACTAAGGTTAGGGTTGGAGACTGCGAACGGAGCCCGACGGACGACAGAGGGGGGCAATCTGGGCGGCGATTGATCCATTAAAAATGACGGGCTTGATAAAACCACTCTTCGTTTTTTAAAGGTTTACTCAATTTTACCGGCTACAACGGGTCGCCGTCAGGAAGTCGACCGCGCGGCCATCCGGTCACCCGCTGTTTTATTCCTCAAAAGGGATTGAATTTATCATATTTCGCGACCTTTCTGCCGGCAATTTTGACCGCATCTGCGCTGAGGCCACCTCACTTGCTGGTCCGATCCATTGTGTAGGGCTGCAAATGGGTTCGGTTTAAATCACGCTTGATTCCAATATAATTCGAATCATAATTTTAAAATTAAATTAAATTTATTTATTAATAATATTAAGTTGGATTTGGTTTATAAAATAAAATTTGATCTAATAAATTAGTTGGATCTATTCAAACTCAAATATAATTCAGATCCAGTCCAAAACATTAAGATTCGAAATATGATTAGATGAGCCACATTTAGATTTGAGTGAAGCGTCTAATTATTATTTTGTAATTAAAATTTAGTAATTGATAATTAAATTTAGATCCATTAAAAAAATTTAAATACGATTTAAAAGAGCCAACTTATACTAAAATTTTTATTCAGAAACTTTTAATTCTGCCCAACTAAATTATTATCCTTATATTTATAAACTATGATATTTCAAATATTTATTGAAATGCCTAAAGATATCATAAACAGAAATCCATCAAAAATAAATAATGAAATAATAATATTTTAATATAATTAAGTGGAAAAAGATGAGAAGAGCTCTAGTTGTTAAGATGACAAAGAAAAATTAGTTTAAATAAGAATTCATTTAATGAATTGATAAAAATAATTAAAGTAAAAGAAAATAAAATTTATATAACTAACGTTTATAGGTTAGGCTGAATTAGGTTGAGTCACATTGACTCAAAAAATTCAAGATTCAGAACCGATTCGAAATTTATATCGGGTCTAATTTTCAAACTGGACCTAACTTATGGTTTTTAAATATGGCTCGAGTTAGCTCTAATCGGTTTGGAACTGGATTGAATCATGGATCGAGCTAACCAATTTGTAGCCTTAGACTCAACAAACCGAGCTAATTTATCATGATCCGTATTATTTGCAAATGATGTAATATAATCTTATAATACTATTATCAAATATAATAATCTTGTATTCCCTATAATCTAACTATTAGATGCAAGATTATTAGAAATGTAAAATTTTTAATAATATTATATTAATACAAACAAATACCGCCAAAAGGAGGTGCCCAACCTCACATCCAATTCTACACCATATATGTGGGTATAATTCATAAGCTAATGCATTGAGCTTGTTATAAGGGAGCCTTTTGTTGCACCAATATTTAAGATGAAAGTGGATTAAATAATATCTTTTTGGTTTCATTTTTATATCTGAATCTATCTAGATATGGATATAAATTTGAGCATATGGGTAACATTTATATCAATATTTATATCCATCAAGATAAAATATAAATGAAAATAGATAGATAACTATCTAATCCATATTTGAATATCTGATTTTGCTTGTAATTCTATTTAATATATTTATGAGCTTTTAATTTAACTTCTAGTTTGTGATAGTATCATTTTTATGATCATAAAGTTTAGCTACATGGCTAACATCAATATTTATATTTATATTTCTAGTATTTGATACGAAACCAAATTTGTTTTAAATAACTATGGATACAAACATATTTAGCTAATGTCCATGTTCATTAAATGGAAATGAATATGACCATAGGTCCATTGATATCCAATTTATTGGCTAATGTGGCTATAAAACTCAATGTACGGATGGGATGAAAGGATTATTAACTATGGTGTAGCCCTTGTTATTGGTGGCAAGGGGAAGGGGTTTGATTCCGAAAGACATGAATGAGCTCAGGCTAACCTAAGTGGTGATGGAATGGGTATGGACAGAGAGACTGAAAATTTTCTTAAAATGATGGAAAAAAAATGTAGAACTTTAATCTGGAGCAGTTTTCCTTGCAGGCTTGACACCTAGGGTGACAGTTGATCAATTATCATAGGAAAGATTTTTTTTATTTTTTTTAAAATTGTTGAGATAAATGCAGAGAGACATTTGAATAGGAAACAGAAGTACAATAAAGTGGTGACAGGTTCTTAAGAACTTCTACGGATCCAATAAAATTGTCCATCAGTGTATTTTTCGAGCTGGTGTACAGTGATTGAATTTAAAATTCTATGCTAAGCTTCCACGTAAGGTCCATGACTGCAAGTCAAATTTGTGCATCAAAAGTTGGAGCCCAGACCATTTCAGGCTAGGCTTTAGCTAGCGATCGCAGATAAAGTTTGTCATGGTTCCTATTCGCTTCAATCCAGCTCAATAAAGAATCTAATTTTTTGGCCGAGTTTAAGCATGTTTTGCTACGGCCTGGAACGAAAGCCTGGGCTTGCTCATGAAGATGTACAGAAACTAGACTCACATTGCCATCTATATAATGAGATGTGGAGAAATTTATGTTCAGAAAATAAAAAAATAAAAAAAAAATCATTGACGAGTGATCAAACCAGCAAAAAAATCATCAACAAATAAACATAAACTAATATGAATAGTAAAAGTGTTTTTAATGTAGCATTTAATTAGAGATCATATCTCTACTATATTAGAAATATGAGTTTAAAAATCTGAAAATTTTTCATCCACAATCTGTTGATTATTTTTTATTTCGAGAATACTCTCTTTTTATCCGTAAAATATATAAAACAAGACATGATATGGATTAATTGTTACATTATTTTTTATTTAATTAGAATTATAGAATTTCTATAGTTGTTATTTAGATTTTTAAAAAGCATTTGGTGTTAATGGGATTGGTGGGAAAAGGTCCAAAATTCTATGGCTTCGCAGTGTGAGTGTGGAAATTATTTCTTCCTCTCCCATTAATTTGACCGGTTGCATCCTTCATAATGGTCATCTCTTTTCATGATCAACCTATCGAATAATCGTAGGAGTTGTCCATTATTCATCCGTCTCTTTTTTTCTAGATCGAAGGTGGCTCCTTATGATTTATATAAGATAATGAGACTGAGGCTTTTATCCATACAATAGAAACTCTACTTTCTCTGTTCTCTACTATTGTTCTCAATCTATAAATCCTTCTTTTCCTTTTTCTTATCATTTCTTGACCTTTTTGAGATCCATTTTTTGCATTGGGTTGCTTGGATGCTCGTAGATAGCAGGTTTAAGAAAAGCTCTCTTTAAGATTTATGCTCAATAAAGGATTGAACGGGCCAAGCATTTGTACCTTAAGGATATCTTTATTAGAAAAACTTGTATGAGAGCGGCAATACGTTCTTAGGAAAGTGCAGCTATTTGCATGCCTCGCTCCATTAGGCCAGTCACTTTTTCTTTATTTTTTATTTTTCTTTTGCATGCTTTTAATTAGTAACTATAAAAAAAAAATTTAATTTGTCAATAGCATATCTTTGTTAGCAATTATTTGTTCCTATTATATACCCAAAAGTTTAAGAATGTAGCAGTCATAATTGCTATATTTCATTGCAAACAAGACTTTGATCTTGCTTAGATTAAATTAATCTTGCATTTCTTCACATCTTGATAGCATTAATATTGAATAAGATATATTTGCTTCATCAGTTTATGTGTTTTCAAACTTATGTCCGTGACTCCAAGTGAAAAATCATTGGCTATAAAACTTAACAAATTTAATGGGACAAGTGGCTTTAGGATCCGACAAACTCAAGTCTAATATTGGTTGACCACTTAGAGCTTGCTATTGTTATCTTAGATGTCTCAATTGATTCCTCTAATAATTCTAATCCTTCAAACGGTGAATCTTCCACTTCCACTTCTCCACCTATTGACAAAACCAATGATGGTTCTATATATGTTGCATATTTTATCAAAACTATAAAATCTAAAGGCCTTTCCATAGAAGAAATTGATTATCATTATAAAATCAAAATTTTGAGCGCTCTTGATAAAACCCTCTAAGAAAATTTCTTATCTTTTAAGAGTGCCAAAGATTTATGGAATGCTTTGGGAACCCAATATACCATGGATAATGCAGGGGTAGACTAATTTAATACTACTTCTTTCCAACATTTCGAACTTGTTCAAAATCTGCTCATAAATCCTCAACTTTATGAATTATAAGAATTGATTAGGAAAGTCCAAGCTTCATGCACCATTTTTTCCGAAGGAATTTAAAGTTTCTGCCCTTATTGACATCTTACCTCTATCTTGGGAAGACTTTGCTAACCATCTTCCATGATACAAAATTCTATATCTTTCTTCTGAGTCCTTAATTTCATTTGAATAGAAGATCAACGTAGGTCTAAACTCAAACTCATGAAGGACCAAGGATCCTATATCCATCTCAGTAAACACATCTCCAAGCCTAATAAAGGTCGACCAAACATTTTTAGACCGAAATGAATTTAAGAAGAAGATAAAGGGTCATAGCCATGGTCAAAGCCAATATCAAAAGTCCCAAAAGCAATATGAAAAATTTTGCTATATATATGGAAAGACAAACCATTTAGCCCCAAAGTATTTCTATAAAAAAAATAGCCTGTTAAGAATCTAAAGGGTGCAATGAAGCCTCAAGTAAATGCCATTGATGATAGTGAAAATTTTTCTTTAAGGTTTATCTCTATTCCTATTGTGAATTTTGCTACTTCCTCTCTTGATTGGTAGTTAGACTCTAATCACATTTGCTTTGAAATTGCTTAGTTTGCCACCTTTTAGGATAAATGTGGAGGTGTAACCTTAGCGAATGAGACAATGGGACCAACCAAGGGAATTGGAACCGTACTTCATATCTTTCAGAAAATCTTTTACCTTGAAGGATATGTTGTTTGCTTTAAATGTCAAGAGAAATTTAATTAGTGGTTCTTTACTAATCCAAATGGATATAAGTTAGTATTTGATTGTAATCAATTTGTAATAACTAAAGGAAACATATTTATTCGGAAAAGATGTTTATATGATGGTCTTTTCAAATTAAATGTAATTCTACACAATTGTTCTAGTAATATGAATTCTAATTCTATTTTAATGGACATTGAATCTTCAAATTTGCAGCATGATAGATTAGGAGAAGTGAATTATCATATTTTAATGCATATGATGATATTGCATTTAATTCCTATATCTAAAATTGATTGGAATAAGAAATGTGAAATTTGTGTAAATGCTAAACAAGCATTCCTACACGATAATTAACTTATGGAAGAACTAAGTTTTCGCCATAGTCATGATCATGCCTAAAAGTCTAAAGCAAAAGAAAAAAGATAACAGTATTTAAAATAGAAAACGACATTGATCACTATTTTTAGCATCCAAACATCATCAAATAGGTTGGATTCTATTTATTTATCTATCTATCTGAAGTAGAATGAGAGAAATGAAAGGAAGCCGCACTAAAACAGGTTAGATTGATCTCAAGTTGGTTGTACAAGTTCCAACATGACTTGTAAAACTTAACCACCACTCTCACTGATTTTTTTTTCCCTTTCTTGTCAATTGAAGAAACAGGGATATTTATGTGATTTGAATGACATATGCAATATAACCAGCAAGAATTAGGGTTTGTTTGGATTAGCAATTGATTTAGCTATTAGCTAACAGCTACCAATAGTCACTTAAAGATATCCTAGTAGCTAATCCAAATAAGATCCTAATCACAAAAGATAATATTATTCAATGTTATTTTTTAACTTACCATTGAGCCTCACTAGTAATTTTGTTTTCCAACTTTAAGTGGGTGGGTGCATAAGCACATATGTCAACAAAAACAAGTTTGCTCAATTAATAGCACCATTAAAATTTAAAGAGTTAGTAATATTTTCTATGTATAACTGATAAAATATAGTTAACTAACATAATAACCAACATTTGTAGGTAAGTTGCTTTTGTACCAGCCCTTCAAAGTAGGGTTCATGGTTTCTTAATTCAAGTTAGCGGTGATTTGTGAATCAGAAAAATTTAGTTTATGGATCAGTTGGAGATGGCAAGTGCTTATCCACAATATTCACTAGGCCATAAGGCTCGAGAAAGCGTCAAATTGAGCTAACTTAAATTTATAGAAAAAACAAGATTGCCACAAAAAATAACTAGAAGGACAAAGTTACCACAAAAATACTACATTATATACTATAGTTAGAAATATCAAATAAGTTAGGCAGCCTATGGCACAACCCAATCTAACATGAAGTGGGAGGTGCATGTACAGCATGGCTACTACAATAGCCATGCCGAGCCTGGTATGGCACACCCTCTGACCGTGCGGAGAACCTCCTTCCAGCTTATAGCCTATGTCGACATAACGACTCATGACAACTCGGGTAGCATAGACCAAGCATGACAAATGGCACGACATGACCTGTGGCATGCTAGGCTAATATGGCATGCGATGGGCTACCTACGATCCATCGCCAACAACCATAAATGACTATTTTCAAATGTATTTCATCCATTTTCTTAGAAAAAGATTCTTTTGTTCTTTCCAACAGTCATAAACAGGTAGTTTAAGGATATTCTCGTTCATTACTTAAAAAGACCTATTTGCCCTTTTTAATAGTCATAAATAGCTAATTTCATGATTATTTAGGATATTTAGAGGCTCCCTATCCCTTATAAATACATCCCAATCCCTCTTCCTCACCTCATACTAAATCCTAAGCTCTTTTAAGCTCTCCTAATCTTCTTACAAGCTCTCCTAAGCTCTCTTAATTTCTCTATAAGCTATCCTAATCTCTCTCAACAAGCTTTCCTAATTTTTCTATAAACTTTCCTAATTTGTTCATAAGCTCTCTAATCTCTATAATATCTAGTGTTAGCGGCTCTCATCCACCTCATGAGATCTTTGAACTCAACATGGAGACAGAGGAGTTCCCTTACTATTGGGTTAATCTTGACATGCCATAGTCACAAATCAGAATCAATGTCCTTGATTCCAATACTAATGATTATACCTTAAGAGTCAGATCTAGAGCTAAACCTAAGACCTATGATGTCTAAAAGAACTTCACTATCGAGGAAATCATCGGCAAGGGAATTTAAGCTTTATGTGTCATCTGCAAAAAAGACTGCAGTCGTGATACTTTAGGAGGAACTGGTTATCTAAACCAGTATTAGAAGAAGCATGAAAATACTAATGATTCCATCCAAGGCCAACATAAATTTGGTCCAAGTGAGCTATCAAAGGTTTCTTTTTTTTTAAAAGGTAAATAGAAAAGAGTTATCAAAATTAATTATAGGTACTAACATGCTTTTTTGTTTTGCTGAAAATACATATTTTGAAAAAATATAAAACTCCCTTAAATCCTATATATAAAAAGATTTCTCAAAATATTGCTAAATCTAATTCTTTTAGATAATTTTATGAATATAAATAAATTTTGATTTCTACTTTTCCAAATTTTAATGGAAGGATAGAACTTACCTCTAAGAGTAATAATTTTGGGTTATCTTATATTTATGCTATTGTGCATTTTATTACTTTTGATTGCCTTATGCAAAAATAAATTATTAGTTTTAAATTATTTTAATTTTTGTACCATATGTCTATCATCTTTAGTTCAATCATATATGCAATACGTAAATTTTAAATAATTTTTACAGTTAGAATTCTACATACTTAATATTATAATCATATTTTAAATACAAAGATATTATTATCAGTTTTTATAATGAACACTTCCTCAGTGATCTTTCATTTGATTTTTACTGAATCGCTTATAATATTATTATGCAATTTTAGAATATTTTTATAATGCTACTAATATTTTGCCTGAAACAGATTATCTCACCTCTCCCCTAGTTTTATGACAAATGTATAACATAACCTACTATTTTGCAATTTATAGGAATGTAGAAGACTTTGAATATATCATTGAACCAATAGAATTAAAATTTAATAAATATTGGTTAGAAATTTCATATTTTCATTGTTTTGCTTTAATTATGGATCATAGATTTAAATTATATGGTATATTAATAATATTAGAAAAAATTTATAGTAATATGATGCATGATATTGGTAAATTTAAAGATGAAAGTAGTAATATATTAAATAAAATATATATTTTATATAACCAAAAACATAATAAAGGCAAAATATCCTTTACTTCATGATTGGTCCCAAGTAGTAATAGTGGGGGCAATACTAATAAAATATAGAATATTATTATTAAGAAAAAACCAAAATTTACAACTCCATAATCTAATAAATTATTCTTTTTATTTAACTAACGATTTTACAAACTTTTGAACTCAAAAAGAGTAAGTAACTTTGATATTTTAGCCTAGTAGTGAGCACATAAGAACAATTATCTTATACTTGCCATCGTAGCCCATAATCTACTAACTTCTCTTGTGTCTATAATAGCATTGAAATCTGCTTTCAATGCAAGATGTCAGATACTTAATGATAAGAATCAATTAAAGCCCAAAATGATGAAGATTTTGATCTATATAAGGAATGGATATGATGTGAAGGATAGGATGCAAGATCAAACGAAAAATAAAGATGAAGATTCTCTTATGAATGAATAGAAGAATAAAAGGTTAGAGATAGAAGACAATGCGACTCATCGTGGTTTTGAAAGCCGGATGAGAGGACTAAAGAGGGACCGTGACAGGTAACACTAATAGCAAGCCTCCAAAAAAGATGCATATATTACTTTATTTTATTTAATTTCCATAAAATTAGTTTTAAGAAATTATAAAAAAGTAAAAATAAAAAACTGATAAGCTGGCCCATCGAACCTAAGAGCCTGGGGCTCGGGCTATGCCAGACAAAAGATAAAAATAAAATTTTCCTTCGAATAGCTAAAAAAAACCAAGAAGATGAGAGGAGTAATTGCAAAGAAGAAGAAGAAGAACGAGCAACACAATGGTGGAATAGCAAGATTGCAATAGCAAGCTACCTACCCACCCACAAATAAAGGTACATATTTTTATTTTATTTTATTTTATTTCTATAAAATTAGTTTAAAAAATCAAATAAAATTTCTTGGCCTATCGTGCTAATATAAAAATATTTTTAAAAATAAATCAAAAAATAATTGGGCTATGCTAAATTTTTGTTGGAAGAGAGCCAGATCATGGAAAGAAAAACAATGTTCCCATATCTTTTTAATCTCTTTTTTCAAAATGCATGTAGCATGAGAGATTTGTAGATTGGGCATGCAGTGGGCACTGAGAAAGTCTAAGAGTATAGTTATGTCCCATATCAATAATCTGATTTGTTGGATGTGTTGCATTATCTTTTAAATATTTAAACATAAAAAATATATGATTTGAAAATTTCTTTGTCATGCATCAAGTATTCAAAAAATTAGATATTATAATAGGAAACATGTAGGGGACAAGAGATCAACTAGGAAGAAAAGAGAGTAAAACAAACAAGAAAGCAAGCATACAAGGATTTACGCAATTCAGCCCATTGGCCTATGCTCATGAGTGAAGGAGAGCAATGAATTTCACTATCAAAAAATATCTAAAGTTTATAAGGACTGTCCCCCATCAAACTCTGGAATTACAAGGATAGTTTCTTGACCAGAGATTCTCTCACAAATTCCTAAGCTTGCTTACACCCATGAGGTCTCTCTTTTGAACTCTCACACTAACTCTCTGATTTATCGAGGCATCTCAGAGCCAAGGCCCCAAAGCCTCGGCTTGAGCCACCTTGAAAGCCAAAGCTACTTATGTTTATATAGAAAAGGGGTGAACAATATACTATAAGAACTAGAACTAAAGTTCTATACATATATGAAAACATATCCTTTGTTTTTTGAATTCCAAGGCTATATGAAATAGAACTGAAGTCTTAAGTGGATATAAAAACATATCCTTCTTCAGGTTGAGAATTCTAAATCAAACTTTAATATATCTCCAACTTAACTTGAATTCTCAAGCAATACTAAAAAAATAGCTGAAATCTCTCTACCTTCTTCATATACTCTAAAGGGTACAACTCAAGTGCTATACGCACCAATCGAATCTAAGCAATACATTTAATCTTTGAAAAAATGGATAGCATTCCAACTAGGGACAACAACAGCCTCTTGATTATTCTCACCGAATAAGGCTCTTAACCAACTAAGCTTTATCAAATGAGACTCTCGACTAGCTGAGCTTACCAAATAAGCTTTTCATCCAACTGAGCTTAGTAAATAAGTCTCCCAACTAATTAAGCTCGTCAAAAAAGGTTGTCTATTAACTAAGCTCACCAAAACAAACCTATCAATCGATTGAACTCATCAAATAAGATTGTTCACCAATTGAGCTTACCAAACAAACATTTCAACTAAATAAGTTAACCAAATAAGCTTCTCAATCAAGTAAGCTCGTTAAATAAAGTTTTTTAACTAACTCGGTGACTGAATTAGCTTCTCAAGTGAGCTCACTAAATTAACCTTTTAATTGAGCTCATCAAATTAACCTCTCGATTAGTTAGGTTTATCAAATAGGCTTCTTTAACCAATCAAATTTATCAAATCGGCTTCTTAAAATAGTTACTGTGTCTATTCCAAAGTTATTTCGGTTTTATTCCAAATTTATTCTAGACTATAATAACACCTTAAAAAGAAGGTCTGACCTCTTTTATTTTTTCTTTCTTCTTCTTTCACACCCGGCAGTTGATTGCTATCACTGATGCCGCGTCAGTTGCCCGCCGATGAGGTCTCCAGCGCTGGCACCAGGAGAACCAGGTCCCCATCGACCCGTCTCCGCTGCTTCTGTCCGATTGGCAATGGAGCTCACTATCGCTCTCACCTATCTGAAACGCCGACCCATGCTAGTCCCGGCTTCTTCCTGTCGCCTAATGCCAGGTCTTCCCCAAATCTTGCACGTCCTCTTCTTCTCCATCGAGAGCTTAATCGAGAGCGCCTGGTACCCAAAAAAATGGACGTCGCTGGTCCTCAAGTCCTCCACTGTATGGTCCCACAGCCCGGCGCTTTCTCGGTGGCCGGATCTTCAAGGAATGGCCAGGAATATCTTCTCCCTCTCCATGCTCACCATCCATTGCAGACCCCCCTAATGGCGCTCCTCTGCTATTCACTGTTGCAACCACCAGATCCAACTGCCACTCGACCACCGCTGCTCGGACGTCGCACCTCCGTTAACAAACTGGAATTTAATCCAACCCTCTGCGTTTGACCAGCTAAACTGAAGATGTGCTCCTCTTCAAATCGTAGGTCTCGGTCAGATGGGGCCATTCAAAAGATGACCGCTTGGAACAAAACCCTTGGTTCCTCTCTCTCTCTCTCTCTCTCCGGTGAGTGTCGAGTTGAACAACCAAACCCATCCCTACCCTCTCCTCTTCCGATCGCACGGAGCTGGTCCTTACGGCAACCCACTTCAACAAAGCACCGCCTCTATCACAACCGAAGACCTCCTTCAGCTGTCAACTCCACCGCCGGCTACCCATAGACGCATCTCTTCCACAATAGTGCTTGTCCGATTTTGGACAGCTTGGATCGTGGATGGTAGCCGGCTGGATTTGGAACGGGAAAACGCCCTTGCTTCATGGGCGATGAGCAGTGGCTGGGATGAGGAGTGCTCCAAGATTTGTATTGCTCCAAGCTTTGTGCAACCTCAAGATTCGTGTAGATCAACAACACTTCTTCCAATCCCGTCCTGTTGCTGCCCATCAAAGACCAACTCCCTTCTATGTACCAAAACTAAGCTTTAATACTATCAGTTATGATAGAAGGGATGTGGGAAGAGCTCTAACACCATTTGTGATGATAGAAAGCATGCAGGAGATGAGAGATAACAAAAAAAAATGAGAATAAAATAAACAACAAAACAAATGCACAAGAATTTACTTGGTTTGGCTCATTGATCTATGTCCACGAATGAAGAAAAGAAGAAAATTCTATTATCAAAAAAAATTAGAAATTATAAGGATTGTTCTGCACCAAATTCTATAATTACAAGTATAGTTTTTTCACTAAAGATTCACAAATCTCTAAATTAGCTTACATCCAACAAGACCATTTCACTTATCCTCTGATTTATCAAGGCACCTGAGGGCTAGGGCCCTAAGGTTGAGCTTGAGCAAAAGCCATCTTGAAAGTCAGTACTATCTATACTTATATAGAAGAAGAATATATAATGTAATGTAAGAAATAAGACTAGAGTCCCTCACATGAATAGAAACATATCATTTTTTGTCCGTTGAATTCTAAAACTGCATAAACTAAGACTAAAGTCTTATATATATATAAAAACATAATCTCCTTCAGCTTAAGAATTTCAAGATAAACTCTAATATTAGAAAGTTTAAATACTATAAAACAATGCATTTTATTCGACCACAAGAAGACTTTTAAAAACACATAATTTTTAGTATTTAACTTTTTTAAAAATAACTAATCACATCTAACAACTCAGATCATTTTTATAGAACTATATATCATCCAAACTACGTCTAACTAAATCTGAGTGAAAATTTACTTTTCTGTAGTCAAGTCAATCTCCCTCTACATGTTTTATGTATAAATTAACTGCCTCATCTACTTGTCAATTATCCATCTACTTGCATGTAAATATCGCATTCCTCCACAAGCATGGTACTGTTCCCTGCCCCTTTGCCCCCGACTGATTCCTTTTGCTGGGCATCACTTGACAGTTTGGGGTCCCAAGCAGATACATGAGGCACATGGCTGGGACTCAAACATGATTGCTGCAAACTGGTCCACTCAAGCTAGACAGTCATTAGCATGATCACAAGACTACGATTTTAATGCTGCTGTTTCATCAGCTTCAGGATGATCCACAGCCCGGACAAAACGACAGAGGTTAGATCTCTGCATCAGATGTCCATGGCTTCAATCAATTATTCTTGGCCACCAATGACCCATTAGTGTTGTACCAAGTTAAGCTAACGCATTCACCTCTAGCCATGGTTTGATGTTTAAAAGCTCCCCACAGTAAAAGCCGGGCTCCAGGTGGGTTCACAGCTGGTATATTCTTATTTACCTTGCTTTTAGTATAAAACTGGCCCCTATGCTTCAGAAACTTTGGACAGAAATAACTGGCTTTGTTCTTTTCACTACAGCGCATAGATGGACGGTTTGTCTCCCTGACCAGTTTCTCGTTCTTCTCAGCATCTTGTCGATGAAATGAGACCAAATCAGACCGCCAAAATTGTACGACGTGCTCAGAACACCAACTAGCATTGTCCTTGGGAGGGTTGTCCTGGCCCGGAGATGCCCATAATTCGTGATCAAGTGGTCATGAGATAAGGTGGGGCAAACATCTCTTCAGTTTGTAGTTAGATAAGGTGGTGAAAGAGGCGAATCTCAAAACAGAGGTGGTTAAAGAGGTACTGTTCCATTGCGGTGAGGTGAAATCTTATGGACCACCTTAGAAGTGACCTCTTCCCTACTTCCTTCTCTTTCCATCTGAAGTTGACCTCCAGCATATGCGGTGAAGGAATTGGAGAGAGTAAGAAATTGTCCCTAAATTTTGAAGAAGAACAGTAGATTTAATTTGGAGATTCCAGCGTCGAGACGTGTAGGATAATACAAGCTAGATTGAATTTTTGTGGTAAAAAGGACAATGTGGGTTTGTTCTCACCAAGAGTTGATAAAAAATGTCGTTTCTAAATTCCATATATCACGATGGCTGTAGACAAACTACTTTGTTGTTGTATTGTGAAATACTGGTTAGCAATTAGAGACTCTTGATTGGAGGTTCTATTCTTGTTTGGTTCTATTCCAGTATCTGGGACCATGACTTGCTGCCCCCTCTCTCTCCCCACACCCACCCCCCTTTCTCAAGTAGCTGGGGCCATCATTCTAACCCTTAATACCAGTACTCAAGATGACAATGTCCCAAATGAGATCTAAACCCGACTAAGGGCATGTGGCAATCCAGCCTTTTCAAGTTTACCAAAGTAATATTTTGGTGAGGCTCATCGTATACAATTCTCTTTTTTTTTTTCTTTCAAACATTCGATTAGATTTTTAATTCAATTTAGCAATTCAAATGCGGACAAAATGGTTAAGAACCAAGATTAAACATGATAAAAATTTCTGATTATGTGTGAGTTCAATGTTTTCTTGCTTGATTGACTCGAACCCCATATAAATTACTCATTTTACTACATAGATGCATATACAATAACATTAGTTTTACTTATAGATCTTTTAATTGAAAAATAATAGTAATGATATATTAGGTATTTATAACTGACTTTAAGTACATCTTTAATTTTTAGTCCATTATTATAATATAATTAACCATCAAGAACTTGTTATTCATAAGTTAGTCTTGGTAGCATGTGTTTATATATTTCATTGACAAATTTCTTATAGCATGGATTGTGTAGCTTAATTAACTCTTTGATACATAATATTTGACACTTGAAGGATCCCTGAACCTAATCTCTATTCAACTCAAACCCAACAAATATTTTTATTACCTAAAGTCAGACCGAACTCGATCCTTCAATGGAGAGGGTATGGAATAAAAGTTAGAGCCTACTACAGGCAGGAGTGCACCCCTAGTCCCAAGCTCCATTTCAAGCTGACCCCACGAGATCCCATTACAATTTCACAAATAGGATCTCAGCAGTGCTAATATAAATTTAAAATCAGCCGTAGTTTTAGCACTTGTTTAGTTTTCGTTCATCAGCCATTTATATCATATTTTGACCCACTATAGACCTTAAACTGGCTCAAGACCTCACAACAACTTCAAGCTTAGATCTCTCTCATTCTTCATAGTGTTGCTTTTCATTTCATTTTTATCTACTACAAGTTCGAAAGCACCTCTGAATAGAGTTGGATTGATCACCAAACCGCCATGGTCTTAAAGTTCCTTACACTGCATGCCATTTTGCCCTTAATAAATCTAATGTTATTGAAACCCCATAGAACAGTTCACCTGAGATTCTTTCTCATGATAGGATTAATGTGCCTGGAAAAAATTAAAAAAAAAAAAATCAGTGTTATTCTTAAGTTGTAATCTTATCATTGTTATTACTTATTAGGAAATAGATCTAAAAATATCTGGCTCAATATGTCTGGACCGAGACAAATGAGGATCTTCATAACATATCATAACGTACAAAAGAAACTGGTCAAGCCATTTTCCCCTTTAGCTCAGTCCTACTGATAGCATCCTCTTTGGGAACTATCCAAACACTGCTGCGACCTTGAAAGGTGAAATATGATAAAAGATTGTGATGATAGACAGGTCTCTGTTTATTCAGTGAAGTCTCTGTCATAAAGACATACATAAACAAAAGAAAGAGACTTTTTTTTTTTTTTTGACAGGAGAGGCTCATTTCTTTCAGTTGCCCATCCTTTTGCATGTCATCATTATTCTATTCAGCTAAGATGTGACAAATATAATATGCTAGACACAAGTGACCGAAGAGAGAACAAAGTCATAGTGGCCCCCTAAGATTCATATATGTGCACATGTGAAAGCCTTTTATGTGAAGTGGATCTCAGTGGGCACTTTGCCCTTGCTGTTCTTTAGAACAAGCTTAGCATGCATTATAGAATCCACATGCATGAACACTGACCCAGAATACTATACTATATATGCAATTTTGCATGGCTTGTAACAGATTGGATCTTAGGATGTACTTAATGTTGCTACTTACATATGATAAACAATGCTAAAAAAAGAAAGGCCACAGAAAAGAAAACCAATCCAGCAGGGAATAATTCTCCCCACCCTTTTTTTAAACACTATATGAAACTTAAATTAGGGACTGAAACTTCCAAGGGGAGAGTCCTCCCCACCCACCTAATGAGCATTGGGATTCTCTCCACCTTGAGGGTTTTGTTATGTTGTCTTCCAAGATTTCCACTGACCAGGAGCTCCCCTTTTATACCATAGGGTAAGCAAACTCCATGGTCTAAGCAAACAGGCAATCAAACAATAGGATGGCAGAAACCAAAAATACAACACCAGAAAAAGTGATCATGTAAATGTTGTCAATGATAAATATCTTTTTTAGGAAAATCCACTTCTTCCTTTTTCCTGTCTATTTTCTGTTTGGGTGGTCACTTTTGATCCCTAAAGGGACCTTTTTCCTAATTTTCTCACAAGAAAAAAGAAAAAAAAAAACAACAACAACAACCAGAATGCTTCTCAGTTTATCTCTGGCAGCCTCACTCTTCTCCCTCGCATGCATTTCTCCTTGTATCCTCTCACTACTTCTTTTTCTCTGTTCTCCTTTCTGGCTCTATGTTTTTGGTAATTTAACAGCTGGTGGATGCTTCATTCATATTAGCGGCATGAGTAACTGATTACCCACACAATCTGATCTTCATTTTTCCTCCTCTTTTTTTTCTGTCAAGTTTCATTCCTTTTTTTATTTTTTATTTTTTATTTTTTTTGTTTTTCGTTGGTAACTTTCTGACCACACCAAAACTCCCACTAACCAAACCAGACTAACTTGTTTGAAAGTACCAAAACCTGCCAAACAGTTGAGCAGCACACAGAACCCCCCCCCCCCCACATCTTCATGAAATTGAAGATATGCTTATTTTCCCCTTCTTGCTAGCTGGAGAGGCATCATGACATGTTGCATGTGACCCAACAGTTATATCATCACTCTTAGAGCTCAGGCATGCAGCATCTAATACAGCAATTGGGCTCTGCGGCACCAAAGAAACTGATAGGCCAGCATTTTTGAGTGGACTATTCCTTGTCCGCCTAGTCTCTTGGATCATATCATAGCATCTCGACGCCCCCTCCTGCAGCAACCACAGTGCAGATCAAAAACTTTAAATGCCACAATGGTCTATGAAATGATTCATTCAATTAATTCATATTAAAAATAGATCACTCTGTAAATATATGATAGCCACATATGGATATAGCTCGAACAGTACATGCCTTTGCTATGTGGATGCAACAAGACACACACTTCTCAACATCCACAGTTTGGGTTTCTCCCAACACCGACATCGCAACAGCTGCAGCAATTTCCGAAGGCTTGAATGCTAAGAAATCAGTCCCTGCATTCCAATTATGCAGTTTCAGCAATACAATCCAATCCACACTCCCCTCTTTTAACTATCACAGATTAGATTATTATAGCTTTGAAAAAGAAACAAACCTCCAATTGTGCTTAAGATGAGTTCCATGGATTGGGATAACGACAACTTGGTTGGTGAATTACCATCATTAAACTTGTGAAGGAAGTAATCTATAAAAGAGAAAGGGGTCACAGATTGCATCCTCCATTTGAGGGTGGTCAGCACCAGAAGCTCCATTCTCTGAATAGTCCTAGCCTCAAACACATATTTTGAGTTGCCAACCTATATCATGCAAATTAAGGAAAATTAAGATGTTTACGCACGGCGACAAATACATATTTTGTCTCACCAATCCATACAATACAAATTAGGGAAATTCAAGACACATTTATGCGCGACGAACAAATCGGAGAATTCAATTAATGATGCCTACTTCACCTGCAAATCCAGTGACAGAGGAACTTCAGTTTCCTCAATCTTCGCCGCTAACAACAAGCACGCCACCGACAATAATTGCGTCATCCAATTCTTTCCTTGCTACAAATAGAAATAACAGAATGATGCGGAAATGGAATCACTCGAATTAATTTGCTTCACTTATTCCATACCAATGATTATATCTACTTGATCGAATTAATGTAATGTATCTAGAAAGATTAGTTTCAAAGCCTTCATAAAGTGTTCTTACAGGAAGCTCATAGGTGGAGAGGAATCGATCCAAGTAATTAACAGCTAGATAAGCACTCAAAGGTCCAAAACTGTAATAGGCATGAACCTGTCCAATAAATCACAAATGACATAAATCAAAAGAGGGAAAAGGGATCAAAATGCAGAAATTAAAAATAAAAAAAATAAAAAAATGAAGCAACACTAGAAGATCTTATAAATTCCATGATCATCATCAAGGAACAAGTAAACTGAGAACAGAAGGTCTCATAAATTCCATGATCATCATCAAGGAACAAGTAAACTGAGAACAGAAGGTCTCATAAATTCCATGATCATCATCAAGGAACAAGTAAACTGAGAACAGAAGGTCTCATAAATTCCATGATCATCATCAAGGAACAAGTAAACTGAGAACAAAAAAACAAACCTATTTCTATGCTATAAACGAGTGGTTCATTAAAAACACCACATCAAACTATTCAAGACACAAATAACCACAGCTCCCCTTCCATGTACACATCTCAAACAAGAAGAACAGTGAAACCCCCAAGAAACACAATCCACAGAACGATCAGATCAGACAAAAACACAAACAGAGAAATCAGAACAAAAACACAAACAGAGAAATCAGAACAACAAGATCAAAAACATCCTCATTGATCAATAATCTCAGTTACTCTAGACCTACTTATATCAGAGATGATCATACTGGAATTAAAGCACACAAAAAACCTTTGCAGAATCAACAAAACAGTGACAAAAAATAAGGAAATTTGAAGAACACTACCCGAACAAAGGGGAAAAGATGAAAAAATTTCACCTTCAAAATCCAATCGATGGCTTCACTTCTGATGGACGGGTCCAGGGCCCCGGAGCGCAGCCTCTCGGCGTAGTCCTCCCTCGGCAGATGCTGGGATTCTCTCTCCACCATCCGAGCCAAGCACTCATCGGACAGGAGGGGGAAAAGCGTCGAGGAATCCCCATCAAAATCGCTCCTTTTTTGAGGGACCCGGCCGAGCATCTTGCCCTGGTCGTCCTCCTCCTCATCATCAAAGCCCATGATGCTGCTGTTGTCCTCGGCGCAGAGGAGGATGGAGGACATGCAGTCGTAGCTTGGACCCATCTCGACCCAAAGAGATAGATTATAGATGAATAGATGGATGGATAGATGGATGGAGAAACGATAGAAGATTTGTTTTGGTGATAGAAAAGAGAAACCTTTGATCTTCTTCTTTCTCCTCCTCCTCCTCCTCCTCCTCTTCCTCTTCCTCTTCCTCGGAATGAGGCTCTTTGGTATGGAGCAAACGAGGGATAAAAGAGGGGCTCTTCCTTATTAATAGAGAGGAGGAGGAGAAGGAAGGCTACTGTTGTATAGGGTTTTGGTAGACGGGTGGCGAGAAGGGAAGAAGAGTATTTGGGGAAAGGAGGGCGTGAATATGGCAGGCAGGAAATGGGACAGTGGCAAAGGGCGAAGGGGCCTGGAACTGATAATAATAATAATAATAATAATAATAATAATTCTCTTTACGTTTTGATCCTCTGGATGAGGATGGGACTTGTCAACAGAGGTCAGGGGTTTTGAGGGCGATGATGCTGATTATAAAATGATGGATATGATAATTGACGGTCGATTTTAGAGGGATTTGACAGTGATGATATTGCTTGCACACAGACAAGATTCAGGATAGAAGATTCAGGGACCAAACAACAAAAGTTGTGGGGATAAGTCATTGTTTCTTACCATATATTTGTGATGTATTTACAGGATAGCCATTATATTTATCTTTACAAAAAGGCATATAATCAAAGGACTCCTAATATTTAGATCTCATTAAAAGATATTTAGCAAATTTGCTAATATTTATAGTCATTCCATGTGACTAGTGTTCAAATAAAAAAGAAAATTACGATGGAAACGCATTGCCAACAAAAAAATGAAAAGCAGTGTGCAAAATATAGGGGTTTATATGTTTAATGTACCAGTAAATCATCACTAGAAATTAGAGGGTTCATTATGTTTGCAACCCTCTCTTCTTTTTTTTTTTTTCTTTTTTTTTTTTTTTTTTTTAATTCATGCATTGAAGCAATGTTTCCAAAATTCTCTTGATTCATCCCCTCATTATGAGATTTTGAAAACCGCATGAAGGCATGCAAATTTTGAAAGCTAATAAATATATCTTTTATCTTCATTTTTTGTTAAAATAGTATGCTTAAAATATTAGAACAATATATAGGAAATATCAGTAAAGCATCAATGGAATATTAAATATGATGTCGTTTTTCACTTTATCCTTAACCCTTTTTTACTAGTAATCAGATCAAAATATTTCTCAACATGCATTTGGTTTATAGATGATTCCTTGTCTCGGAAAGCATAGGTTTTCTCACCTTTAATTCTGGCATTGGAGTTGGAGCATGGTGAACATAATGGATCGAAAGAAGGCATCATGGTCATTTCAGGTTGGCAGGGGCAAATGGTTTGAGTCTTCATCGGTCAAACAGAATTCTTGGGAGGATTAAGAAAGGGACGTCACTTTTGTGAGGACCTTTCAATAAATCTTTAGGGCATTTTGGGGAGAAGGTGGGCCGATGTCTGGGCGTTTCCCTTGTTTTATGGGGACGCGTGCGCCCTTCTCTCTTAACAGGTGGCTGATATTACCGTTTCATTAAGAACTCCTAATTATGACACTAATTTATCCTTTTCCCAAGCTCTATGTCATGAGGGAAGTGCAACCCACCTTCTTCTTCTTCTTCTTCTTCTTCTTCTTCTTCTTTTTTCCTTTTTATCCTCCCCTCCTCCTCCTCGAGGATTTCAAGAGCATTTTCAATTACATCTTTCATTTTCCCTTAATTTCCAAAATATTTTTCAAATTTTTGCAATTTTCTAACAGTTGTATTATGTCTTATGATAAGTTGGTGTAATTTCTAGTTTATTGGTTTAATCCTTCGTGTGTGCATGGGAGACACATCTAAAATTTATGGCTTTTAATTTAATAGTTAGGCATATATTTATGAGAAAAAGTATTTATAAAATATAAATATCAGCATCTATGAGATGTATCTATTAATTCATTGAGCTGAGCCTTCTTTTCATTCTTAGGAAAGAAATCTAAATCGAGACCTTATCCAATTTAACAAAATCTATTGCTTCATTGCAATTTATAGTCTATTTTCTAAACTAAATCAATGCTAGTCAACATACCAAACTCATTTTTGTGTTAAATGCAAAACAAATCTAATGGAATGGCATGGTTAAGTGGGCCATACATACATACTACTTGAAATCCATAAGTACCTCAATTTAGCAATAAAATGTTTGGCACAAAAATTTTAGCATCTTTCATGACATTGGTGTTGTGCATCATATTGATGTCATCCCCTTCATCGTATGTTCTTTTTATATTATTTAAGACTTCATGCATTAATGAATAGGAAAAATGGTTAATCTTCATTCTTAATTAATGGCTCAATTAACTAGACTGATCAATAAAAATATTATTATAAATAAAATAAAATTATAAAATAATAGAATAGTATTATTTATCTACAATATATCTAATAAAATTATCTCAACCAACTTATTCGGCTTCTTTGTTGCTTCTTTATGTCATAGGATGGATACCAATAAGTATTGAATGAGGTCTAACCTCAATAACGTGGTCAATCTAGCTTTAAAGACATTCTTACATGGAGTATTCACTCCTTAAACATTAAATTCTACTCACCAATAAATGCTCTTTTTTTCTGGTTATATTATAAATGTCTAAATTGCATCCTCTTGACTGTAATAACCATTAGCCACATTGCACTAACAAAGTGTCTTATTTTCAATATATGCTAGGTATATACATTTTCGATCATTGTCATATTTATTTAGTGTTTAAATTTTTATTCACCCTTTTCAACAAAACCATCTTTACATTTATTTACAAAATGCATGATTTCGTCACTGAATTTTGTTGTTTCTATACAAATTGACAAAATTTAGGTGTAACTCTCCTTGCAAAGTTATTTAAGTTGTAATATGCATCATCTTTTTTCTTGTTAATGAGAGAAAGGAAGGGAAACCCACTCTCGCTATAATTATCTTTGTTCAATTTTTTTCAAATAAGCAATCCAAAAATCAAATTCTGTTTGCTAAGAAAGTAGTATACATTAAGCTAAGCCCTACTTCACATATATATGAATGGTTTTAAACACAGCTTTTAGTGTATCATAATGAAAAGTGGTACAAAATAAACACAGCTTTTAGTGTATCATAATGAAAAGTGGTACAAAATTTTGAGACAAGATACATATAAGTAGCTATGATTGAATAATACATTTCCATACCAGTGATTTATGTATTCTATAGAAGTTTGCTTCAGAGGAATATTTATATGGCTTTTTTGATTGAAATACATATATAAAATTCTTTTATTTGAGTTCATATTCTTTGTGATAATAGAAAAGGATGTATCACTTGGTCAAATCTTAAAATCATCTTTTGAGGCTTGAACCTTTTTTAGGGTAGTTGTACTCCTTAACTATTTGAAATAAGCTGCCTCACATAACTGATGGGGAACAACTGCATTATTGACCCCCTCAAGAAGCTATATCAAATAGGGTCTTAATAAGATGCACCCCTAATTGCTAATTTTGGTTCCATACCCATCCTTTTTAATTAGCCTCGTTGCCACACCGCTTCTAAGAGAAAAACATCCATACAATGATGGAATAAGAAAAGTAAGCATAGGGCATTGGTTAAAAAGGAAGGATCAAGTAACTTACAAAATTTCACAAGTCTTGTTGTGAATCTCATAGATATCTTTACCATAGATAACTATAAAATAATTAGAATATGGTTCATAGATCGTAGTCATATAAACTTTTCAAAGAAAATAAGACAAAATTATAGACTTTCAATCATAAATGTAGGATTTGAGGTCATTGATTTAGGTATTCTATTTATTTCATTTTATAATCTATATCTTTGGTGGAGGATTTTACATTTAATATGAAAAAGTGATGTCATTAGTGAAATTTTATATAGAGCACTTCTTCTTCTACCCCCTCACGAGAGTAGTCAACATTGAATGGTGAGAATTGCCTAGTTCTTATTGTTTGAAAATAGTTTGATAAGGTGATGTGTCAAACCATTATCAAGAAGTATCATAAGAGTGTAAAGTCACGTTGGATATGATTTGTTCTTCTCATTCCAAAAATCCTAATTTACAGGCTAATCTAGCCTTAATATAACCAACTCATTAAGCTACATTCTATTTAATAGAAATATGACTCGATCACTAAGATGCGTGATAGATCTAGTCTATACCATGCATCTCTCTATTGAAAGCCTTCTAAAATGTATTGCTATTAGGTAGTCTATCATTGCTTTTATTATCGATCATCTTTATCTCATTACAACTAGCTTTCTTTCTAACTCCCTTAGATATAAAAGTGTAGACTCAAAGGTTCCAACTTATTGAGTCAGAGAAATCATAAGGCATTGCATACTTAGAGATATAGGTTCAAACCTGCTCTTGCCCTAATATGTTGGACTTCTTCTAATCCTAGTTTTCAATGTTATTAAAAATTAAATAAGGTTTCCTAGCTATAAGATTATGATTAAGTTTAGTATCCTACTTTTTAGGTTTTAGATGGAATGCAAGCATTATTTTTCTTAATTTGTTAGAAATTCGGCTTTTAAAGTTTCAATAGGACTTAAACAATTGAATTTCTCAAATATCTTTTATCCATAAAAATTAGTCTAGTACAAAGTGAGCATCCATATCTTGAAGATGTGATGGTAAGACTAGATGGTCCACAAGAGATTTATAGATATATATACATCCTGAGGTCATAAGCAGTGAAAAGCCAAGCACTTTGAATTGATCGTGCTTAATTTTGTGCAATTCATCATTTCTAACATTCTCATATTGTTAATCTTCTTGCGATATATGGTGAGACCCAATCCCAAACTAGGTCTCAATTGGTCCCGAGATAACTCCATTGAAGATCAAGTTGGAAAACTAACAAAACAATCATCCATCAAGCTGTTTATCTGATTTTTATCAAAGTTGGAGGGAAGATACCTTTTAATTGGATACCACAAAAGCATGTAATTATTGGACAACTTTTCCATAGCAACTTATCTCTTTGTCTATTAATATATTCTTTCTCTAATTTATCGCTGCACTGTATTCCTCCTTCTAAGACCGCCACCATTTCTCTTCTTTCCTCTTCTTTAGTTTATACCATTAGCCAGTGGTTGCTAGCCCTTTGTTCTTTGCCATGCAAGGTTGCATCAAGCCATGGTTCACTCATGTTGAGTCACCTCCATAGGCCTCCTACATCCCTTATTCTACTTCTTTTATTCTCTCTTTGGTTCTCTATTATTAGTATCCTACCATCAATAATAAGCAACAACCTTATCACCCATTGAGAAACTTAGACTATCAAAGATCAATTGAAATATCTCATATCATCTCTCTTCCTCCCTCTATTACTTGAATCGCTAGCAAATTCTTGTCTACCATTGATTCACTTCACCTCTATTATTGCCTTAATCAATCATTGCATGTCGGACATAGAGAAGATTGGCTGTTGAGGGCCTTCTCCCTCTTGATCGATTCCATTGTGCTCTATCTCTCCTCTCATATTTCCTTATTAGTTTCCTTGTTCTATTCCATAACGATATTAACTCGATTGAAGTCTCAATGTCACTACTAGCTCCATTGAAAAGTCATCTAACTAGTAAAATATTGAGTCTTCTTCTTGATGTTGATGAGAGGCTTAGCAATTGACCACCGCCCCCATTTAGTCTCTCTTCCCACTCGAATCTTGCTCTTCCTCTTTCTTTGATTCTCTCTTTCCCTTATTCTCTCTCTTTAAGTGTGGCACTTGCCGAGGGTCATCCCATCTCTCTCTATGGAGCAAATCTAAGATTCAAAGTATGATTCGCTACTCTAAACCTAGAAACTAAGCTTTCGAATTTGCTTTTAACTGTATTTTTATTATTTTTCATTATATGGCTTGGTTTCATCCTCTGCAAAAGTACTACAATTTGCACAAGAAGAAGACTAGCCTAGAATCTATTTTTTTCATCCATTTAATTAAGGTAAAATTGTATTCTTTGAATTTTAATTTAGTGTATATGGCTTAGATTATAGTCAGACTAGAACGATATAAAGGTTAGAGTAACAAACTAAATTTTTTGAATTAGAAAAATAATAAATAAATGAGGTTGTTATTAGCAAGTTTTGGTAATTATTAATTTTAAGTCAACTAGATCTGATATGTGTAATTATGGGTTAAATTGACCAATTTGACTCCACTTTACTTCTACTAAAGGTAAAAATCTCTTTACATGTTCTTCATATAGATTTTGATATGTGCATATGCTTTATGTATGTGCATACATGATTATGGTTATATTAGTTTGAGCATGAACTACTTTTTAACATCATTAGCATGTTGATGCACTAAATTCATAAAGAATTAAAACCTGTGAATGGAATTTTTGGTAAGAGACTTTGGACTAGTTATATTGCATTGGATATCAATTATAGGTTGAAGCATGATCACATAATATAAATTGATATCAAGGGTTAAGCATAGTATTATAGACTGTCATCATGAGTTAAAGCATGATATTATGGATATTGCCACCAAGGGTTAAAATATGATATTATAGATGACCACTATTGGATAAGGCATGGTTTTGTGAATAGTCTCACCACAAGCAAATATATCATGAGCTTATTAAGGATAACCATAGCTAGTTCAAAGATAAAAAAATGACCTAATACTGTTGTGCACCCTTGAAATGATAAATTTGACCTTGAATACTTTGTTCTTGATAAATTGTCCATTAACAATTATTGTTGAATGAAATGGTTATCTTGATGATATATTGAGAAATTGAAGAAAAATATCTGATACTAATTATGTTATAAAGTGTGTTAACATGCACACATATGTATATCTTATTGTCATATTTTGTTGTTAGTGGTATATAGTTATTTATGCATGCAAGTGCGTCTTAGTAGGGATCTATGCTACTTTTGCTTATCTTTTTCAAGCCATAGGATGTTTAGAAACGGGCTATGAATTAGGATTAGGGTTTGAGTGAGGCACAGACTAGCAGATAAATTATGATACCTATTACATAAATGAAGTTATAGATAAATGAACTTATAGATGAATCATTTTCATATTTTTATTATAGAAACATCTGATTTTGAATTCACATAGATATACTATTTTGTTGAAAATTTGTTAAATTGTAAATCTTTCTCAAAGACCATGCATATTATTAAGGGAAATGTGATGGATTAGGGTATGGCATCGACTCTCAAAATTAAACTGTCAGTTTTTTGTTAACTCTCTTCTACGGCATGAAACTCTCCCTCCTTGGATCATTAATTGCGCGTCTGGGTGAGCATCCATCTAACTCCGTTTTCCTCTAATTATTTTGTGCCCATGTATCTAGGCTTGCCAAGTATCTCTACACTTATACCTACCATGTTTGTGAGTTATCTCCATTGTTATTCTTTTTAAGCAAGCACAAGGCATGCCGGTTGCTCATCATCTCTTGTGCTCTCTTGTCCAACAGTTTCCTATATTGCTGCAGCTCTGTGCACTCTTGGCATTCTTCTGCGTTCTTGCTTTTTATACCACTTCATGTGGTCCAATCATGTGTCCATCATATCACTGCCGCAGTTTACCATAGCTTCTTATCATTTGGGTCATAGGACAAGTTGATTTTGAATCTACTTCATTTCCTTTTTTTCGAGGGGACACCTTCCTTCAACTCGAATGGAAGTATTTCACAACTTAGATTTCAAAAATTAGTTTCCCTAGGATTAATCCAACCAATTTAATTAATTAACTAGGCTAGGTTATATTTAGAGTGAATTACAAGGCTCAATAATTTATGAGCCAGAAGTGTCTAATATATCTAGCTTTTAGGTTGAGATTCGTTCATTTTCGAGACATTGTAATCAACACACGTAAAGAGCTAGAGTCTAGTTTTGGGACCTAAATGCGCTACAAAACCATAATACAACTCGAATGTAAGTTGAATGTGAGCCCATGTGACCAACTTGCACTGGTAACTTCATGGAAAGATAAGGCATTATATTTTTAAACTACCAAGGGACTTTATCTTCTTGTACTGTTCTTTAATAGTCAGCATGTTTCACCATGGTCATATTATAATAGAGAGCCTGCCGTGTGTAGGTATGAGCTAAATTGTCATGCAACAAGGCATTTCAGTAAGTTTACTAGTTTCTATACATTATGAGGGTGGTGCTCTAAGCTTGTATCATTTCACCACCTTATCCTACTAGGGATCCACATAGCCCAATGCATCCTCTGATGCACCTAGGTTTCCTAAATGCTTTTTAGTTTGCTAACCAATCAGCAAGGCTTCAGATGCAGCCAAGATCCATCATATTTGTTCCCCTGTTCCATTACTCAACCCCAACTGTAGTTTATAGCAGCTGGGGCATGGACCACCCACAGCCCCTGGCTGTGCTTTTAATGCATTACGTGCTTGCTTAGTCCCAAAGGGGAGAATAACGTTGACTAGGGGCTTCCTAATCCGGCCTTATCCATTGTATGGTCGAGATCAGTGCTGAAAGCAGCTATTAAGTCTTGTTTCAACTATTTAGGATGATTTTTATGAATCGTTATTCATCTTGAAGCTGGCTTGTCCCATGTAAATAATTGAAGAACTAAACAGTAAGCATTTTTCTACAAGAACCCTGCACTCAACTGTAAATATGAACTTCCTTTTCTCCAATTTTTTGTAAGAATACCATGGAGGGGACCTGGGCCTCACTGCTAGGATGCTTGCAAGCACCTACTTTCAAGCTCTTTTTGTGTGTTTTGAGATAACGTCCCCCGTCTCTCTCACTGCTTCACTTTGAAATGCTCTTCTTGTTAACATATTCACCTTTACTCCCCTCTCTTTATGGCCCAAATTCCCGTTGGTCAGAGATGGAAGACTTTTTATCCTTTTCTTGAGCACATGCCCACGGATCTCCAAAAGAAATCCATCTATATATCTTTGATCTCTCTGCTGGTCCTGGCTTTTGGTATTAGTTAGAGTTGGCGAGCACGAGGGTGGACACACGTATGATCATTTCCTTCGGTCTAAAGGGACTACTCTTTGCTTTTCTCTCTCTCTCTCTCATTCAAAGCACCAATGCAAAGCACGGCTATGCATGCATGTTTGAAAGTGAGCGAAGTCATTCATAAACAGCTTGAGTGACACCAATTGAGTGTTTTGCTCATCAACCTTGATATATATTCATAAACAAGCCAAACCTCAGTGGTAGTCCACTTGGAATGCTAAGAGCATGGTTGATATTGTCTTAACATATATTTTTATGACTTCTAAAAGAATTTTTTTTTTTTTTTTCCCCAAAAGCAAGTGTTTGTTGACGTTGTCTCTTCATGGAGAAAAGTTGAAAATAATGCTTCTAAAAGAAGCTAGAAACCCTAATTTTTAGCTTCTCCTTCTGATAGAGCAGAAGTAATATCGAACACCCTCTAAGTAACTCTTTTCTAATGTAATCATATTATAAAAGATCAAGTATAATTCGAAGGTTAGACACCTCTTGATGTATAGATCTGATTCCAAGCAATCCAAAGTTGGAATTGCCTTGTTTGCATCTCTATGTTTGATTATAATGAAAACTACAGCTCAGAATTATAGAAAACATGTGATTATAATGAAAAATCAATTAAAATAAAATACATAGACCATGTCACATGACAAAAAAAGTATATATAATGTAACTAGAGTCACATGTACATTGTTTGTGGTCCAACTTTACTATGTAGATCAATGCAACTTCAAAACACAGTACAATCCATGGACACCAATGGACCACTCTTGTTTTCTCCTGAAAAGGATCAAATAACAGACAAGAGAACATCATAACCAGCTTGCTAAGAAAGATAATAGACAATGGCTTAGGCCAAAAGAGTTGGTAGACTCTTTTGTCTCAATGAGTTAATCATATTTGAATTGTTCTTTTGGCGGGTACTTTTATTATATTTTTTTTCTGTAATAATTTAAAATTTTACCTAATAAAACTAATCAAGAAGGTACTATTTAAACTCCTTGATCCTCCCTAAATATTTAGAATCTTCTCAATATACAATTGATGTGGCTTTTTAATCGTATATAAGCATTTACAATCCTTTTTAATATATAATTGATATGAAACTAAATACTTACCAATATGAGTTCTTATACCTTTAAAAATTAACACCAAAGTCTCCACCATTAGCTCTAGCAAAAAATTTGTGCAATGGATCTAAATGATATCTTGATCGACACTAAATTGAGAATAATTAATGTAATATGCAGCAAGGTTTCTGAAGAGATTCATGTATAATCCACGAGAGCGTACATGATCGTCAAATAGTCTGCACCTTCATGTTAACTTTTGCTTGTCTTTGTGTTGTCTTCATGGTTTATGATGCTTGAGTTGTTTCTTCTAATGCATGGATTCAAGTAAAGTTGCACGAGCTTCACATCATCATGATCTGAATTTTAAGTTACTTAAGCTTCTATTGCAAACAAGTTTAGATGTACTGCGATCACGTTGTTGCAAGATCGATGAATACACCACATGGAACTTTGTTTTTATGCTTAATTTGTTTTTGAATTTTAGACTGCTTATCGTGAAACTCCTTTCTAAACTTAAGTGAACGTATATTAATTATCAACACGTCAACACATGCCCCATATTGGCAGCATGCAGCTGCATTGAGATGGCATAATATTGATCTGCTTCTGTGCTGCATCTAATGAGTTCCCTTGCTCTTGCTCGCTTGCCAACTACTAATTAACTTAATAATTAGAATATTTTCATCCATTCATTCATACATACATATATATATATATATATATATACACAGAGAGAGGTAAGCTTGGTTATATTCATGTGTAATCAAATTTAGAATGTAATCAATTTTTTACTCTTAAATTTATATAAATTTTAAAATCATTACATTTTTTTTTTAATTTATAAATTTGATTGATCAAGAATAAAAAGGTGATTAGTTTAAATTTGATTATATTTGAATATAATTAAATTTATTCTTTTTTCTTTAAAAAAAACTTTTTAATACATAATTTTAACATTTAATTTTTCATACGTCATTTTTTTTTTTTTTAATTGCCTTCAACTTGCACCTCAGCCAAGGCTTGATTGACCTATAAGTCAACCACCTCTCTCTCTCTCTCTCTCTCTCTCTCTCTCTCTCATCTTTATGTTTTTTTTATGACCCACCCTGCCATCTACCATTCTTGATTTCTATGCCTAGTGAGTACACAGAGAAAAGGTTAAGAAACGGCTTACAAATTATGGCTACTGGCCCTTATTAAGTACGCAGAGATAGGGTTAAGGATGGCGTAGAAAAACATTATGTTACTCTTCCCCAAATCTTAAATCCTAGCAGCCACCAGTCACCATATTTCTAGATAGATGAGCAGTCCTAGATTTATTCTTTTTTAATTTTTTTAGGCACTCCACGCACATGTGCAACGCCCCTCGATGCCATGGTCCGCCATCAATAAGCATCCAGAACATCCGCCACAGCCTGTGTGTCTCCACAACCTTCGCTCAGACACTGGTTTCCATGGCTTCACCACTATTTTAAGAATTTCCAAGTACTCACTTTACTGCATATATAATTAAACGACAGCCTTAAATATATACCTGTAGATAGGCATAGACTAATGGATCTGGTCCTGTCCAAATTCTCACGGTCAAACAAGCGAGTCAGCCGCTGCCCCCCCGTCCTCTAGCTTTGTCTTGGTTTAGCCTGCACCATTGAAACTCAGAAGGTGCTTCAAGTTGGCCAAATACTAGTAAAATGAAAAACATTGAAGGTGTGACCACCCATGCAAGTATTTATTTAGTTTCGCATCGGTTTTATATCGGAGTGATTTTGATTACTCGATTAATAATAATCTTTTGATCAATCTTTTTGAATAAATTCCTAAACCATTACTAATGGTATCGTTCAAGCCCATGGTTCATGGCTCTTTCTATGGCTACTCATGAGCCTGAAGGCAGGTCTATTGGGTTGTTTTGCAACACACAAGCAGTCAGTGATTGCAAAGTAGAACACAACGGAGTGGGGCTGGCCTAGCTCAATCACAACCAGTATATAGGTAATGATCGCAAGCTAGACTTCTCCGCTTCAATTATGAACCAAAGAGGATGTGAGTTTGTGGTTATAAGTTGACAGGGCATGGCCATTTCTCTTCCTAACTTCAACTGAAACTTGTATTAGCCTTTCGCTTTATAGCTTTCTTTCTTTTAGTACGGTTGCTGAGTCAAGATGTGTCAACTAGCTAAACTCATGTTGGCAAGATAATACTAAAGTTGAACTTAGACTTTGGCATGACATTTTTATGTGACACTTCCGCGTTATACTAGCACTGCTCCATTTAGATGTACAACGAAGTTGAGGTTAGGTTTTGTGATATCCTAATACATTATCGTAATCATGGCTCTCGTAGTACTAAATCTTGCGCTTTATGTTCAAGTGAAACTAGAAAAACTCCTAAGCCCATGCCCACTTTGACCATATGCCAACCGAAGTGTCATTATCATAACAATCTAAGATTTCATTCAAAAAGACTAGATAGAAAATATTATTTAGACTCTTTGATTTTGTATAAGTACACGGAAACTCTTCAGTACATAATCAACGTGAAACTAAACATTCTTCAATACGAGCTTTTGCATAATATAGTCTTAGCTACCCCTTTTAGGTTAAGTCCTAAATTATTGTAAATAGTATTAGAGCGAATCCAATCCATGACCCTATGGATTATAGGTAACACTACAAGTGGGCTTCATGTATTTATGATTGGATTTGATTAGATTTGATATGAACTCTTAGCCTAACATGTATGCTAGAGTTTGAATGGAAAGAGAATATGAAAACCCATGTTAGCAAATATTTAGTCAAACAAAAGTAATGTACTAGAGCTCATGCTAGTAAGTATTTAATCCTATGTCAGATATATACTGAAAAGATTTTGAGTATCTATATAAGATCAAAGAGCCTAAATAATATATTCTTGATTAGTTTTTTTAAGATGAAATCCTGCTTCAGTACAAATAGCATCAGAGCGGACCCAACTTATGGTCCATATGGATTAAAGAACACTATAGATGTCCCTTTGGAAATTGACCATGGATCAATCATAGTATTTATGATTATGATCAAATCAATTAGATTTGGATTAGACTCTTAATCAGGTAAGCATATGAGAACTTAAATGGAAGGAATACATGAGAGACATGCTGGCGAGTATTGATTAGTCATACATTGACTATTTATTAAAAAAATATTAAGTACTTATACAGAATCAAAAAATTTAAATAATATTTTTTTAATTAATTTTTAAAAATAAAATTATATATTATTACGATTGCTACGAGCCTTTTTTTTTTTTTTTTTTTTTTTTTTTATTTAAGGAGGGTACTCTTCTTCTCAAGTTTCATAGTGACGTATGTCATGTTTTTTTTTTATTTTTGGGACGGAAATATGGGAAGCCAGAGACCTTCCCATCAGTTTATTAATATATCCGTATCTCAAAGGTGACGATCCTCTAATGAGGGCAAAATACAATGTCCTTTTGGAATGCTCCATGATAACTTGAGTTGTCAGCAACCGATCAAGCAGTAGATTTGTACGCAAGAGAGTGCAGAACATCATATTAGCTTAACACCGATTAGGCTGGTGTTCTACACGAGGTGGTGCTCGAAGCTCTTGTTAGCTTATTGGTTGGTCAAATTGGACGCACTGGCAACCTAAATAAAGAATGGGACCCCGTCCAGAGCCCTCCACCGTGCTCATGTGCTTTTTACGTGCTCACGGGGGGATGAGGGATTAGTTTAGTGGTCGTCACTGGAGGGGTTGCTTTCATCTTTTCCTACATTCTCTGAAAGCGCGCTCTCTCTCCCTCTCCCTCTCCCTCTCCCTCTCCCCACCTTTAGTGAGTGCATGCACTGTGCCAACTGTGGCCTTAAAAGCCCATTTGAATTTAAATCTATCCGCTTTGTCTCATTGCGTCTGCTCAAACTTCAAGGGCAGTAGAAATTTATCCTCCAGTCATGTGGAGTGGATGCACTCACTGCATTAGTAGTAAACGTGATGCAAGTACTAAGGTTTCAAGAACCTCTTGGCGTTGGAGTCAAGCATAACCTTGGTTTAACCTTAACTTAATTCTATACTGATAGTTTGGACACCTAGCTATCTTGTTATCTAAACCGGTTTAACTAGGACAAAGAGCCATGTGTCAGAATTATAATGGATTAGGTTCTAGCAATGCAATGACCACTTTGTACAGCTTCATGGACAACAATCGAGCTATAAATTATGCCCAACCATGGCAACTGCTTTAATTCTGTCATACCATACCACTCAGTGCTCCACTGTGCCCTTAAATTGGGCTTGATGGTTGTCATGGTGGTTCTAGTTGTTAATCTCAGAGAGCACGTATTGGACTAAAACATCATCCAAGAATTGGCATGGGTATATTGACCGCCTATTTATTGTTATATTAATTGAATGATTAACTAGTTAGAAGCTAGTCGGTTTCTGTCTGATAAGAGTTTTAACTCGTATTAACAGTCAAATGACTGATAACTTTTAATCTTTTGATCTGATTTTTTATTCAGATTATCTGGAAGTGATACATTGCTTTTTTTTTTTAGAAGCGGATAAGAGGTGTCACACATGAAACATTATTTAGAAGCAGTTCATCGTAGAAGAAGACATGCCATAGAACTCAACATCAAACTTCAAGAATGCTTTAGTAAGACGACACATTATAGAACTCGGCGTCAAACAATGCTTTAGTTTTCTACATCCAGTCGGCATCAATGCCTTCTTATTCTTATCCTTTGATTCATCTTCTCTGTCATTCTCAGTTATGATTTAATCATTCAATATCATGCCTTCATTGTGACAGAAGGTCATGAACAAATTCTTAAAAAGTTTCAAGAATCGGATCAATGCTATGATTATGAATAAAATTACTGATCACATGTAACCTTTGGTCCTCGAAAACGAGGCAAATCAAAGAATCCAGAAATAAAAATTTGATCGGTGTCAAACAGCCTATGGGCTTTTAGGAAAAGTCAATTCTGGCAGCTTTTATTGAAACAGATGCAACTTTTAAATCTCTTATACCAAATTTGAAATTGGTATTCAAATACAAACAAGCCGTTAATCAACTAGAGTTTGTTGCTGCAAGGTTCTAGATTTAAAATCCATCTGTCCAAGAATCAACAAGAAGAAAGATCTAAATTTGTCTAGAGGAAATGTTTGGTTATCTTCTGCTAGACGCCAACATTGATGTCTTGTTAAATCGAAGCTTGTGGATAGTTTTCATAATGATGAAATGTTGTGGAGGCAGAGATCAATAGTCTAGCGGTTAAAGGAAGGGGAACTAAATACTGTGTTGCTATGCTGGGTGGCCTCGTCTAAAAGGAGATTACAATTATATTTGAGTCCCACCTTTATCATGGCTTAGGAATAACTATAGATGATGCCGGCTGGAATGTAAATAATAAAAATGATGAGCTGAAAATGAAGCTGGAAACAAATCCATTAGCAAGGACTAGTTCACCCAGATGAGCTCTTATAGCAATAGAAGAAAAGCATTAAAGGTACTTGAGGTTTTTCGATGAGGATCTCTGGCACCCGAGTCAACAGAGGAAGGTGATGGAAATGGCCAAGAGTGGACATTATAACCTCTAAATTTGCCTTAAAAAATAAGGAGTTATGGAGATGAAGATGGAGGAAAAGGTGAGTACAGCCTTACTTAAGGTTGAAGATAGATCGTGAAGGATTCCCTTGTATCTAATAATGGGACCGTACAGGTCATCCGAATCATCAACTATATGCCTCGCCATGATAAGTCCATCTTTGTAGATAGGACTATGTAATGCTATGAACTACATTCTCTGCAGGTGAGCATCCATTCGCATTGATCTATCGAAAGACGTGTGTGCCCTATTTTGTTAGGTGTAGCATCTACCGATTTATGTACCATGTATCTCCAAACCATCTTACCAATGGTGCTATCAGTGATGTTGGCGTAGATTTGGTCGCCACATGTCATCTTGCTAAAGACTAGGAAATCCTGCTTCATACAAAGGAATCCGGACCAAGAAAATCTCGTGTACCACATCACCCTTGAAAGTCTGAGTTTGATTAGAACTTGATGCTTCCTAGCAGGGACCTCAACTTTGCCTTACTTGAAAAATCCTACATCGAAGAAGAGATTAAAAGCTACTCTAGTTTAGCCAGCAATAAGGCACTGGCACTGGACGGGTTTCCCGTCAGATTACGCAAGAACTTTTGGTCCACAATGAAAGCAGATCTTCTCAACATCTTCTCAGAGCTACTCAGCAACGAGATAGAGATTGAAAGGATCAACTAAAGTGTATTGATACCCAGGAGAGAGGATTCAAAGCACGCACCCCTCAGATTACCTGCGCAAAAGTTTACTAAATTTCTCCTTGAAAACATTATAAGAAATTTGCTCTTCCATTCTAACTTTTCATTGGACCCCAAAAATTTTGTCATGAAAGACATGTAACCTATTACAAAAAATTTTGACTTGTCACTAAATTTATTTTTTTATTTATTGTTGCAACAACAAGATTAAGTCATAACAAAACTTAATTTATTACTAATTATTCTTGTCACAAAAAGAGCACTTTTTGCGACAAGATTTTTTGTTTGTCATCGATTTCAATACTTCAATTATTTTATTGATAATAAAAATAGTTGTCACAGAAATTAACATTATCTGCAACAACTTTTAAGGATGCATCACAAAAGATATTATTGAATTTTATTTTTATTATAATTTTTTTAACTTAATTTTGTTTTAGTAATGACATAAGTTATTACGTAAAATTATTTACTATTTGTTACAAGCTGATATTGTCATAAAAAATAGTGGTTTTTATCACAAGTTTTTATTATCATATGTAATTATTTTTTTTATGTCACAATATATTCTTATCACAAAAGTTTTATAACCTATGACAACTTGCCTTATCACACAAATTGTTTTATGATTTGTTACAAATTATTCTTATCATATAAAATAATTTAAGAAAGTTATATTCTTAATAATCTTTCTTATCTCTCTATGATCTAGCTATGCCCTATTCAGCTAATATTGGCAATGTTAATAGTGAACTTTCGTAAATTATATATTCTAAATAATAAAAACTTTTGGTAGTTTAGATAATGATATGAAATAAGCATTTAAAATTTATGAACTTTTTAAGATTTTGTCTTGATGTAAGGTCAAACAAATATGAAATTTAGAATACATAGTTAGAATTTAGTTTTAATCCAAATGATGCAAATTAAATTTTAATTTTTAAAATATTAAATAAAAATAAAATAAAATTTTTAGCCTTTTAGGCTAACTTTATTAATAATGTAAAGAGGAGTAAATATTAGCTAATACATGGAATTTAGGTTTTAATTCTACTATCTTCTTTATTATTGCAATGATTCCACAATAGATACCATACTCATTTATTGACTTAACCATCACTTAATAATTATAATTAATCCTATCAATGCCAAGCTTTTTCTATCACTTAATTTTTCCATCAAAAAAGAGAAATTAAAAATTTCTAAATACCTTTCTCCTCTAAAAAAAAATAAAAGAAATTCCAAATAACTTTCCTTCCAATAAAAAAAAGACTTTTAAAAAAAAGAAAATCCAGAACAACTTGGTTAAAAAAATTGATTTTTTTATAAATAAATCTTCAATAGTTCTTGATTTTTTTCCATAAAATAGTTTTTAATAGACAAGTTGGTGGTAGAGCGGTTACTACGAATTGAATGGGTAAGGCAAAATCCAGAATTGACATTGACGTAGCTCATAACTTGTCATCATGAAATTTAAAAGATTGATGCAACTAATTCAACATTCTTTAACGCTATGCCGAACCACTTTTAAAACTAAAATTAACTTCTTTAAATTCAGGCCACGTGTGGTGGTTGGTTGCTGGCATAAGATTCAGTCACGCAGTTTTTCCATGGCCTCGGACCATCCCAGTTTTTGAAGGCAAACACAGAGGCAGCCACAGGTCTTCTACCCCCTGCCATTACTCTCGTGTGGTGTAGGGAAGCCATCCCGGATCGACCAAGTGAACCGCTTTAATTCTTATATATTTATAGAGTCAAGTCTCTAGGAATATGCAGTAACCAGCATGCCCTCAATCAGAGGCAGACCTTTTTAAGGGGGCTAGGGAGACCATGGTTCTCTTCTAAAAATTTTAAAAACCTAATGATAAGATATATATAATTTTAAACATATATTATCACTATTATAATTTTAAACATTAATACAATATATTAAATAGATACTACCACTATATGGGTCTATTGTTTTCTATTGTACAATAAATATAAGTTTGCTATGTAACATTAAAAATTCGAGTATAAATTAATTGATAGCAAATTAAATATATATATATATAAAAGGTTAATGAACTCCTTTGAGATGTTTTCTCTAAGGATTCTAAATATAAACAGTAAAGATCAATCACTCATGTTTCCATCACCATCCAGATAATACTCCATCAAATCAAGTCCCATAGGCTCCCCAGTTGAATTAAGCAGATACTTATGGCCATCTTTCAACCTCACATCACAGGCTCATTTAAACTACATTGTTAACCAGATAATTCACCTCCCCATCCATGGTGGTGGTTATCTAGTATCTCAAATAGAGAATAGTACTGCAGGAAACTTTTATACTATGAGAGGGCTACACCTTCATCCAGCCAACATGGTGCACCAAAAATGTATTAAAAACAGTAAATGAAAAGACTGAAGAAACCAGATGTACATGGATCAGAAGAGATGTAAAATATCATCATAGACCCTGAATGAACCACAATTCAATTCAGCTGGGTGGCAAATCGTACTTGGAGCAAATGTTTGATTTAATAGACGCATAAACACATGACACTAAAGTCCTATCTCCCCTAACGAGAATATTTGGCGTATACCAACTATGCTTCATCTATATGCTCCTGCACATGAAAAGAATTTTCTTTACTTAATAATAAATAAGTGTCATGAGTTTAGCAATGTTAGATGAAGTCCGGATCTTAAAACAAATATGAACCTGTGCATCAAAAGTCCAAAGAGTAAAATTGTCTTGCAGAAGTTGCAAGATAGGTGTACTATCCTTGTAGGAGTCTTCACCCAAAGCATCCAGTTCTGCAATAGCCTCCTCAAATGCCTGCACTCATTTTGCATGAACGAAAACAATAAAGAATTTAATGTACCAAGCAGTTACCACATAGATGGATTATGCCTGATGAACTAGATCTTTATAATGATTCCATTCGGTAGCTTTTGCATAATGTAATCTTGATGAAAACCTTAATTAATTCTGACCACTGTCCAAACTAGTTTGATGAACCGTAGAACTCAAAATAAGCACTAACATCAGGATGGATCCAAAGTTGTGCACCCGATATCATCTTTGTTCTGACATGGTAAAGGCAAGTTGGTTGAAAGGTTCAATACAAAGAGAGAGAATTACAGGTGGCTCAAAGGGCACTACTAGAGGTCACTCTCTGGATAAGCAGATCTTGTTTTTAGAAGAATTAAAAGTGCAAGCATCTCTCAAGTCATGCTTAAATCCTTAACCAAAAACAAGGCTAAGCAATTCCATGAGCAAATAATCATAAAATGAAACATCAAACAAGAACATAACAATTTTAATTTAAGTATATTTATTATGGCAATGGAGGCTGGCAACAGGATAACACAATCCCTAACCAAGCCAATAGCCATCAAGTACAGATCATAGAAACACATCCAAATCCAGATTGGCTGTAGTTTCAGATGTGGGCCATACCAAAAGCTACTAACTCAGGTTAGAGCAATGCTCAGCGAACCAGAGATTAGGTTGGTAGTTCTGACCCAGACCTCCCAACCCACCCCTAATGGTACATGGTGGTAGGTGCTCCTCCCAATCAAATCAATTTTGAGCTACAAAATGATAGATCATAGCTAGTCAGGTTTAGAGCAATGTTCCAAAAGGCCCACAGCAGGTGCATACCAGCTGAGAGAATTCATGGTGCATGCTAGATGACCAGCACCATGGCAGGCGACGAGCCTACCAAGGTAGTACTTTAAAATATGTTAGGTTTTCATCAACTAACCTATACAATGACTATGCCGATAATCAATATATAATCAATTATCATTTACATTAAAATTTAATATTTATGCATGACGATCAAAACAATTATTTTATTTATTGTCTTTTCTTGTAGAGCTGAAAGAAATTATATAACTACATAAGAATATAACATGAAGAACATTGCGACCTATAAATACTACCAAAAGACAGAAGAAGCACGATGGTGTGATGAGACGTAGACTTCCTCAGCTACCAAGAGAAGAGGAAGGGAGAATATAAGCAGAGAACGATGGGGAAAAAAGCAAAAACAAGAGAGAGAGAGAGAGGGTTAGAAGCCTAACCTTCTCCTTCAATAAGTAATGCCTCTCTTCTGCTTCAGTGACCAAAAAAGGAGTAACGAGGAAAAGGCAACAACTAATATAAAACATGAACTAAACACTAAAAAAAATGTTAAGTAGTTGACTAATTATGAAAAGACCAAAACTGTGTTGTCTAGTAACGGCCTAAATAAAACCACCTATCGCTATAGACCAGCTAGTGATGAGCTTATGTGGTTGCCATGGCAAGTTTAGGCTAGGTTGGAGCTGGACCTAGCTTAGGCCAACTTCAAGTCCGATTTTGAGCCTAGCTCAATAAAGTTCAGGCTTAGTTTGGGCTCAGCTTGTAAAGCTTAAGTATAGATCAATTTGGCCTGAGCTTAAAGCCTCACTTGAAGCCCAACTACTTGAATTTACCTCTTATTCTTGAGGTCATATGCATGATTTCAAATCTCAGCGATACATCTCATGGGATGCTGAGAGGAGTTGTCATTATTATTCCAATGTCTCAATTAGCGCATCTTGGGACATCTCCCATACCAAGTATCAAGATGGGGTGAGACAGCAGTGTGTTCCTTCATAAAACCAAGATAGCCTCATTCACAAAATTTAAAACCTTAGTCATATGGGGTAGGCCTATCAAATTAACCTTGCTTGGCTTTTGAGTCCAAAAATTAGTCTAGTAGTCAAATCATAAGGTCAGGGATTAAAAAATTTTTAAAGATAATAGACAAATAAGGATAAAAGGAAGACCAAATATAAAGATGTTGGAATGTAAAATTTTTCTAAATACAAAATATTTAAAGATAATAGACAAATAAGGATAAAAGGAAGACCAAATATAAAGATGTTGGAATGTAAAATTTTTCTAAATACAAAATAAATGCGGCAAGTTCATGTCCATGAGCTCTAACCTAATTAATGCATCAAATTCAAGTTGAGATTGAGAGGTTTTTTTTCTAACTAACAAAACTTCAAAATAGCCCATTGACACCTTGAAGTACATCCTCTACCCAATCTTACGCAATAGGCAATAAATATCAAAAGCAGCATTGATACTAAGTGGATTTGCCTTTAGTGATTTTCCACATTTGGTTCTCTCATTGCCAAATGACCATTTCACCACACAACCAAGCAATTAAGCCCTTACCATATCATTGCCCTTTCCTCTATAATATCATAGATGGATCCTTGTCACAAATGACAACATACTATTCTTCTCACCATAAAGAATAAAGTGTCTAACTTTAAGAACATTTCAGAATTTCCTACTTGAATTTGGAGAAAATAGTACAAAAGCATAAAATTCCATGCAATAAGAACTCAATCTACGACATCTAAGTAATCTTGTGGTTAAATGGTTAAAATGAGGCTACTTGAAGCCATGATTCCAAATCTCGACAAGACATCTCATAGGACGTCAGGGTAGGCTAGCATCTTAAGGATCAGGATGGGACCATCTTGCTATTGTCCTAGCATCCTAGTCTGCACATTCTAGAACATCAAGTGTCAGGATGAGATAAGACAATGATGTATCCCACTCTAAGGAAAAACCAAGATGATCTTGTTCCATAGGATTTAAACCCTTGCATAAAACTTCATTCACTCATTTATTCTCTTTAGAATTTTATCAATTGTAGTTCTCCTTAACCTTCAATCACATGATATACTTCTACCATCTAGAGTTAGAATCAGACTATATCTTCTTATTATGACTATTCCAACCAAAACTTGCATCTTGCTTAAATCAAAAGGCAGAGACAACTTGGAAAAAAGTGACATATCAATCAACGTAAAAACTATTTAGTGCATCATCATATACAAATGTGTCAATCTAAACATTAATAGCTTAACGCTACACCATCTAGGAAGCAATGGTTTATAGATATAAGTGGACATTCATTTCATTTATTCAGCAAGGTTTGCCATATCAGAAATTGGTACTGTTTTGATAGTAGCCCAATTCGATACGATACAAGGGGCATATCATATCGTCATACTATATGCCCTGATGTACCGATCAGGTGACCAACACATCAAGTTTTTTCCTTTTTTATTTGTTCTATTTTTTAATTTGTTTGATAGTTTTTCCTTTTTTTTCTTTAATGTGGTATATTGAATTTTAACATTTTTTTCTTTAAATTTGCAATGCTTTTCATTAGTGTTTCAAAGTACTTTATAGTGTTAAATAAAATTAAAGCATATCAATATATCATCAAAACAAATGTAAGTAATAAACAGCTAGACAGAAATATTTTTAAATTGCATATGAACAAAAATTTCAAATATATAACAAGCATATAATACATAATACATACTGACGCCTAATTTCTAATGGAGTATCTATGTCACTTATAGAGGTTGAGATCTTGCTCGTAGTCTAAGCCTAAGAGGCCAACCCAACTCTCATGAGCATCATAGGCCCACTCCATTAGATACTGGCCCTAGTATGCAATGAAATACTGGCCCGATTATGCAAAAATCATGCTAGCCAAATCTGATTTATAAGCATCATGAGGCTGTGATACTAGAATGTCCGCTTGAAGCCTCAGATGTGGGATATATATAAAATGATGCATCAGACGAAGGATATCCATATCTATATCCACAAGGATACAAGTCATACCCAACTGACATTGAATAGGATCCAATGCGGGAATCTAATTCAAATATGTGCCAAATCGTCTGCAACAATAGCTTCGTGTCCCAAATGACCTTGTAGGTCACATCTCTTGCAAGCAATACTCTCCTCACAGGCTCTATCAAGTCACATCCCATAATTCCTATCCTGTGTGGCATGAGTGTACCAAGACTCACCAATGAATTGAACACCATGAGGTTGTCTCCTATGTGGCTTCCCAACCACTTGATACCCTGTCATCAATCAAATTATGATCATTTTCGCTCCTCTTGCATGAAAATCTAAGGAGCAATCATTCGAGAGCTCCTATGTCTCTGAATTTAAGTGCACCGACTCCTCCACGCTCTACAATACCTTTCCCTTTTTACTAGTCTAGAGAGTTGCTTCTTTCTTCCCGTTCTCGGCTCCCATGGCCTGACTCTGCTAGGTGGCTTGACCAGACCCACCACCCTAACTAAAACAAGTACCATAGCAGCCTCTCCCTAGCATTCACAAGAGGATCAATGCTTCTTAAGATGCTTCTAAATTATCTATATAAAACTAATTTTTCATAATTTTTTAATTACTTTAATATTTTAAAATAATGTTTTAATTAAAAATATGAAAAAATCCATCAAAATCATCCGTTTTTAAATGAATCCGATCGAAACAGCCTTGCTTCAGCCCAAACCAAGTACAAGCAATTCATCCCTATACCAAACCAAGTGAGGGAATACGCACTAATTCAGCCCCAAGATGGTTCGATACAGCCCGTTTTGTTAGTACAGCCTTTCATAATTATTTTTTCATCATTAGTTTTCCTCTTCAATTTATAGTAACATTATATACTTAATGGTCAAAGTTTGAGCCCATGTCATCTTCAACAGGTGACTTCATACACAGCCCTGCACATGCCCCATTGAATCAAGGAAGACAACAATGAAATTTCTCACTATATGACTGCACAAAAATCTGTTGCTTAAGCAGCTTATGGAACTTAAGATTGAGCAGCTGCTGACTATCAAATGGCTAGCTTTGCTTCAACAAGCCCTCCCAATCAATGCAATATCTCCATGGATCAGCCTATTGGATGTGACTCCATGGATCAGCCTATTGGTGTCACATCCACAAAAAGTAAGCATCTTGGTATATATAGATGTGTGTGCATGGGCTTGCACATGCATGCATGTACATAAGCAGCCCTCTTTAACCTTGCATTAGCAAAGCGGACCATTCCTTGCCCTCGAGTTCATACCAATTGGATCGCTTCAAAAAATTAGTTTTATGCTTTTTTTAGGGACAAATAGCATTTCCTGTCTCTCAGATATTATGCCAATGATGACTTCATGTTTAATTGCCACCTACGTGAGGATTTAGACTGGAAACCCTATAATTGAATCGTACATCCTGAGGTTCAGTGGATAGATCCAAAGGTGCTAAAGTTGGGGCAGGAGAAGTCTAATAACACCTAAGGATCATTCATTGCAAAGCTTCCTTTTCACAGATGGAGCTCTTACCATGGGAGGCATGAGATGCCAAAAGCTGACCACACTAATTGTGCCCTTGTTCTCTCCATCACTGATATCTAATCAAGCACTTTGCACATATTCTCACCATGCTCACCAGGGCATTAAATGATCTATGCAAACCTTACTAACCATTGTAGTTTAATTGCCCACCAAAAAAACTATGGTCGTTAAATTCATTCAGGGTTGGCATAAACAGGAGAAACTATGAGACGAGATCTATATTCCTTTTTATCAACTTGATGTGATTTCTGGCATGGGAGCTTCACATGAAAGGCATGCAGATGCAATGAAGATGAGAATAATAGCCACACAGGATCCAAATGCTCTTCATAACTGAAGCATGTCAACAAGAGCATAACAAGAAATTTTTTTTTATAAAAAAAAAAGAATGCCCTTTAATCAGACTTACAGCTTCTAGGTACGAGTTCTAGAATTGAAAAATAGAATGTTAATGGGTAGTTGGGCAAGCATTGAGGGCTTCTGGCTATTTAGGATATGAAACTTCCACGATTTTGATATGTCACATGCAGGAAACAATTCGATTAAACATGAAGCTTCAACAGTTACAGGATTGTAATGTTAATGGGTTTTGTATTAACAGATGTTTAAGTCAGTGAAAATGCATAAATTGAAGATTCATAGATAGCTGCGAACCCAATCCAAGCTGACCCTATTTGGATTGTGTTTTGGGGTAAGGGTCATTTATTTAGGGTCATGCACTTCGAATAGGTTGGACATGGGTCAAAGCATTGCCCCAACTTAAGTTGTGAGGGTAGGGTTCTATTAAGGTTGGAACAATTTATGTTGGATTAAGTCATAATATCAGATAAGAATATTTTGAGTAGTTGACCTTCTTTAATAGTAATCATTCAAATAATATTGGAAATGAGCCTGTAAGAATTGCACAGATTTTATTTGATATGTTAGATTGGGCCTGCTAGGGATTGAAACTTGCAAATAGATTAGGCTTAGTCAAATAGGTCATTTCAGAACATGGATGTCAACCTGTAGGTGGGTATGTCAAGAAGTCTCGACCTGATGTTGGGCTAAGTGATGAATGGTCAAGGTTTTCTACATTGTTGTCCTAACATGACTTGACCCAAATCCAAACCAACCTATATGTAGAATTCAAAGAAATTAAAGGAAAAAAAAAGCATGACAAAGAAGACCAAGAACAAAGAAGAGAAGAGGAGGGGGAAGAGAGAAAAGGAGAAGATAAGAGATGCTTTCAACAGATCTGCTTCACTTTATTCTATACCAACATCTGACATTAACCCCATTTCTTTCTCCCAGCTAAATAAAACTTCATCTGTGATAGTAGCATCCTGAAATATAACAGCTTCAACAGTTTAAGAGATCAATGGCCTCTTTCCAATCAAGTAATACTATAATTTTCTTCTGATGAAGGAACAAAGTATTGTTAAAATGAAATGGTATGGGACACCAAGATATTGCATAAGTTTGAGCATCTTTTTGGAAGGCAATCATTGAAAAGATTCCAAACAACCTATAAATATCTAAAAAATGCAAAGATCAAAATTTCAACCTTTGCTCCTTTTGGATGAAAAGAGAGATTGCATGATAAGAATGTCAAGTTTTGGCTTTTAACTTTGAATCTAGTTTATATTAATCATTTTGTATGGAAGGTTTGGAATATTATTTTGTTTTAAATACATGGTATGATGCAATAGAAGGAGAGAAATCAGAGCATTCCAAAAAAAGAAAGGTGTGAGGTGAGGGACTTTGAGGAGACTAGCACTTCCCATTAGGCCATGAGAGAGAGCTAGATTATTTTATTGGCGATATCAAAGAGAATTTTCTGAGTTAATGTTTTCAAGATCTTCCTTCATTTTGACTGGGTCAATTGACCCATCAAAAATGGCAAATCAGCTGTGTCCTGGAAGTGGAAACAACAAAGTTCGTTAAACAATGTATTTAATGAACTCAAATATGCTAACACCAGCCTATTGCCAGGGCTAGTAAACAACTCTGAACCACTTCGGATTACTCTTTGAAATGAACAAGACATAACTGCTAAACAAATTATCTCCTTTCCTTCAAACCATCAGCATCTCAAAATAAATGCAGAGTTACATGATACACATTTTTTTTGCATCTCTTGGCTATTATTTCTAGGTGATGGTGAGATACATGTATCGAATATCTACACTATTTCCTAGATGATGGTGAGATACATGTATCGAATATCTACACTGTTTCCTATGCTTATAGAAGGGTAAATATGTCATATCCAAGCAGTATCTATGACAGATAAAATAATTTAAACATACTCTACATCCTATAATATGGTACCAAGCATGCATGATTGTGCTCATAAGCACAGCTAACATTCTAAAATATGTGCCATCACACTAAATAAGAAATCAAACTGGTAAAAACTTGCACAAAAAAGGGTATGGTTAAATACAATAAATTCAGGTAATATGTTATAAAAAGCAGACAAATAATAAGAAAGATATTCTGGTCTATGAAATTTGCAAGTAATGAAGTTTTTTATGTGACAAAAAAAGTATATTATAAATCCACTAAACGGTGAATATACAAAACATAGAGATCACCTACCAAACATACTATAGTTTAAAATATTCCACAACCAAGGGCAAGAGATTTCAAAAACTGGCCAATATACGATAGATTCAGAATAAAATATTCAATAAATGCTATTAAACTATTTTTATTCTCAAAAGAAAAAAATTTATTCTTACAGAAAATATGATTCTAAATCAAGCAGAATGGAGAAAAAGGATTCATGAAGCCAAACGCAGCTAGTTTAGGATTAAGGCTTTCTTGTCATCATTATTGTTGTTTTTCATTTGAATGTTTACATGCATTTATGAATATGTTTTACCATCTGTCCTATTTCTTTGCAATAGAGCATAATATGCCTATCAAGGTTGTAAAAGCGGAATCTAGGTTCACAATATCTGTTTCAGCACCCATAGCAATACTATATAGGCATAGTGTTGGTACAAGTTGATGTGGCAAAGCAACAATCGGTATGCCTCCCATATCGAGTATGGGGTGGTATGCACCACTATGGTGCACTTTGAAAGGGATTGTATCATGAAGAATCTTATTAATAGAGCACAATTTGTTTTGGGAATAGTTTTGTCTCAGTAAATTGGATATAAGTGCTCATTTGGAATCTTCCCGAGAAATATTTTCTTGGAAAAATTTTTTTTGAGATTCATTTTCTTGAAAAAAGTTTTACAATGAAAAATAAATTTTACCACGTTTGGTTAATAGGAAATTTACATGGAAAAATAGCTCTGAAAATATTTTCTTATGTTTGGTTGAGAATAATATTGCATGAAAAAATACCAATTTGACTATAGTAACCCTAAAATAAAGATTTCAAGTAAAAGCTCTTTTTTTGTTTTTTACAAGGGAATTAAATGAACCATTTAAGGTCCATTTCCATGCTATTTTGTTAAGTTGCTTTCATTACATATATGTAATTAAATAAACAAAAATATATAAAATAGACAATTTATTTGTCACATTACATAAAATAGATAATTAAAATTCATCTATCCAATTACCTAAAATATATACTTAAACTTCTAATGAGTAGTCATCATATCAATCACCTTACAAAAAAATGTGAACAGGTTATTAGAGGGACATGAGAGAGAAATAAGGAAAATATTGAAGGATAATTTTGACAATTTGGTGTCAAAATATTTTCTAATGAGAGAGAAAAAGAGGAATAGAAAACAAATACCACCTCCCCTATAGTATTTGTTTTCCAATGGAAAGGGAGAAATGTCTGTGGGCCTCACACACAACCCCCTCCCCCAACCAAATGAGGGCTAAGTGGAATAATCTTGCCGCCAAAATGGAGGGACAAGTTTGAATAAGTTTGCCCAACTATTTTGGTCAAAAAATCTTAATGGGGTTAAGTGGAATTGCTAGCATGTCAGCATCACTGAAATCAAGCTTTCGCCTTTAACCCTAATAGTTCCCGTGCATATAAGGCTGTCTAATGGAACAAAGTGGGATAATTGGAACATATTCAGGCTTGTTCTACATTATTCAAGAAAAAAAAAAAGGACCTGATTTTTTTTTCCTGAAATATTCACATCCATCAGCTATTAGACAAAAACATAAAACTATTTTGCATTTGATACCCTGTGACTTGATATTAAAACCTATTTTCATTTTAATTTATGTGCTGATCCGAAAAGTTACAGATTGTGAGTGCCAAATCAATTCTAGACTGTGAGTAGAACAGAACAAGAGCAACAGTCCCAATACTGGACACATGCTCCTCCATGTGTGCACATGAGCAGAGAGAAACATGCCAAGTTCCACTAGTTACAAAATAGACTAAATTTAACTGCTTTATGCAAAAATATAGATATATTATTTCTGACAAATATTTATTTTTGTAGAAGCATCTATAAATCTTGTGTCAAACTATTCTAGACATTTGCTGATGGTTATCTAATGTGCATTGCACAGTTTATGCTGTGGCATATAAAATATCAATACACAACCATGTTTGAATGTTAGGAACATAAATAAACTCAAATTTATGGTAGATGTGCTAAACAAACAAACAAATGCAGAAACAATAAATTCCTTTAAGATAATATATAACAAGATATAGCAAAACCGAACCTGTTTTGCCATGCTGCAAGCCTTCTCTGATGAATTTAGAATCTCATAGTAGAACACTGAGAAATTGAGAGCCAGTCCCAGCCTCATAGGATGTGTTGGTGCAAGATCCACAAAAGCAATATCCTAAACATAAAAGATGATAGAAAAGAAAGAGAAAACCAGAGACACCTATCAAAAACCTAAAGTGAAACATATAGTTCATCGCTTCATCATACTGGCTTCCTATCATGACTCCTTGCATTCACTTGTCCCATTCATCCCGTGCACGATAACACAGGGCTGAGAACTGCTAACTAACCAAACAAGTGGATATTATCAGTTAAAAACCATTTTAGTTCACACACGAAAAAAGGGAGCTTCTTTCAAAAAATTAAAAAATAAAAAAACACATCGAAACGTAAGCAGAAAAAGCCAACTTCACGTTGAGAAATTCCAAGCAGATAAGGGCATAATAATCAAGAACTAGAAAAACGAAACGGGATAAGGCACAGTAAAAGGAATGAAGAATCAAAAACCCATCAAATGCGGAGATGAAAAAATCCAATTCACCATGCCCATTCCTAAGATTCGCTCCTTCTAGTCACCATTTAACCTACACTGACAAAATGATCATGGGGTCATTCAAATTTGCAATCTCCCACATGAGTACTACTTTTATGGGTATTTTGACTACTGTTACTCTATTTGTTGTGAAAACAAGGTACTTTAAGCGAAGTAAAACCCAAAAAAAGGGGCAGGGGTACAATCTGTAAGTTAAAATCCGTTAATCTCTCATAAAAAACGATTTTTTGGAATTCGAAGGGAAGTAAGACCCCAACAATAAGATTTTTAAAGGGTGGTTTTGCTTCTTTTGAATCGAAACAATAAAAAAACCTTGCCGGAAAAGTCGTCCTTTTCTTGCAAAGAGACACACTATAGCGACGATATAGACACCGGAACGGGGTTTAACAGCGGTTTCGAAGTACCAGGAACCAAGAAACCCTAATCCAAAGAGACAGGCACTACCTGAGCCGCCTTATACGACACCATGGTGTCCTCGGCGGCCTGCCTCCGCTCCTCCCCGACCTTGAACTCGGCCAGGTAGCGTTGGTGGTCCCCCTTCATCTTGAGATAGAAGACCTTGGACTCGCTGGAGCCGGCGGAGGGGATGAGGTGAGAGTCAAGGAGGCCGAGAATCCCACCACAGATCGAGGCGATCTCGGCCTCGATGCGGGCGCGGTAGACCCTGACGAGGGCGGCGTGGACCTCGTTCCGGCGGCCCTCCTCCTTGTGCTCGATGGAGGAGACGATCCGCCGGGCATCGCGACGGGCGCCGACGAGGTTCTTGTAGGCGACGGAGCAGAGGTTGCGCTCCTCCGCCGTGAACTCCCCGAAGGACGACGTCCGGCGCACCATCTTCTCCATAAACCCGGCCATCTCGTCGTAGCGCTCAGCCTGTTCGGCGAGCTTGGCGAGGTAGACGTACTGCTCGCGGGTGAGGGCCTCCTCAGACTCCATTGCAGAGGCAGCGAAGAAGGATAAGGCTAGTAGGAGGAGAAGAAAAAGGATGGATTTTTAGGGAGTTCTTTTCGCTCGCTCTGCCTTCCTTCTCGGTCGTGGCCGCGGGCGCGATGGGAGTTCTTTATTTCTTTTAAATAGGGAAGTAGAGGACCGTCTGGGCCCCTGGTTGGGCACGGAACCGCGATTGGAGTAGGAAACGTTACGCGATGGGAGTAGGAAACGTTACGGTCTTTTTAAGGTGCCAATAATTTGGTGGACGCGGATTGCTGGGAGAAGTCTCCATCGAAAACGGAGAAGATAAGCGCCTCTTAACTAAATATCAGATTAAAAAAAAAAAATTTAAAAAAAAAAGCAGAGGCGTAACTGTTTGAGGGAAGCTTATTGGGAAGGATAAAATAAAGGGATAGACATTGATCAAAAAAAAAATCATAACTATATTTAAATTTAAAAATTAAAAATATTAATAAAATTAGATGCATTGTAGGGAGGGGTAATATAAATAAATAAAAAAATAATAAATAAAGTAAAAAGGTTCTCTTCCTGTTTCTATTTGTCCATTGCTTTATTATCCTTCCTTCTTCTCTTCACAAATAATTTTTCTTTGAAAAGGTAATTAAAAAAAAAAAAAAGGAAGAATAGAATCAATGATATTAATTATCAAATTCATTGCAAAAATACTATAAAACAATTGGCTGAATATATAATCATTTAAGTACTTAATGAGACATCTAAAATTAAATGTCTGATGAAAATTAAAAAATATAATAAATAATAAAAATAATAAATTTGAAATCCTTCATAAAGAGTGAGAGATGAGAGAGAAAGAGAGAGATACAATGATTAGAGAAGAGGAAAAAAAAAGGAGGATTTACATCTAAAAGATGAAAAAGCATCTAAAAAATAATATTAATATTTAAATTATATGTATTAAAAAATAATTTTAAAGGTATGAAAAATTGATACGTTTTTATTGATTCACATCGCGTCAATAAAAAATTCTTATTAGTTCATCAAATTTTTATAGGATCATTTATGCAACTAGTCTAATAAAAAAATCGAAATGGTTAAGGGTTCTATTTACCTATTCATCAATTGAAAGGGTTTAATAACTACAAAAATAATAACTAATGTATCTAATAATAATTTTATGTGCTTATTTTAATTAGAGTTTCTGCTACAGATTATCTTCTTGGGTAACATTTAGATGACCAATCTTACAAAGCATGGGAGGATATGTCGTTAATTCCTATTTAGAATTTAAAGACTAAACGAGATGACAATATATGAAGGGGAAAAAAGGCTTACTATTTTTGAAATCTACGCTACATCTTTGCTTAAAATCTTGGTCGATTGGCTCTATTTCATAAATTAAACCCTTACTTTTTTACCTTATATCGAGATATAAGTAAGCAGCTTTTAATTATATGGACCTAGTAATTTGCTAATTGATCTTTATGGTACTCCCTATCAAATTGAAAACCCTTATCCATAAAATATATCTTTTAATTTTTTTATTGATTGGAATGAACTAAGAATGAGAACTATAACCTAGAATAAGATGGGAAAAAAAATAAAAGGTTATAATTTAAAGGTTAAAGACTTTGTGAGCCACGTTAGGAAAGCTTGGTCTTAACCTGGTAGGAGCCTTACAAAAAAAGAAAAGAAAAGAGAGAGAAAATTAAAAATAAGAAGATGGCAATCCTATGGTCATATAGTTGGACTGAGGTGTCCTGGAAAAGGACAGCACTTGAAAATTCTAAGATGACAACCGATGAGAAAGTGACTGCATACCTTTTTAATTAAAAGAAATTTCTAGGAAATGAGGAGAAATATGACACTTTGGTGGCATTCTACGTGTTTGAGGGAAGATCATGAGTTTTACCATAGACTTTGGCTTTGAAATAAGTTATTTGTTCACTAAAAATTATTAAAAAAAATAAGATACTTATTATCAAACATTAATTACAGTCTCTATCACTGCAAGAGCTTCACCCTATCTACCTATTTCTCTCTCTAATATATATATATATATATATATTTACTGTAAATGCCTTATGCCACTATCAACCGTATAGATTTATGCAAGGCATTATGAAGTCAATCATAAGACAAAGATCATAAAAATATTTTATGATTGTAATATTCAATCCATCAATTATAATAGGAGAAACTTAGGTTTGATGTGTTGCCTATATGCCCTTCGATTCTATCTGTTTTTCTTTTTCTTTTCCTTTATGTAAGCATTAGCAATGATAGAGAGGATAAAAAAAAGAGACATAAATTGAAGGGCATAAAAATAACGTATGACAGCTAAGTTCGATCCTATTACAATTCTATGTGAGTCAGATTAGAAGAGACAACTTAATTCCATATGTTATTAGTAAAATTCTTTATGGCTTTAGGTGCCAAACCATTTATCTAACTTCAAACACTTTCTACCTTCATAAGGAAATCCTTTTAAACTAAGCAAGTCAAGAAACAAATTTGTTTATCATTTGATCAGTTTATTCTTTATGCATATAAAATATATCTTTATTTTGATATTATACTCGAGTTATATAGATATTAAGAATAAATAAACCTTGCTCTTGCCATCCTAATCTAAGGATACATGACCATGTCACCATAATGCATTCTACTCAGATCGGATGCCGGGTTTGAGGATGTGTCATAAGTTTGCCCTTTATATATATATATATATATATATATATATATATATATATATAACCAAATTCCTTCACCATAACCTTTCTTGAGAAAGGAACTTAAAAATACAAATCAAAATTTACTTGGAGAAAATCACGAATTTGCTCAGAAGAAATTCCAAACATTGCTAAAAATATAGGATGGGGACCGCAGTCCTAAGCCAGGCACTGTGAAAGCCCACTCAATAGTTACATATATCTTTAAGTGCCTTTCTTTTTTCTTTTCCTTTTTTTTTTTTTGTTTTAAGGATTTGAATTTCTTCAAACTTCAATTTCTTCAGTCAATGTCAGGAACAAGGTTGCATATAAATGCATGCCAAAAGGCAAACAATCGATTTCCTTTTGATTCAACAACCCCAGTGGATAGCTATTATTTTTTCACACTTGTCCAAATTCTGGCTACAAATATTTTCCAATCTCTAGTCTCCCATGAAATCATCTCGGCAACAAAAGACGACAATCCAACAATAGAGCCACGCAGAGAATGGAGATCTTCTCAAGTGGTTTCTAATCAGCATCATCTACTCTTTCTTGTTGATCGGAATGAACTAAGAGCAAGACCTTTATCTATTTGGATTTAGAAACTATAACTTTGTATAAGTTTAAAAATGAAAACCCTAAAGGGTTATAATTTAAAGATTGAAGTCTTTGTGAACTTCACTACCTAGGGAAGCTAGGTTTTAACCTGAGAGGAGTCTTAAAGAAAAATTAAAAATAAGAAGATTACAATGCTATGATCCAAAGTAAATATTTGAGCTAAGCTGTCCGAGCAACAACAGTACTTAAAAATTCTAAGATGATAATGACTAAGAAAGTGACTAAATACCTTTTTAATTAAAAGAAGCATCTCAGAAATGAGGAGAAATATGACATTTTAATGATATTCGACATGTTTGAGAGAAAAGGTTGATAGATTTTGCCATGGACTTTGATTTCGAAATAAGATAATTGCTCACCAAAATTATTAAAAAAAATAGGATGCTTGGTATTAGTCATTTAATGCAGCCTTTATCACTAGATATTTGAGATAAAAGAAGCTATAAAAAATAATAATAATAGAAAAACCAATGGAGCCTACTAAAATTTTTATCGAGGTTTGAAAATATTTAGATGATGTAAGAATAACTTACATTACAAATTTATTTAATAAGATTTTAAAGGCTAAAAAGATACCTGATGCATGAAGAAAAAGCACTATAGCACTGATTTATAAAAACAAATTGCTCTAATTGTCATGATATGAAGTTCATGAGTTATATTATGAAACCTTGAGAGAGAGTAATTAAGCATGGATTAAAATATGCTATAAAAATATTAGAAAATTAATTTAGTTTTATGTCAAAAAAATTTATTATAGAGCTATTTTTCTCCTTAAGATGTTAATGGAGAAGTATTGAGAAAGAAAACAAGATTTTTATATGATTTTTATTGATTTAGAGAAAGCATATGATAGAGTTCCTGTAAAAATCTTAATATGGATAATTAAAAAAAAATACCTGTTAGATATATTAATATAATAAAATATATGTATGATAAAGTTGTTATTAGTATAAGAATTACTAAAGGCAATGCCAATGAATTTCTAATGATAGTAAGTTTACATTGAGAGATATGCTCTTAATTCTTATCCTTTTGTGTTAGTTATAGATAAGTAGGGATGGATTCAGGGCTGAAAGTATATTTTTCATTTTCGTCCTCAATCTTCACCTCCGCATACTATCTCTACCCTAATACCCAAATAGAGACTAACTTTTCCTTACATCACCACACTCATAGTTCTTCATTCCTCATGAAGAATCTCTATTCTTTGTTTATTTTTTCTATAGTTGGGCTATTAACTTTAGGCCCAATTCTATTATATATAAATATTAAAAAAAATTACTTAAAACTTAAAATCTATTATAAATCAATGGATATTTAAAATAATTATGTATTTTTAATAAAAAACCTTTGATGTTAAAAATAGTATACTAATTAAAAAATCTTGTATCTTATTAAAAATATTATACTAATTTGGATCAAAACTTTGCTGTTATTATTGATTGCCGGATGTTAGAGAGGTTGCCCTATCCGAATCGTAGAAGGCACAGAAAGGCAATCTCACTGTGAATGTCCTATGCCACCATCAACTGTACTTTTTGTGAGTCCAATGATAAGAAAAGATCATGAATATATTCTTGTGGTTGCAATTTCCAGCCCTTGTTATTGCAATCTCATGGGAGCCAGGCAAGAAGAAACAACTTAATCCCTTCTGTTTATCTGTGAAATTCTTTACAGCTTTTAAGTACAAGACTATCTGTCACAACATAAACACTTTCTGCCTACATAAAGAAATCCTTTCAAACTGAACTAATCATGAAGCATTCAAATTGATTCATCATTCAGCAAGTTTTATTCTTTTCTGTTGACAGAATTCCTTCACTATAACACTTCTTGAGAAAGGAATTTAGAAGCACAAATCAAAATTTGCTCGGAAAAAATTACAAACTTGCTCAGAAAAAATTACAAACATTGATCAGAAAAAAAGGTGGAGACTGCAGTCCTGTGCTTTACAAAGGGCTGTGAAAGCCCACTCAATAGATAATACATATCTCTAAGTGCCGTTCTGAAGCCCAGCCAACGTTCTTTCTTTTTCTTTTTTTCTTTTTCTTTTTTTTAGTTCTTCTTTTCTTTTCTTTTTCTTTTTTTCTTTTTCTTTTTTTTTGGGGTAAGATTTGAATGATGCTTTCTTCAAACTTCAATTTCTTGAGTCAATGTGAGGAAGGAGGTTGTCTATAACTACAGGCCAAAAGGCAAACAATCAAATTGATGCTCTCATGGATACCCTTTTGATTCAACAAGCCCACTAGATAGCTAATTTTAACACCCATCCAAATTCTGACTCCATAGTAGCTTGGACCGAAGCTATCCATGAAATCCTCTGGGCAACAAAAGACAACAATCCAAAATAGAGCCACACAGAGAAAGGAGATCTTGTCAACTGGTTACTAATCAGCATCATCTACTATTCCAAGGGTCTCCTTTGAATCTTTTCCATGCAAGCCATTTTCAGCACTTAACTATCACATTTCAATCCCTTAATCGCATTGAATATTCAGTGTTCAACATTTTGATCATTATCTTTGACCCATGACTTGATCATCCACAAGCTCATTCACCATGTTAACCCTATTTCTTTTCTTTTTTTTCTAGGGTTTCATTCATCCTTTCTTCATTCAAGTTTGTACCATTGACCATCGCCAGATCCATTCAGTCATCAGCTCACCACTTCTCTCCCCCAGCAAAGGAATGCCAAGAAAACAAAGAAGCCCTTTCAATAATCATAAAATTTACTCTTCTATGATTATTTCAACAATCAATTCAAACACCTTCTTCAGTTTTCTCTCCCGGCACACCGACTCAACCAACCGAGCCCATGTATCAATCTCTGGCCTAAATCCCATCTCTGCCAAACCATACAACGCAATAGTTGCATCTGCCATCCTTTCAATTTCACATAATCCAACCAACAACTTGTTTGATGTTGCAAAGTGAGGCACAAAACCTCTACCAAGCATCAGACCCAACAACCCCACTGCCCTCTCCATTTCTCCTCTATTACACAAGCAATTCAGCACAATCCTGTAGCTTGCCACATTCAACCGAACACCCTCATAAGGCAAGCTCTCAAGCAAGCCCATCGCCTCTGCAAACCTCCCTTCCCTGCACAACCCTTCAATAACCACATTATATGTAACAACATCAGCTTTGCACCCACTTTCCCTCATCTCTTTCACCAATTCAATTCCTTCATCAACTCTTCCCTCCCTACAGAGAAAACCAATCAATGTTGTGTAGCTCACAGCATCGACTTCTAAGCCAGTCCTCTTCATCTCCTCAAAAACCTCTTTTGCCTCTCCTAGTTTTCCTTCCTTGCAGAACCCATTCATCAAAGTCGAGTAATTGAAGATATTCGGCTCACAACCATTGTTTCTCATAAACGTCATTATCGCTCTCGCCTTTTCGACCTGCCCCTGCCTACAGAATCCATCAATCAGCACATTGTACGTCAACGGATCAGGAACAATCCTATCCCTCTCGGTCATTTCCTCGAACAACTGGAATGCGTCCTTGAGCTTCCCCTTCTTACACAATCCACCCATCAAGGTGGAATAAGTGATCAAATTGGGTGGCGCCAACTTCGACTTTCTCATCTCCTCAAGAACTTTGAACGCCGAATCGAGATCACCAGCTTTGCAATGTTTCTTCACCAGAATGTTATAAACGCAAGTGTTGGGTTCGATGTCAAATTTAATTTTGGCATCGGAGAGGAGCTTCTGGGCGAGATCGAAGCGGCCCGAGACGACGAGGAGGTCGAGGCAGGTGGCGACGGCTTTCGGCGAGGGCTTGTGGCGGACGATGGGAGCGATGGAGTGGAAAAGATCAAGGGTTTTCTCCAGGAGGGAGGCGCGGGCGAAGAGGGGCATGAGGCGGAGGAAGAGGGCCTCGTGGAATCGGCAGGGCTCAAGGGCCATGCGGTGGAGGAGGGCGTCGACGGCGAGGAACTTGCGGGCGCGGGCGAGGCGTAGGACGACGGCGGAATAGGTGGCGTGGTTGTGGGAGAAGCCGGGCTGGGCGGCGGCGGAGTTGAAGATGTCGAGGGCGCGCTGGGGGTCGGTCTGGCGGTTGATGAGGCGGACGGAGTCGGCGTGGGAGAGGAAGCGGGAGGGGCGCTTGGAGGGCTTGGGAGGGGGAGGGGGCGGGGGAGGGGAGGGCTTGGGAGGCGGTGGTTTGAGGTATTGGAGGGGAGAGATCCATGGGAGCGATGCAGGGGGGGAGGAGGAGGAGGAGGGCTTGGGGATGAGGTGTTGGGGTTTCATGGGCAGATCAGTGGGAGCGTAGAAAAGATGGAAGTTTTAAGAATGTTAGCGAAGAAGTTGCACGTTACTTATCTGATGAAAAGCCTGAGAGAAGAACGAAAATTGATGAAAGCGCTGAGTTCTCCTGTTCGAGCCACTGGGAATTTATTTGGAGATAACTAATTAGACTCGGGCGTGTTTCGTTGTGTTGGACAGGGCAGGACGCCCAATTGCCGTTTTCCTTCTTCTTCTTCTTTTTTCTTTTTTCTTTCCCTTTTTTTTTTTTTTTCTTGATTGAGGAAGGCCCGATGGTTGTTTTCAAGTATGGTGACATGGAGGACTTGCACCCAAAAAATAAAAAATAAAAAATAATAATAATAAAATATGTCACATGAAGGAGCTGCCGGTTAATGTCTTAAAAGCCTGGGGTTCTTGGTTAATCATGCTATATATCACTAAAAATATATAAAAAATTAAAAATCACAGATTTTATTGGCCTTTAAATTAAAATTAATAATTTTTATTATATTAATGAGTCAAAATACATAATAAAATATTAAAATTATCATAATCTATATATATTATAATATGTATAAGTTAGCAATCGATAAATTTTTATACTTAGATCGTAACAAAGCATGATCCCATATCATTTTAACTATTTATTTTTATATTTGCTTCATGCATAGATGACACACAACCAGAGTATAGGATTTTTTTTGTTTAAAAGTATTTATAGGATATAGATAATGATATGCAATGAAACATTCAATTTGGATGCCAAATTGTTGATTTTAGATTAGAAGGAATAGATAACTTTTTATCTCAAGAAAAGCTACAAATTCATCACACATACATGGGTAAAGTAGAATCTGATTAAATAGATTTCAACTTAGTTATGTTCATTCTCTACTTGAATAATGAGATTCTCATATCGATAATTTAAGTCATTTGATATGATATTCCATTTCTATAAATTGCTTACAAACCCAAAAGCATAAGGTTAGTGATCTCTAGTTTATGCACTAAGTGATCAAAAATCATGCATTATCTTGTCCAATTTCAAACCACTTAATACCAAAGCTAGAGGTTTTCAAATTATATGGCTTTTGGTATTTAATTATTTTATAAATAGTAAATTATTTCTAATGACTTAAACCATCATTATAAAACTCTCATTGTCCAGTTGATCGGATTTATATGAAGATCCACTCAAGTATACTTGAGTCAAGTTTGCATGCATGGATACATGTATGCATGAATGTATGGTATATGAGACTCATGCTAACCAAATTTGATGTCCAATTAGGCTGTTTCCCCCAGCCATATAATGAGGCATAGACCTCAATGTGTCAGGCCACCATTAACCTCCTCTGTTGCCTTGCTATAGCAAGAAAAAGAGAGAATATTGTCATCTCGGAAGGTGCACCCATATTTATCAAAATCGAGCCAAACATTGGCTTGAGTTCAATGATCCAACTAATTGATTAATAGTCTAACTATATGGATAGTTAAAATATAATTAAAATAAAAAATATATGATTCATAATGATAAAGATAATTTTTTTTATAAAATTTAACTAATTTGATAGCTTTAAATTTTGAATCCTTAAAATTAAATTATTTAAATTTTAATAAAATATAATATCCATACTAATACTTGAAATTAATTTTAAATTTCTAAAAAATAAAATTAATTCATAAGTATGATAAAAGTATAACAGATATATAAAATCCTTCGTAAAGTACATGTCTACAAAATTACAGACCCAGTCTTCACAGGTTAAAGAGATGAGAAATGGAAAGAAAGGTTTAGGCTTAAAAGATAAAAAAAATTCCTTAATACTGATATGTAAATTACCTTAGTTAAAAAATAATTTTAAAATATAATTAATCTCAACTTATATGCAATTAATATGCAATTAAGACTTAATTGTTATTGTTTTTGTTAGCACAATTTGTTAAGAAGATTTAAAAAGGCGCAGGCTATAAAAGGGCAATTCTGTCCTTCAAATTAGAGTGGAAGGCTAACTGAGACGGAATGCCAAGTAAACTAAGAAGTACTTAAGGTCATCTAAGATGGAACGCTTACGAAAAATTTCATGGATGCCTTTGGAAGATTCTAAGATACCGCCCTTCAATTGGTATCCTCTGTGCTAATAGATTCTTTCATAAATCAATTTTTAATGCACCCAAATTATTTTAGCTCTCATGCTCTGAGCTTTGTGTCACTTTTAATACGGCATGCCAGAGTCCACAAGTTAGCGCTGGCCCTATCAACGCTTCCTAAAGATTGGCCAACACGATATATCTCTAGAAGTTTTCAGTACGTCTATCACCAATTTCTTATGATGCAACCTGCGATCATCGATACTGACAAGTTTTCAACAGAATACGAGCTATTCAATTATCAGAGTAGACCGGTGTTAAAAATACATCTAACTGTAGTATTAATTCACCTAAAGCTAGTGTTTGTTCACCATTTAGTTAGAAAGAGAACAGGATAGATACTGATGTATATATTTTCAGAGCTCGTCAACCCAGAGAAAATTTTGATGGAAATATTCTTCAACTCATGGATGATGATGCCACAAGAAAAGTATGGTTACTAGTTTGAGAATCATAATGCATGATCTAAGTTGAGAAGATACAATCACTATCAACATCTCATTAAATTCGTCTGACTAAACTTGAGCAGACAAGGTTTATCTTGGATCCGAAAACCATTGCTCTGTAGCGCATCAATCATCGCTTGGCCCTAAAACCTGCTCCTTGAAATCATCAAATTTTGCAAACAAATCATCCCTGTTCTTCTGCAGATCACAAAAACAGGCTAATTACAAGGGTGAACCTGAAAATAAAAAGACATTAGATCAACTACTAAAGTTCAATAGATCACCTTAAAGATCAAATATCGAGAACTGAACCAGACTGTGAAGGCGAGACCAACAATTTCCATCACCTTTGGAAACTGTTTTTAAAAGGTGTAAAAATCAGTGTACTTGTTTTGGATAAATAACCCATGACTACTTCCATCAACTTTGGTCTTACAACCTAATCATGTAATGGGAAAACATACCAAAGGAAGGGAATCGATCGCAGAAATAATGGCAGATGATATCCACAGAGCAACTAGAGCACCAGTTCCATATGTAAGGATGGCATATGTGTCTGCAGAGTCCAACTACATTAAAAGCAACCTATTAGTAAAACTGTTTTGTGCCTGATACATAAGAACAGAAAAGAATATTCAATCAACAATATTTAATGCACTCTAGTCTTGTAAATCAATAGAAATAGAATTTGAAAGGCTTCTTTTTTTTCTCTTCTTTTTTGATTGTCTGGAGATTTCTAAACGTCAGCTGCATTCAAGCATATTCTTTTGTAATGACTGTGAGCACATTGCACTTCAACGTAACACATCCCATTTGTGAACCCAAATACAAGTCAACATCATAATGTTGATATTAAATTTGATAAGCTAGGCAGAAATTTTATTTGATGTCATCTAAAGCCAGATTTTAGTAAGGTGATGTAATCTTTTCCTACAAAGTTCAAAACTATCAAGAGTCAATACAGGTGCAAATAACGACAAGGCTGCTCAGTACTTTCTCTCTCCTAGGTAAAGTAGCCATCAAAGAAAGGGATTTTGACACATTAGCCCTCCATTAGATTCCTATCCCTAAAAGAAAATGGTGGTCTACAGTAGTATGTGAATCACATAACAAATCACAATTTCTAGCAAGAGAACGCATCATTCTTAGCAACTCTGCACTTTGTTCCAACCCCTTGCTTAGTGCAGTAAATGCAATTCTAGTTGCACAAAACTTGGTTTTCATACATTGTATACAGCACAACCTACAACAGCTTGCGACAAGGCCCGATAGCATAGTCAATACACAATAATCCATAAAAGTCAAACCTAATGTGTCAACAAGCTTATCTGACTCCAGCATGAGTATACTAAAATAGTTAGAATATCAATAATTTCATGAGCCATCAGTAAGAAATATACGGCATGAGACTTTAAGTTAGATCTGCTCAGGTTTGAGAAGAAAATATCTTTAAAAACTTAAAAGAAAATTAAAATCTTTCACCAAAGTTATGGACAATTGTTTTAATGGGAGAACTGGGTTTGAACCCACAAATTAGTAGCACATATCCTAGTGATCTGAGCTACTGGTCAAGCCATTCCTAGTTTAAGAGATCCATTACCTAGTTATTATGGTTCCAGCAATCCAGAGACCTAAGAGAGGTAGACTAGAGAGAGACCTAGCCTTTGGCATTTTTCACACAAAGTGGCTGCCACAGGACTCAAATCCATGCCATTATACTTGTCAGGCCAAGCCTTTTAGCATCACATCAAGCAATGGGCCCTAACCTGTTTCTAATTTATCACTTTTATTAATATACATGAATAATTTCAATTTAATGTACTCTTGTCAGCCTTCTTTCATTAAATAAATAAATAAATAAAAGAAATGAAAGGGGTGGCATGAAATAAAAACAAGCAAAAATAATGTATTTAACGGAAGGAATCTATGCCACAAATGCGAATAACTGCAAAAAGAGAGCATATCTTTAACTACAGAATATTGAAGTTAACCTTAAGCCTCCTTTGCTTCTCTACCTGCTCCCGGCTCTCTAGTCTCTGATACTTTGCTGCTTTCATGAAGAATAACATAACGAATGGAACTACTAGAACTTACTTTAAGCTTGCATGACCCATGAATGGAAATAACGTAAACGGATAAACGAAGCTTGACTATTCTTAATCCAAATCAGATGCGAAGTTCACATTTCACGTACCCAACTGAAGTTCCTTTCAAGTTCTCATCCCACTAAAATAACTGATCCAACAGTACAAGTTACCTTCACAAGAACCCAACGATCTGCCGCCACTTTGATGAATCTGCTTGGTCCACCATTCACATCACTGGCAGCATGTGAAAGATCTGATTTAATCTGAACCATCATGCACAGAGCTTCCAACTGTTGTCACAGAATGTGCTCCGAGCCTGTAATCTTAAGTTTCATACATATTATTTGACACCTGATGCCAAGTCTACGGTAACTAGCAACATGACTCCCCCAAATTACATGTTCCATTTCAAATTGCATCAGAAGCCTCTAAGTTTTATTCCTCATATACAGTACAACTTGTCTTCCACTTCATCTGTAAGGATAATATCCTAAAAAGCTTCTAATCTTTGTTCATGTTCTACTTATAAATCTCATGGTTTTAACTCTTTGAAAATTTGAAGTTTCTATAACCATTTACCAGTTTTAAATTTAGTCATCGAAGCAATCAACACAAAAAAAGCAGGTTAATCAGCAAACCATCTGTGCACACTGTAGAATAACATAAATCCGGTACTTTCTTCTGTTGAACCTTGCCTACTCATGAATGTGTCAAATAGTTTGCACGTTGTAAATGCAGTTACATCAAATTTAGAGAGCAATTTTAAATTCTTTGGTAAGCTTGCCCAGATGTCAATCAAATTACCTTGCCATGTGACTCTAAGACAAATATTATCATGAACAATTAAGACCAAGGTTAAATCTTGTAGGACAGAGGTGTCTCGGTTTTTTCATAAAACGAGATGCTCCACGTCTCATCCCGTTTCTGTCCCCAACCCAGTTGGACGTCCCAATACTTGTTTGATATGATTTTTTCTTAAAATAAATTATTTATAAAGTTTTAATGTTTTATTCGATTTTTAAACATATTTGAATTTTAAAAGTTATATCTTTATGATAAATTAGATCCATTTAAAATTAGCAGTATAATGTATTAAGGCTGAAACAAGATAGGATGGGACAACCAAAATCAGTTCCGGAATCTCTCTTAGATGAGACGTCTTAGCCGTCTCGGACCTTGTCTCGCCAAGATCCAAATCACTGATTAAGACATATACTAAGCTGCACTTGACAGAGAAAAGAATCTGATTGTCATGCATACCTATACATACATACATGTGCGCACATGCCCCCCCTCCCCCCCTCCATCATAAAATACACACATGCAGAGTTAGAATTTGATTTGGTTACACTCGAGATATTCACTTAAATTTAATCAGATCTAAATTTAGATGATAAAGGTCCCATGTCGATGATTCAAGACATTGAACGTGATTTACTATCTTTAAAATACTTACACATCAAAAATTATGGTCAGGTCAAAAAATAAACAGTCTAAATAATACCAAATAATGTATGCTTTTTTGACCTCTTGATGCATGGGTTCGAAGTCTCTAAATCACATAATTTTTAGTGTCTAAGCATTTTAGAGCTTGTAGATCATACCTAATGGCTTAGATCATTGATGCGGGAACCTCATTATCTAAATCTAAGCCTGACCGGACCTAAATGTGGATCCTCTCAAATAGCCAAGTCAACATATATATATATGAGAACAATTAAGTATCATAGCACTTCAGTGGTAAACAATGTTTTGTAGCCAATGTTTATCACCGTTAGATTCTGAAGAAATTTCTTCATGGCCAACTCAACCATCACAAGATTTGAACTAACACATATCATCATTATAATGCACAAAACAATTTGCATGTTAAGCTCAAGGTATGGGTCCACTAGGTATCTGTCAGAATCACTTGGTATCGTAGCATACACAACAACATTTCATAATCACAGATAAGTGTATCAAATAAGTGCTATTAACAAGACCAAAACATTATGAAATTATAGACTTAGTGAGTGTTAACCATCACCCGATGTCCTTGTATGTTAGTTTGTGGTGAGCACACGCATTTTCAGTGGCATTTAGGAAAGACAGCAATATACCTGTGATAGGACTAATATTAAATGCCTGGGTTTTAAAAAAAGAAGAAGAATGTTTCCAGATGATTCAGATAATGTCTAGACATTACTAAAGCTATCCAAAACGGTGGGTGTGTGTTTGTTTATTTCTTACTTATCTTTCTACGTTGTTTGTGCATCCCTTGATCAAGTTGAATCTCTAATATGCCAACCTAATCAGTAGAGAAAGCACCTGAAACCCTGTCCTTACAACCTTCAGGTAGTGCACAACTATTTTCACTCTCTACAAACCTTTTTTCTATGCATTTGTTGTTATTTCTTCAAATGTACATCTCTTGCTCTGTCTCATAAGACCCTTTTGGCATAAGATGGAGCTGCTTCTTTCATCTTTCTCCACAATATTACTTGGAGCTTTTACCTTAACCTAATATGTAATTCTCTGCATTATACTCAATGCAACTGACATTTGCTCTCTTAGACTATATTATGAGAGCATCCAAACACCTATCACTGCACAATGCCTGAATAATTGAATAAGATGTACCTCTTGGCACCTACTTGTTTCTGTTCACATTTTCCACCACTCTTACACTAGTACAACTCCCATTCTCGCCTTCATGCACATACAATCCTCAGGATTTTGTTATGCATCTTATTTTGAACCGTATATTTCATTATAGTTATATGATTCAAAGTATCATTTCCTATTCGATCCTTTTGAATTGCGATCGGATCTATTCATTAAAAAGAATCGATTCGATACATTTCTTATGGATCCATAGGTGCTATATAGGATTTGAATCAGATTTCGAATCAATCTATATTGATTGACTGCCTTCATTATGTTGTTGCTAGCAAATACCGCTGTTTTTAGTTTTGGTCCAAATTGCTTGGGTCTTTCACATCATGATGTTATGCGAAGTTTCTACTTCCATTAGTAGACTTGTACATTAAAAAAAAAAAAAATCCCTGACTGGATTTGCACCCTATGAATATCCTTTGATTTAAGACTAGGTGAATTTTTTTTTTTTTTTTATATCAAGACTAGGGCAAACTTAAGCTTTTAAAATTACTGAGGAGCATGAATTTAAATTCTTGACTCACCCTTTTTTCCCTTCCACCTGTTCCAACCAAACCAAACTTGTGGGTTTAAATTGGAAATTTCTGCATATCCTTAATAAACAATTGCACACACATGCACATGCAATTTTGGAAAAAAGTTTATTTCCGCTTAACTTGAATGGACAAAAGAATCAGCATGTGTAACGCAATTTTATGCTACCAAGGAACAGGGATCCAAAAAAAGTGCCAAAAATTTAAAGCGCAAAGTCATAAGTGTCCTAATGAGGATCTTAATGCATTCGCCATTAAGGCACTTGGACCCAATTCTTGAAGAGAAGAAACTATAAACTCTTATTGAATATTATCATAATCCTTAAATAGGCATATACGTATTCCAAGAACAAAGATAAAGAAGTATGGTAAGATATAACTCGATCAACCCTTACATTACTTGTGAAAGAAGTATGGCACTAGCTACTTTAAAGTAAAACAGAACTAATCATTAATGATTGATTGTGATGGTCGGTTAAGCTCGGTTAAGCTAACGAGAGGATCAGGCTTTTAACTGCAGGGTATTTGGATTGCCTTATTCCCAAGGACTACTTACGGATGGCAATTTCAATCTGTAAAGTAAGAATCCATCTTGTCTTACCCCGCTCTGTTCAGAGCGAGTATTCCTTGCCATTTGTTGGGATGGGAATGGGGATAATATTTGTCCCCATTGGTCAGGGCGAGGCACGAACAAGAATAAGTATATATCCTTGCCCCACCCCGTCCCTACTCCAATAGTTTCACACTTAAATACTATAATACCCTTATAATTTTCGTATATAGAAGATTACTTTCATATATATTAATATTTTTTTCTCATTTAAGAAATATTAATATGCATAGTGAAAATTTTTTTCAGCTATATTATTAATTTCATAATTTTTACTAAAAATTCATACATGTCATTAGCAGCAGGATGGGGCAGGGCAGGGATTGAGACGGGAGCAAAATAAGAATGGGGCAGGTGCGAGGATTTATCATTCCCATGAGGTGGGGATAAGGATGAGAAAAATCTTCGTTTATGAAAATCGGGTGAGGACAGAGATTATTTTTTTTTTGGCAAGAATAGAGATGAGGATTGGGATCTCCAATCCCACCCGACCCCATTGCCATTCCTAGAACTACTAATTTCCAAGTGGCAAGGAATTTTAACAGAGCTTACTCAAGATAACCATAAGTAAAATCAGAAATCTAATAAAATAAAAGATGACCCAAATTCAGATCTTCATCAAAATGGAGAAACAAATCATTCTTGGAAAGAGAAGCGACTACAACACAATTACTGTCCAACACTTCTGGAAGCCTGAAAAAGGTCACAAGGAAAATTTAAACTGCAGTTTATTAAAAAATAAGAAACAAGTTGCTTTTGAGATGGGAGAAAGAGAGCTTCCTTCAATACCTCCACTCCTCTTAAAAAATCCTTCCTCAGATTCCATCTCTGGTTCCATTCCACCAACTTCAACATTACTAAGCCACACTAATCTTGATGGCTTCTAGGTCAATTGTTGAAGCTGGTGTCATCTCCATTAGCCCACCAGTTGAGTGCTCCCACCAATTGGTGATCTGGTGAAAGTCAGTCCTCATTCTTCCATGTGTCAGTCATTTTTGGGTGGTAAGTCTTAAATAATGTACTCTGCTGTTATATAGAAGCCTCTGAATACAAAAGCAACCCTTGGAAAGATAAGCATCTGCCTTCAAAAACTGGAACGCTATGTCTCATACTCAACCTGAAGAATAGCCACACAGTTCCACAGATTCTCATCCCTTATATATAAGTGATCACTAATTCACATTAACATCTCACAGGCCCTAACCACTTAGATACATACTATATGGTAAACAACATAGACAACCTCGTTCCTGGAACCCACACGATGCTCCAATTGAACAAGATAATGTTGATTATGCTTGAGAAACCAGATAAAACACCACATTACTAGTGGAAGCCTTTCATCATGCCGCATAATTTTTCTTGCTAGGATAGCAAAGGGGTTACACGATTGGCTAGGAACCTCTCCCATACCAATCTCATAAGATAGTTCAAGACTTCCTCAGCATCAAACAATTGTAGGACTTTTCAATCATCTTCTCAGTGTTTAACTCAAAAACTTCAATAGCTGCCCTTGAGCAAAGCAGCAGCTAGATTTCATGAGATCCATATTAGAAAAATTGAATTTATTCATGAGTGTCAAATAAAACATGACTGAACCATCGAATCTTTGTGCCTCGTGAATATTGGATCTCGGAAATGTAGGGAAAGAACGTTGAAAAAACACAGAAATTGAACGCCATAGAGAAGAAAACGTTGAGATAGATGCCAGTGCATCAAATAAGTGTGGAAATTCCACAAACGATAGAATGGTAAACAAAAAAGAGTACGGACGAGCAAAACAAAGGTTCAAGTCCTGGAGATAATGAGTGGCTCAAAGTAGTGGAGAAGGGTCATAAAACAGGAAGGGATGACCAAAGCAAATGGTCAGATAATGTTTTCCACGATCACGGTCACTCTCATTCTAATTCAACACCATCAAATGCTTTTAGTAACAACTCTGCGATCTCAAATTCCCTCATATATTACCATTCAACAACAATTCATCTTCAATACTAAGTGCGTACAGCTAAATCCCTATGTAAGAAATTCGCTACAACAGTTAAAAGGATATTTCCGTAGCTCACAATAGGAAAAACTCAAATTATTCCAGTATTATCTTGAGATTGAGCTTGCTTAACAAATCCGTCACATCGATCTGCTCGTCACCAGAGGAAGGAGGTTCTTCATCCTTATAACCCGCTTCAAAGGAAGCCACTTCCACCTTTTCCCGCTCCTCCTCGTCAGACTCTGCCCCAAGCTCCGTCGAAACAAGACTCGTCGAGGTCTCCTCCAGAGCCGTGGCCCTCCAACCTGAGAGTAACAAGAGAAACGAAATCTAGGGCTTCGTTCCACAGCCCAAAAGCCATCAAAGGGTCAAGACCTCGATCCTACCTCGCTTCGGGCGGAAGGCGAGGGATCTCCTCGAAAAGAGAACCGACGTCGGGCGAGGGAGGACGGGAAGAAGAGAGGAATTGGGGGCGAAAGGGCGGCGGTTGGGAAGCGTCGGGAGAGCGCGGAGAGGGCCACAGAGCTCCATTCCGAGCTTGAGACTGAGAGGAGCAGGGAAATGGACGAGCTGTGGCAGCGGCTCTCTATTTATCACACTATTTTTCTGAGTACCGTCGCCTATAATGGCGCTATCAGCCGCTATTTTTCCCTGGGAGGCTGGGAGCTAAACGAGAGGACTCCGTTGATTTAATTTGGACCTTTGCCTACATTGGGGGGAGCTTGCTTGCTAGGCGTTCCAGGACAGGTCTTTGGAGTAGCTGACACAGGACAAAGGTTTAATTTTGGTATCGGAGGCAGTAATTAGAGGATGATCCTGGCTTAAATTCAATTTAAAATTAATAAATAAAAATTAAATATAAATATATTTGAATAAAAATCGAATCGATACATTAGATAGGATTAATAAATAAGTTAGATTAAGCATTAACCTTTTAATCTAAAGTTGACGCATAATTCACTTGATTATTAAATGAATCAATTCGTGTAACTCAACCTACCAACCCAGATACGATCCGTCAGATCTATTTATCTAAGTTAATGTTATCTTTTAATTAATTATTATTCTGTAACGATGATTATATGCTTATGTAAAGATTTTATGCTTATTTCTCTCTTCTCTTAAATACAAAAAATAAATTTTGCTTATGCTGTAGTTATGATTTTTAATATATAATTACTTTATAAGTAAATTGATATTAAACATGTTACATATATTGTACGAGTTATACGGATTTTATACAAGTTATATAGGTTATATCGATCACATGGGTTATATGTTATACGGGTCACACAGGTTATATAAGGTTATACGAATCATATCGTGTATCCTAGGTAATACATGGGTTAAATTCGAATTTAAATTTCTAACCTGATTAATATATGGTTCAGGTTTGGATTAATCCATTTGTCATATATCTTAAATTTGACTTGACCGATTTATGATCCGTTGGCACTATTTGCTATCCTTGTTTGTGATGCAAGTTAAGATGTTGAGAAAAAATTTAAAAAAAAATATTAAAATAATTGTATGCTTTCGACCACTTTTGAAAAATAAGAAGATTAAGAAAAATAGACTCCGATGAACTGTACATGCCACAATCATAAACTTTTGAGGAGTAGATTTCTAAAATTATATTTGCTTGATCATGATAAAGAGGTTCAAGCTCATATTTAATTGTTCACTCGCATTCCTGAAATATAAATGAAAAATATCATTTTTACTCTTAAAAATAAGATGCAGATTTATAAATTCATGAGTTTTTTCTTTTCTTTAATAATCAAATTTAAAATATATTATAAAATTAATATTAATTAAAAGGATGAGCAAGTATAATTTTTTTCAATATTTTAATAAAGATTTTTTTTATTTTTTGAACCAAATGTACTTTTAGTATTTAAAAAAGATGAATATTTTCTTCCTTAAAAAAAGTGACTTTTATATTTTCTGATAGTTTTTTATTTCTAAAATATAGAAATCTCTCATTAAATAGTTTGAATTATTCAGGCAAATAAAAGCTAATTTTTCACTTTCCTGGAGAGTCTTTACTTTTTATCAATAGAGACATTTATGTATCTTGATATATAATTAGACATGATATCGAGTGGAGTCATCCAATTAGACTATACTCTATAGGCTTGTCTATATCACGCAAGGTAGAAGGTTTGAAATATAAGCAACAAAAGTTGTTATCTTCCATATTGAAAAGAGGTGCCTTGTTTAAATTTTGAGAAAATATTTACATGATCATGTTAATCTTATATTGTAAAAGTTTCATGAAGAATTATGTTCACTTCTTTTTGTTCATGCATTTAGAAAAGTGGCTCCATTTCATGGTAGGCAAGTGGTAGGTACCTTTTTTTATTAATTTCTTCGTTAACTTAGCAATGCACATTTGCTTCAATAGAGCAGAAAGAGTGGTGGTATGCTGATAACACAGCCCATAATACTTTGGAGATTAAATGATTCTAGTTAGCAGGTACTCTTAAGCACTGAATTCCATGGCAGTGGAACACTGAATTCAGACAATTTGGTGGGACATGCCTTGCAAGAATGCATCTCATGGAATAAAAATGGATTCAGAGTACGCAGCTGCAAGGAGATTTTGGAGCACAAGCCCTCACATTCAGTATCATCCACAATCCAAGGAAATCTACATGCACTGCACATTCACACTCCAGCAATGTGCAACAAAAAGACTAGGGTTGATGCTGGCATTTACCCATCAAGGAATTAAGAAGGAAAAGAATGAAGCTTGAGGGCTGAAACAGCACGCATCTTGTCACCTTTCGCCTTGTATTTTATCCTAGCTCAAATCAGCAGACATGTCGTTTCTACATCATGAAACCCCAATATAGGCTATGGTTTCAAGAGCACAAGCTAACAATAAGTGAGAGTTTGTGCTCGCAAATGTTTACTTATATATTAAAAAAAAAAATTTAATAGTTTTATAAAATTAAAAAGTCTAAATAATAAATTTATTGGCTAACTTTTTTTTGGATAAGAACTTAAATTATGATAAATAAAATTAGAGCAGATATAATTCATGATTCATACTGCAGATAAGTTTTATATATTTATGATTAAATTTAATTAAACGTGAATGTAAATTTGAATATGGACTTTAGTTTGGCAAAAACGCATGGATTTAAACAAAAACAGTTTATGAAAATTCGTACTAACGAATATTTAGTTACACATTGATTATATATGAAAAAAATTCTAACTTCTTATATGAGGTTAAGGGTCTTAAAAAATAAATTTTTGATTTTTTTTTGATTAAATTATATTTTTAACTCTCAAACCGAGGGGAGGTGTGTCACTTTAATTGCTGAACTTTAAAAAGTTGCAAAATTGATCATGAATTTTGTTTTTTGTTTCTATTTGATCCTTGCTATTAAAATAGGATAACGCCGTAAGCAACTTGCTTACATGACATTTCACATGTTTTTTATCTCATCACCATGTCAATGATAAGAGAAAGAAAAAAAAAAAGAAAGTGATGCGAAAAGGAGTCATGAAAGGGTGGCTAGCGCGGATATCTGACATGATATTCTTTTTTTTTTTTTTAAGGGATAAAGTCTTAGAGCTGTTTTTATAATAGGTGTTAAATTTTTTTTTTTTAACAAATTCAGGGTGGGAACGAAACTTTTTGCAAGAATGGTGTTAAAGTGAAAAACGTCATTTCAAATAACATTTTTTCGGAAGAAAAAATACCCCATCAGCGCCAATGTGGGTCGTTGGTGGCGCAGAAAAAATGCCACTCTAAATGGCATTTTAAAAAACATCACTCACAGCGTTTTACGTTGAAAAAATGCCACTTAGAGTGGCATTTTTTTACTCCTTCTCCCCCGTGCCGTCACTCCCTCTTTCCTCCCGTGCACCCCGTCACACCCTTCCTGAGCCCCCGCTCCTTCTTCCCTCACGAGCCCCCCCCCCCACTCCCTCTTTCTTCCCTCCCGTGCCCCCACACCCCTTCCCTCCCGCGTTTTTTAACAGCCACCGTGCTACCCACACTGGCGCTGACATGGCATTTTTTTTCTTAAAAAAATGCCATTTAAAATGGCATTTTTTACTTTAACCCCTTGCAAAAAGTTTCGTTTCCATCCTAAATTTGTTAAAAAAAAAATTTTAACCCCAATTATAAAAACAGCTCTAAAGTCTTAGGTTATGACATGATATCTGACAATTAGATTATCAAACCGGTATCAAAACAATATATCACAGGATCCAGTAGCAAAAATCGACACTTCTTCCAAGAAGAACAAGCTAAAAGAAACTAATTGAAATTCCATAAAGGAATAGGCGGAATAATGTTATGTTGTAAAATTCCATGAAATGGTAGCGGGGGCAATGCTAACAAGTGAACGTTCATTTTCTGTTCATGAGTCTTTTTTTTTTTTTGACTGTGTTTTCTATCCATAAGCCAACATACCAAAAGAACCTTTTTTACATCTAAATGTAAAAATTTTAACAATTACTTTAATAGATCACAACGAATACTTTATCGGCCATAACCTGGGTTCCAGCCTGCCCTGACATGAATTCGGCCAAGGTTCCTCCCATCGTAGTTCTTAAAATATATTTTTTTTTAAAAAAAAAAACACAGATTTATCATGCCATGGATAACCATTAATTTATCCATGTATGGAATTGAGTTGGCTACATGACCTCCCAATGGAGCTAGCAATCTACTAAAAAACAATTTGGAGGAGCTGCAAGCAACTGATGAGACACATGCACGAAATGCATCGATCTTCATCAGTTTCGGTTTTGGCCATGGGTATCCATCTGAAAGGATGCAAAACCCTACACCACATTAATATGTATACAAGATTGGAGACACCTAATGGCCCTCTGATAACAGTAAGAGTATCTATATGCTCCTCCATTTTGGCCCACCACATATCTAGAGCCTAATCATCCGAAGCCAGCCTTGAGTTTTTAAACCATTTTCACCACTGGCCTTGTCTCATCCCTCATGGACAAGTTAAAAACAGAGGGGTTACCCATCAAGAGGCCTTGGTGAGTTGTTGATTTTGTCTACTACCCTAAAAACAATGGCCTACCATGTATTAGAAGAGCCATCACCTCTTCCCTTCACAGCGCGCTTAGATGGCTTTGCCTGTAAGATTTGTTCATTGTCTGTTCAATTTGGCATCTGAAGGCAAGAACAATTCAGCTCCAGATGTTATCCTGGCACCAAGTCAAATATTGCATAGAATCATCGTAATGACACATCAAAGAGGTGAATTATCCAATCATTTGTGCCAAGGGTGTTTTGATAATTTCAAATGGATCATTAACATCAGACAAACGAAATATTTACATCGACTCGAATTTATAATTCCCTTTCCCTTAGGATATATGTTCTCATTTCAAGTAAAATTTAGTTTTCGAAAAATAAAAAGAGAATGATAATCAACACTAGTAACATGGTGTCATGTCCATCAAATCCATCGTCAATCCCCTCTTGCTGTAGTTGATCATCGCCACCAAAAGTAACTAGCATTGGTGCCATTGTTTATACTTGCCATCCTCAAAATTTGTTGTAGTTGGTCATTGTCACCATCAACGCACAAATTGGTGCTACTACCATTATTTACGCTTGCCCTCCTCAAATCCTGTTGTTGTTGATGATCATCTTCACCAACAATGAAGGAGCTAATGTTGCTGCCGTTGTTTGCACCTGCCATCCTGAAATCCTGTTGTTGTTGTTGGTGATCATCATCACCAACAATGAAGGTGCTGATGATGCTGTCGTTATTTGCACCTGCCATCCTCATATCTTGCTGCTGTTGATGATCATTATCACCAATAATGAGGGTGCCGGTGATGCTGCCGTTGTTTGCACCTGCCATCCTCAAATCTTGTTGTTGTTGATGATCATCATCACCAACAATGAAGGTGCTAGTGATGTTATTATTATTTACACCTCCAATCCATAAATTCTGTTGCTGTGGATCATCACCTTGATCAATGTAGGTGGTGGTGCTACTGCCACCATTTGCACTTACCATCCTGAACTTCTGTTTTAGATGATTATCATTACAAACAATGTAGATGCCGGTGTTGTTGCCATTGTTTCCACTTGCTATCCTCAAATCTTGTTGTAGTTGGTTATCATAGCAACAATGTAGTTGCTTGTCATAGCCACCAACAATGCAAGGTGGTGCTGGCATGCTGCATCTCATCTAGACTGTCCTCTCATTTTTGCAGCAGTGGAGTTGATCACTTTTTCGCTTTTGTTGCTGTAGGCTATCGGTAGAGGTGGTGCAGTCATCGACTGCATATGAGAGTTGCTGATCATTTCTCATGCCTGTTTCTGAATTTTGGATGCGGCAAAATACCATCGACCGAAGAACCAAGGAGTTAGCACTCGTGCATTATCCAAGAAGTGGCCACGGGCTTACTTCCTTTCTTTGCTGATAGCATGAACTTAAAGATTTGTCATCTTTTGCCCAATGACAACACTGTCACATGCCATGTGCCATTCCAAGCACCACGTAATAGCCTACCATCGAAGGCTCCATAATGAGTCGCTCGAGTGAAGCAATACATTGCATCTCTATTCCTTCCATGCTTAAATTCAACTGCATGCATGCATGCAATATAAGAATTAATTCAAATTAATTATTGATTGAGCTGCAGCATGCTAATTAATCTTTATATTGCAATAAAAAGCATGTAAGAACTAGTTAGATAGATAATTATAATAATGTATGTAGTCTCGTGTGGTGCTGAGAAGTTTCGATGTAGAGCGTAAAACAACAAGGAAGATATGTGAAGAGTTGGTTGATAACCTTTGGAACCATCAAAGATAACGTTTCTTTCTTAATATCGTCTGCTCTCCTAACTTTGGTATTTAGGGAACCATCAATTACCATTGCTCCACCTGCTCTGTGTGAATCTACTCACCACCAGACTAATAAATTCTGTGCTTCCCCTCCTTAGAGGCTGCCAACGCATCGCTTAACAGTAATTTTGTTAGCTTAGTATATTTCATTTCAAGATGCATCGACTCTGAAGTTCATCCCAACCCTCTTGTGCCATGTGGCTTACCATGAATTGCATCAACCTTGTAATTCATCCAATCCACTTGTGCCATAAGACATATGGCATACTGGAAAAGTAGAGGAGAATGTTTGGCTCTAAGGAAGACTAGACACTGATAACTAGGCTTAATATTTATGTCCAAGCTTGGCTCCACTTTTAATGGGCCTATATTTTTATATTTTTAATCAAGAAAAACCTAAGAACAAATCCCAAGCTTGCCATCATGTCTGAATTTCATTTTCCCCCTTCAGTGAGGGTCTAATTTGAATTTCTTTTTTCTTTTTTTTTTTTTTTGCAGCAAAGCCCATAAAATTACAAATTGAGTTGAATGGACTGCTCTAATCATGATCAGTTCTAATCTAAAGATCCGTATATTAGGATCATACTACTTTTTAATTTTTTTTGACCCAATCTAATTTTTAAATCTGGTATGTACCTTTAATACTTAAGCCTATAAAATTTCAAGCAGAACGGAAACTCTAAATATACCCCTTCCCACTACATAATTAGTTAAACTTTTACTTGAGAGTGCCCCAGTACAAGTGTGAGAAGAGTGCGATAAATGTTCTTCTTACACGATTATGGCTAAGAATGGCAATGATTAAGGGTTTTGTGGGTATCCAAATTAAACTAAATAGAAAAAAAAAAAAAGATTTGGATAGTGAAAAATTAGATTCGATTCAGTGTCGGGTTTAAGATTTTAAAGTCCGGTTTAAATTGAGTTGAGTTCAGGTTTAGAAAATCAATAACCTATTTTTCTAAAGGTTATAAAAATTACGAATATACAATTTATTTAAATAGAATGATGAATCCAAGCTCCTTATCTTAAAAAGAACTCATTAGCAACATATGATTCAATTTTATTTATGTTGTTGAATTGATGTAGGGATATTCTTTTATGATAAAAAATAAATTTATTTTTCAGGTCATGTTTGGGTGCGATAATTGGTTGATCCAACCTTATTTAGGTGCATTAGAGCCCAAGCTGTTCCTACCCTCTCATCTTTATAACTGGATGCTTGGGCGTTTCTAGCGTTACTTTCCTGAGATGGTGGTATATAGCAACTATATTGGCCAAGAGCTATAGGTTGATTGAAAATTTTTCAAGAGATCAAAATACTTTGACGTGTTGCAGGAGGTGAACCAGGTGGCTGCTGATGATAGAGTGGCTCTTGCGGGCAGGCTGGTGGAGATGTCACGAAGTGAGAAGTTTCCATCTCCTGATGTGATTAGACCTTTGCTGATTATGGATGTAATTACTGTTTATCAAGAACATCTCAGCTAAGCAGGCTGTATTCTTTCTTCTCAGAAGAAGAGGAGATGAACAAAAATAGATGTAATCAAGAAACAAAGATGTTATATTTTGCCTTGGAAGGCTGCAAACAAGTCAGGATGTTCAAGAACAGCTTGGGCTAGGCATGGTATCAAGCTCATCCGAGTTTGGTTCAGAGAGAAAACGAGTCACGCTGCTCGCTTATTTGCCAGAGTTAAAGGCTTGGTTTAGGTCAACAAAGTGCTTCTTCCAGCTCCATTTAAATAACAAACGAGTTACGCTAGAACGCATGCTATCAAGCTTGATTGCTACTTTCTTACAATAAGACAAGCCTGAGTAGCCTGATTCCTAGCTTGGTTCACTTGTTTGCACCCTTAGTTGAATCATAATTTAATAATGGTATATTGGTAAAATAAGTTGTCTTGATACTGTATCAGAGAATAATTACTAGGGCTATCTCTCCAACTTACAAATTTTTTTCAATTTGAGCCCGGCCCAACCTAATGATGAATCAGATGGATATGGGCCCAAAAGTCAAACCAATGAAAATTTTCAGATTAAATCCAAGTTTGAAATTTTTTAGACCCATTCCAAATGTGCATAATTTATCTGGAATATCACACACACACACACATATATAATATTATTTTTTTTATTTACACATCCTTTGATTTCTCAACTCTTAGTTTATAAAACTTTGTTTTATAAGTTGGAGAGGCATAAAGAAAAGGAGCAATAACATGTTAAAACATATTTGGATATTTATACATAACTTTAAGTTAGATATATATTTTTAATTTTTAGTCAATCATTATTACATGAGTTAACCATCAAGTTCTTATTATTGATATCTTAATTTTTATAGCATACATGGGAGGCTTTATTGATAAATTTCTCAAAGATGGATTACTCTAGCTTAACTAAATATTCAAAATATAATATTTGGTACTCGTTTGAATATCTGCACTCGATCTCAACCTATCCAATCTCATAGCATATTTTTATCACTTCAACCTTGACCAACTCGATCCCAATTCTGGACTAAGAATTAGACCCAATATCTTAACAAGTATGGGCATTGTTTTACTAAAACCTAGATCCAACCCAACCCAATAGCACCTCTAGTCATGGCCTTCTAATCATTGCTCATATGTCTAATTGATTCAATATTGCTAACCACTGGCCTGGCATCCCATGTTGATTAGGCCATGCATCCACGGTGAACCTTGGGTATGTTTCTCCTTTGCCATCGATATGGCAGAGGATGAGGGGCATTTGTTACTTTGTACCGAAGAGCAGAGAAGGATAAATCTTCTCCTCTCTCTCTCTCTCATCCGTGTAGTCAAGAACAAAGTATGCCCTCTCTCCCACCTTCTCTACAATCAGCATAGCATGGGACATGAAAGCACGGAGAACTTTGGTAGCTTTCCCACCATCGGACGATCCTGTTCTTCAACGACGAGATAAGTCCTCGTTGCTGCCTTACCTTCCATTTTCCTCTGGGCTTTCAAATACGAATAGCAATAATTTTATTTTCGTTTTATCGTGTCGTTGAGGAATGTGTAACGTATTCGTAGCTGGGAATTAAGTTGAGAAACAAGCCAAATATAGGTTGGTATAATTGGTTATCATAATCCAGTAACCAACATGTACATTACCAAACCAACTACGTACGCTAACATTTTATTGTTGCTGTTGCGTACAGCGCTGCCCATTCTTTATTTATTTCAAGTAGTTTATAGCGCAAGCAAGCATGCAGCGATCCAAAGACCCAACACACAATAATACGGCTTCATGCAACGCTAAGGGAACGCTTGGACACGGGAATCAAACATCCACCAAAGAGATTTAGTCTGGACTGCCGTGGGATCGGTTGAAAATTCTTGGATTTGCTCGTAGATGTAAAGAGTCCACGAACAGCTGAATTCCTTTGCGCTCATGGCATCCATGTGCTGTAGGGCGGCGACAAGGAGCTTGGTCAGAAAGAGGGTAATCTGAGTGTTACCTTTACCTTTTTGATGCAATTTGGAAGTTAAAATGCATAGCGGTGATAGGGGGTATCGCAGTCATGTTATATCAGACCAAATCATGAGAAATTCCGAGGAAAAAGTCCTACGTCAATGGCATGGCATGTGGAGTTGCATGCCACCCGATGCATGCGCTCAGCTCCATTTTTTTACTCGCATAATCTTGATCCATAAGGCCTTTTCGTAGACTTCTAAGGGACTCATCTCCCACTTCGTATTCCACGTTCGTCCCATTCTTCACGGGCCCGACGACTCCAACCGGAATCAAAAACCCCGGCAATCCTCAACCACGACCCTGGGGCGCCATCACACCACCACTTGGTGTGAGCTAACCAATGGAAGCACAGCCTGCCGCTTTACTCACCATCCCCGACCCTGCCGATTTAGCCCTCGCCATCGTGGATCCACTGCCCTGATCCCCCCCACCCTTTGCGCCGCGACTGCCGCCGTCTTCCCTGGGATGCCCTCCGTCGACCCGTAAGAGGGTCTCCATCATCGCTTCTCAGGATAAAAGCGCAAGTCGTTGGAGGACCCTGTTGCCCTATTCTCCGGCATCTCCACCACCATCTGCTGCCAGACCCTCTACGGCATCCTCAATCACGTGCGATGGTGGCCTTCGTCTTCACTGCAAGATCACCGTCGGCCCCATCTCCAACTTGTTATTATTCATTAACCCTTACTTACTTGGATTTTAGAACGGCATAATTTTAATTTTTTAACTAATTAATTGGATCAGCAAATAGACTTAGCATATTATTAATGGTATCAAAATCGACTTATAAACATAAAAAAAAATTTGACTATTTATAAGATGATAGTATGCCTTATTTGTAGTGTTAACGCTTCTTTGTAAGGGGATCATTTGCTATCCATTAATTTTTACTTTAGTTTTTAGGGTTACGTGGTTTTGATTTAATGATGATGTATGACCCTAGCATGAAATTATGGGGCATGGACTAAGGTTGCACTCCATCATTGAGATGATGGAGGTGATGGCGGTGATGGTGGCGATGAACCAAGTGGACATGACGAGGGCTAGGGCAACAAATATGAAGTGGCACCATCTTACTTCCAAGTGCTCGATGTTTTTACCACGCACTAATCCACATTTGATTTTTTTTACCACGCACATGATCGATTAGAATAAATTGGCAGGACACGTACATATATCTTTTAAAATAAGACCAGATGACCAATATTTTAAATATTTTTAAAAAAATTTAAAGAGCATAGCAAAACTCTAACAAGATTTAGCTCTCGAGATACGAGGGTTAGGTGGTTGGCGACTTTTAGATGGGCCGAGGGAGTGCTTAACATGGGGCCCAGGATTGGCTGTTCCCATACGATTGGATCCCACAACAAGAAAAAGACAAATTTGGACCAATGGCTCAGTTTGGATTCCTACCCAAAAAAAAAAAAAAAAAAAAGAAACAAAAAAAAGGGATGAACCTGAATTGATGATTTTATAACCCTTCCCCGATTATCGACATGCTCCATCCTCTTCTATTGCAACTTTGTAGATTGGGTTGTCATTATTTTAATATTCTATTACATACGTTTGTAAACAGGTTAGGTTTGAGTGTTGTTTGACCCTGAAATCATTTGAGTCCATTGACCCATTTAAAAATCATTTAATTATTGATTTTATCATTTCTTTTGCAAAATAATATATATATATGGGTATTTTAAATATTCCTTGTTTTGAATCTTAGTACGAGACAAATGATAAACATTTAAGAAAAATCTGATATCAATTTGGCATATTAGGATATACATATTTTGAATAATTCGCATGCTTTAGGTTAGTTTATTACTTATTTTGTATTTAGATTCAAAAAAGAGTTATTTATAATATCTCAGTGTATACTATTTTGTCAAATTAATTATTTTAATTATTTATTGTAAAAATAACTAAATAATGTTTTATATAAATTTTATTTATATCAATGCTAGCATCATATTTCGACCTTTTGATGAATACATTGAGAAGTTAACTACTAGATCGAAACTCACTAATGATCAATATCCTTGGATCAGTAGGAATATGAGCTACTAACCTTTGGTTAGCTAAGTCGGAAAGAGCAGAAGGATTGAATATATAATCTAGCATGATATCAATCCTGATCGAAAGAAGAGCATATATAAAGACTGAAGTGCGGTTATTAAAACCACAAAACTAGTAAGGAGTTATTATAAACTAATAGAAGTTTTTAATAATTTTTAAAACTGAACAGGAGTTGCTAGAAGTTTTGAACAGTTGCTAGTGATGGTTATGATTGGCGCATTATAAATATGAAGGAAGACAACATTTGCAAGGACCTTGCATTCAATCCAAATAATTCAAGCTTAGAATATTTCTTTGTATCATGAGAGTAGCTTGTAACTTATCCTCTAACTTAGCTATTTGTATCCCAATTCTATTATCTATTAGGAGTGAATCAAATCAGTCTAATCACCTAATTGTACTAATATACTCAAATATTTTACAAGCAATAAATTTTTGATACTCTCCATTTATTCTTGCAACAAACAGTTTTTGATATGCTTAGTGGAACTCCAAGGGTAATCATGGCACCTCAAAGACAAAAACTTTACTAGTCTAAAGAAACTCATGCGGTAGAAATGAAGAAGTTTCGTGAGAAAGTTTCCCTCATCTTTATGCTATTAATGAGGAAGATCACTTCTTCCCTTTATACTAAGACAAGGTTGCTCTAGACCGAGTTCAACGGTTAAACTATGATCAAGCTAGTGCCAAGGCATAATTTATGGATACTTCATTCGTGATAGAGGCCATTCATCATAGGATCAATTGTCTTTTCGGCAATTAGAATATCTCCATTCATCAAATATGTTCTACTCTCAAGAAGTCCATGAGGTAGGCTTCTTTGAGTCAAAAAGGGTGATTGAAGCTATGGATAATTGGATAAAAATCCTTACAACGCGTGAAGCTACAAAGGGTCAAAATATGGTAAGTAGGAGCTAATAGGTATTTTCTTTGGATAGGAAACATTTCATTGCTCTCTTAGGCAAGAAATCAAGATTCAAAGGCTGAACACTATGGGGATAGAATACAACTTGAACCTTCTGATACAAGACTTAAAAATACAAGGCCAAATATCATGCCATTGGCTCAAACCCTTCAAAATTAAGGTTCAAACTTAAGGTATCAAGATAATCAAATGCCTCAAGAACATGACTTTAAGCCGAACTTGACCTATGACCTTAGGTATGACAAAATTATCAATAAGATTTAGGTTGGGATCCATCTAGCTGAAAAAAAATTAAGAGAGTAAGGAAGGAATCATGCAAATCGAAATCTGTACAATTGGGGATAACCCTAGCGGCCCAACCTTACTCAAATTATGGGCAACTTGACATGGTAGGAAACAATTATAAGATCCCAACTTAAGAGATCGGCTCATAAATTTAATTTAAAAATAGTTTGGTCATGGGATGAGACCAACGACAAGACCAATGACTTAATTGAGTGGATCATTTTTTTGACCTTCTAATGAATAAATTAAAAAGCTAGCTACTAGACTAAAACTTATTAATAGTAAATGTCCTCAGATTGGTGAGCTATGAGCTACTAAACTTTGATAAACTAAGCCAAAAAGAGCAAAATGATTGAATTCATAATCCATCCTGAAAATCAAAATATAGTTATTAAAATTACAAAGCTGGTGAGGAGTTACTACAAGTTAATGAGAGTTTTCAACCATCTTTGAATGGTTGCTAATGGTGGTTATGATCAGCACATTAGAAATATGAAGAAAGATAGCATTTGAAAGGACTCCAAATCCAATTCAAATACTTCTAATTTAAAATATATTTTTTTTATATACTATAAGAGTAGCCTTTAATCTAATTTATAATTTAGTTATTTATATGTCATTCTTATTATTAAGCAGGAGTGAGGATTGGGTTAGTTCAGCGGCCTGTTGATACTTATTATATATAAATTATTTTGCCAACAAGAAATTTCTGATACATCTCATTGGTTCTCGTAACAAATAATATAATTAAAAGAGAATGGTCCATTGCTGTTTACGGCGAATGCGCTTGACGCATGCTTAGGCCTTCGGCTTTTGCTTGCGCTCGCATTTGCCGGCTCCAAGAGACGCTTACAAGTCCAATCCGTCCGTGTCACATCATGATGATATAAAGTCATAAGTCCGGTCCTGGCATGACTCAATCTTGCATGGTTTCCAGGGACGCCACCAAATAGGCCAAACTGGATCCTTAACGTGACTTCAATTCAAAAGTAAACCCCCACCAAAAACAGAGACGGCTTATAGCCATTATTCCACTTGAAACCATTTCGTTAGCCCCAAAATATTAGGAAAAAAAAGAAAAGGTTCTAGCAGATGATGATGTCGAGCGAGTTATGGGCAGGTTAGCTGCTTTGGATTCCGAGTGGTCTCTCCCTTGAAATCGATTGGCAAAGGGATAAAATTTGAAAAGAAGGTTTGAATGGGAAGCTCCAGTGGTTGGGAACCCGTTGCTCGAACCAGCAAAAAGGCAGGGCACGACAACGCGTTATTTTATCCACGTCCTAAGTCCAATCTAAGGTCACCAACTCGTCCTTGGTTCAAAAGTTAAGTTGGATGGGCATTGGCTTTTATTGCGGGGCTCATTTGTTTCACAATAAAAAAAATTAATAAATTTTATTTTTTATAAATTAAAATATTTAATTTATATTTTTAAGATTTATTTGAGAAAATATTTTATTTTTTATATGATTTAATTTTTTTTATTTTATGAAAAATAAAATCATACAGTAAGATTTACTTTTCTATTGCAGTTTCTTTTTTCTATTGTATATCTTTTTTTTCAAATCAGTGAATGAGAGAAGAGAAAAGAAATGCTTCAACTCTCTCGCTCATTTGCTTCTATTCGCTTCAGATCCATGGGATGTTAACTGAAAGAAAGATAAGAATTGGTTGAAATCTTTTCTACATATCGATGCTTGATGTTAAATCAATTTGATTTTTAATCTTAAATTTTTTTTTTGGTATTTTTTTGAAGCATGTTTCTTTAGAAAGTTATAAAAATCTCAGGATTGCATCCTGTTGTGATTTTGCTGCTTTTTAAATTTCTAAGATGGTTTAAAGATTTTTTTATATATTTTTTTATTTATCAAACGATGACGTTGGAATGATTTGATCCAAGCTTAGGGACTTGAATAAATATCCTATTTCTATTTTTTTTTTGAGTATTTTTTCTTGAATAATTCGAAAGACCGATTCAGATTCACCTCAGCGATTGAACCTTGATTTTTGAAATTGAGCCTTCTTCAACCTCTTTACTTCAACCTTCGATCATAGAACAGATAAAAAAAAAAAATTAAAAATTAAAAGGTATAATTGATATCTATATTATTTTTTTAAAAAAGAAATATGTAATCAAATATAATAATTTTATTTTTTATGATTAATTAAACATGATAATTTAAATATTTTAAAATTTAATTTTTAAATATACTGAAAGCTACTTTTTATGAACCAAATCAGCCCATAGTATATTTAGAAACCCCATTACTACGAATAAAGAATAGCTTACGACGATAGGCTTTGTGGATGCCATCCAGTCAAAAGTTCTCCCATTTATTGGACACAGAATAATGTGGTCTTTTGCTTTCAAATATTCTATCGATCTATCTGCCTCGCTTTAGATGCCTTTAGGCGCGCACTAGTACTGGTAAACTATTAGAAAAAGACTACGATGGACTCTCCATGAGCCTTGCTTGCTTCGCCCTTAACGTGGGTTGGAATCCAGATGGAGTGCGCTGGGGTTTTTGAAACGAAAGTACGTCCAAAGCACCGTTAAGAACGTGCTTGCAGTGTGAGCGTCCGGACAGCTGGGTTTGGTCCCCATGCTTTCGTTTCATGCGGGTAGCTGCAAGTCTTTGGTAGGGCTGGTAATTTTTGTCGTCGTATCATGGCCGTGCACCGCGGGCTTATTCTTTTTGAGGTACTAAAATTATTTAAAAATTTATATTTTTTTTAAAAAAAATAAATATTATTTAGATAATATTTAAATAAAAAATAATAATTTATCTCTATCCTTTTATATATTAGAAAATATCGTTTATATTATTACTTTCCATATAAATTGCTAAGATTTATTGATTTTTTTCATATTACCTTTTATACTGCTATGCCTTAATTTGCATACTAATTATATGTTATTCATGATTGAAGCATAATTTTTGGTCATCATTTTGATATATATTAACCATACATAAATTTTATTTTTTAAATAAAAATAAAATTTTATTTTATTACTTACTAATTAAATAAAAATATTATATTTATTCTCTTTATAAAATATTGATTATATCATAAGAAGATATTTTTATTTCAATCTTAAAATCTTACACAAATATTATGTTCTTTCCAAAGTGCATTGAGAGTAAAAGACAAGTGAACATCATCGGAAGAATCGAGAAATAATAATGAAAGGAAGAATCATGATCATGCAGGGATGTTTAAGAAAGAGAAAAAATATATATATATTTTACCTAATTGATGGAAGATTAACTTAGTTGTCTTCTAAATGGATAAGTCTTTTTCTTAATTTTATGGGTAAATGATAATTTAGGAATATAACTTACCAATCTCTTCCATAAAGTTTCTAACCTACCTTCATAGGGTTAAATATGATGATTCATTCTAGACCCGTTCCAAGGTTTACATGTGGCTGTGGTTATAATTATATATTTATTATCACAATTTTGGAATGAAAGTTTTAAGTTTTTAAAGTTGATATTGTTACTTTAAACAATATGTATTATTTTCTATTAAAATTGTTTGTGAGAATGATATTTAAACATCATATTATGCATGTATTTTTAAATTGAATTAAGTTACTTACTTGATCGCTCTAAATATGTTTAGGGGTTACTTACTAAGCCTTGCTCATAAAAGTTTTTATTATTTTTTCAAAGACTAAGAAATAAGTGGGATTCCAAGTAGAAGCTGGTTCGAGATTTAGTTATTTTTCTATGATTAGTTACTTTGATTTAAGAATGTTTAGCGTATCTAATACCAAGGTTCTATATTAGATGTTGTTATTAACCTTGTTGTGGATTTGGCTAGTTTTATTGAATGAACATTAAATGTGCTATTGTTAGTTATATTCATTTAAATTTTATGATATTATTTTAGTTCAACGACTTGCATGCTAGGGATTTAATTCTCAAGTATGCGGTAGATTGTTATGCTTTGCATCCATCTCGGGTTTAGGGCATGACAATGAAAGTCAATCATAGGTGAAAGAAGACATTTTGTCATGATAATTATTAAAAAGAATGGGTTTGATTAAAAGATAGCTTAATTGATAGTGCAAGTGTTTAATAATTTGTCAAACATTTTCTCAACAACGACTTCATAGTATAATCGAGAACAATTTTATATGTCATGGGACTAGAAGTAAAGAAGGTTTCTCACCTATAGCCACCCATGATTGATATATTTAAAATTCAGTAGAATAGGTGTACGTTATAATCAACCTCTATATCTTGTTGTATCGAGTTGAATTTATCTTTCTAATATATCAAAATTATATTTTTATTATTCTTTCATTTTATTTGATTTCTATTTATTAGTCATTTGCTTTCACTATGAATATTAATTTGTTTTGTATACAAAAATATTGATGCTTATTGTTGACTTGATTGGCCATACCCAATATCTTTACCAAGTTCGTGTTGACCTATATGGATTGATCGGCTTAGTCGATATTGATTTTCTAGAAATAAACTTATCGCACAAAGTTTTTACACACTAGATCAATCTCAATTCTAGTTGTTTAAAGCTGGTACATCCTATTGGCACAAGTAGATCAACCAGTTAAGCTATCTAAATTAATCTGATTTTAACTTGCCCATTTTAAGATACAGATTATTTAAGTATTTTTAAAAATATTATTTTATTCTTCTATATTAAATTTGATTTTAAACATAATAAAAACTTGTCACCAAATTCCTTTCTTTATTATTATTATTATGCAAAGTTACCTAAAAGATATGTTTGGTGTTAGATGCTAACGTACATTCTTTTATTATTTTTCAAAATAAGTTACAAGATTCTACCGCTTTAAGATATAAATACTAAATATGTAATAAAATATTATTACTTCACATTAAAATATATTTATAATCTTTTATTATTTTTATGTTAAATGCTTAATTTAATATACAGTATCATGGTTTAATGAGGCAATCAATAGCAACCTTCCAATTAAACCACTAACATGTGAGCAGGACCTAAAAATAACGTAACCCTTTCAAAACATTGATTGTTATAATCTTAAGCCTTCTCATGTAAACAATATATTTGAAAATGGGGATTATGGTTGTTTCTCTTGAGTAAACAAAAATATAATTTTTTAGATTCATATTTTTTATGCTAGAAATAGTGCAAATAATAATAATAATAATGATTTAGGGTAAAATCAAAATAATCACATTATTTTTCTACTATTGCATATCATCTCATGTTATAAAGCATAATAATGCCCAAAACATGACTATTATTTTGTTTCCAAATAATTTGATTTGAGTTTGGTTATACCAAGGGATATTTTGTTGAAGTATATTGATAGTATTGAAATATTGACATTAATAATAGTTAACAAAAAAGTATTATTTAAATATACAAACTAGACAAATATTTAAATAAAAAATGTAGAAAAGTAGTTGATAAATTATACAGAGAAAAAATAAAAATTTGCCACACCTAACTAAACAAAAAGCTTAGCTCAGAAGAGAAATCTAGAATAAAGTATTATTTCCTCCCAACTTTCACTAATATAAGTACTAGATAAATTTTGCTTGACAAGTCTTTTGATAAGATCGTAATACTTTTAGGAAGAATAGCAATTTTGTTCTCTATTCAATAAGAAAATTTATCTCAATATCTAAACCTAATCTTGCTTTTAAAAAGAATATTCAAAATAAATGTACTATAATGGTTGCTTTTATATGAAGAAAGAGAGGAAAGCCCTTATTCTTTTATCTAATAATAAAATGGAATATTTTAAACCTTTGGCATGGTCAACTCCATAATCCACGAGTCTTTTCTAATATCTATTATTATCAAGCCTCATATCTCTCCATTATTCTTTATATAAAACTCTATTTTGATCATCTAATTTTCTTTAAATAGACTCCTAATAGAAAAATATTTCTTTATAAGATCTCCATGATATCGTCATTTAAATGAGAATCATCCTTCCATCATGATTCTTTTTTCTTTACGAAAGATGATAAAAAAGCAGAGTTCTACTTCTTAGAGATACTATGCAGCCGATAGCTTATTTTAATTGGATGATATTTCTTAATTGCAAATTTTATGCTATGTTTGGTTTGTAAGAGTAAAAAAATCAAAAATTAAATGAGAACAAAAGGCAAAGAATAAAAATAACTATTTCTAGCTCATTGTTTAGGTGCAAACTAAAGGCATGAACAAAGATGAGCAACAATCCAAATCTAATATTTAAATTCTACTAGTTTTACATAAGAATGTATCTTATTTAATATTATTTTATTTATATATTTATTTTTTTGATTCTTTTATTTTTAATTTAAAAATAGAATCACCACTCCTTCAATTTGAAGAGATGGTGATTCCAAATAAAATAGGTCTCTTAAGATTATTATTATACCTAATTATGTAGTAGAGTCAAAGCTAAGATTTCCATTTCATTTTAGTGCTCATTATAGTGAACCAAATATAGCATAAGTATATGAATAATATAGTAGAAAATAAGTAAAAGACCTATATAATGCATAAGAATAAGTTATGGTCAGTAAAAGTAGAAATTAACAAGACCCAAAAATCTACCATTATAGTGGGATCAATTTAGATATAGGTTGATTTTGGATACGAAATTAATATTTAAATTATATTTAAATTGTACATAAGTATATGATGATTGAATAGTTATTAATTCCATTATCTGTTGGCAAATTTACAAGATACCACTTACCATAAATATATGATCAATATGTCTTAGTATTTTTGAGATTTTTGTTATTCAATTAAGATTATCTGTTAGAAATTATGCCCTTAGGCTTTTATGGCAATCATAACTCATTAGTTTGAGATATAATATGGATGATTTATTCAAATATTTTGGGTATAATAAATTATTCATACATTGATCAATGTAGATATAGGAAAAGATTCAACAAGTCATGGAGTAGCTATTTCAACGCACATATATTATAATTATTTAGCATTATTGGTAGACAAATAAGGGTTTTTTTTTTATATATAGAAGCAATAATCGTAAAGCATTTTTATGATTTTTTTTAAAAATAAATAATTCCTATGGATGTAGGGATAAAGGTCATAATTAATCAAAATACACAATTATGATTATCTACTTTTGTTATGGATTATGCTAGTCTACTTCTTTTTAAGAAGTATATTACTGAGAATGGTCATTGATTCTAAATAACCTTTCAATAGTTCTAATCTTTTTTATATGTGAGTTAGACTATATATTGATGGGAAAAGGGAAAAAGAATCTCTTTAATCTTAGTTGTGATTTGTCTTAAGTAACTCAATAGCCTTAGATGACATTTGGTTCGTAGTAATATAATATTATCGAAAATCTTACATTCCTAATAATTTTATGTTTGGAAATCAGATTCTTAAAAATGAAAGATTACAGTATTTGGTTCATAATAACAAAATAGATAATCAATTTACCATATTTTTTTATACAAAAAATAAATTTCTTTACAAGTTTTTCAATAATATAATGCAAACTGCAACTATAATATTTAAAAATAAATTACAATGTAAAGAAATCTATTTAAACCACCCATCTCACATAAAAATGATTTCTAAGCCTTATGCTTTTTTTCCATTTAAATTCTAAAATAAAAATACAAATTTTGGAGATTTGAAAATTTTTGAAAAAAAAATTAGAGGAGGATAGAAGGAAGGTCTTCATAGTAATGAATCTAGGATTATAAGTAATCCATTAGTCAAAGGAGATGTAAGATTATGCTAATTTAGTGATTGGTTGAAGAAAATATGAATTTTTTAAATCTAATCATTCTAATTTGGATATCAAGGGGATATAAAAAATGAGAAGTAGAATATAGATGTAGTAGAGATGCATTTGAGGAAGCTAGAAAAGAAGGAATATCCTTAATTTTGGATGTTTATTATGATAGAGGTGAAGCACATTTAAATTAAGTTTGAAATGAGGATGAGATGTGGCATAAGAAGGTGATTATGATTAAGAGGTTCAAAAGAGAGCAATATGAGTCATGGATTAATTGCTACAAGCAATAACCTAAATAATAGTATTGAAATATTGACATTAATAATAGTTAACAAAAAAGTATTATTTAAATATACAAACTAGACAAATATTTAAATAAAAAATGTAGAAAAGTAGTTGATAAATTATATAGAGAAAAAAATAAAAATTTGCCACACCTAACTAAACAAAAAGCTTAGCTCGGAAGAGAAATCTAGAATAAAGTATTATTTCCTCCCAACTTTCACTAATATAAGTACTAGATAAATTTTGCTTGACAAGTCTTTGGTAAGATCGTAATACTTTTAGGAAGAATAGCAATTTTGTTCTCTATTCAATAAGAAAATTTATCTCAATATCTAAACCTAATCTTGCTTTTAAAAAGAATATTCAAAATAAATGTACTATAATGGTTGCTTTTATATGAAGAAAGAGAGGAAAGCCCTTATTCTTTTATCTAATAATAAAGTGGAATATTTTAAACCTTTGGCATGGTCAACTCCATGATCCATGAGTCTTTTCTAATATCTATTATTATCAAGCCTCATATCTCTCCATTATTCTTTATATAAAACTCTATTTTGATCATCTTATTTTCTTTAAATAGACTCTTAATAGAAAAATGATTCTTTATAAGATCTCCATGATATCGTCATTTAAATGAGAATCATCCTTCCATCATGATTCTTTTTTCTTTACGAAAGATGATAAAAAAACAGAGTTCTACTTCTTAGAGATACTATGCAGCCGATAGCTTATTTTAATTGGATGATATTTCTTAATTGCAAATTTTATGCTATGTTTGGTTTGTAAGAGTAAAAAAATCAAAAATTAAATGAGAACAAAAGGCAAAGAATAAAAATAACTATTTCTAGTTCATTGTTTAGGTGCAAACTAAAGGCATGAACAAAGATGAGCAACAATCCAAATCTAATATTTAAATTCTACTAGTTTTACATAAGAATGTATCTTATTTAATATTATTTTATTTATATATTTATTTTTTTGATTCTTTTATTTTTAATTTAAAAATAGAATCACCACTCCTTCAATTTGAAGAGATGGTGATTCCAAATAAAATAGGTCTCTTAAGATTATTATTATACCTAATTATGTAGTAGAGTCAAAGCTAAGATTTTCATTTCATTTTAATGCTCCTTATAGTGAACCAAATATAGCATAAGTATATGAATAATATAGTAGAAAATAAGTAAAAGACCTATATAATGCATAAGAATAAGTTATGGTCAGTGAAAGTAGAAATTAACAAGACCCAAAAATCTACCATTATAGTGGGATCAATTTAGATATAGGTTGATTTTGGATACGAAATTAATATTTAAATTATATTTAAATTATACATAAGTATATGATGATTGAATAGTTATTAATTCCATTATCTGTTGGCAAATTTACAAGATACCACTTACCATAAATATATGATCAATATGTCTTAGTATTTTTGAGATTTTTGTTATTCAATTAAGATTATCTATTAGAAATTATGCCCTTAGGCTTTTATGGCAATCATAACTCATTAGTTTGAGATATAATATGGATGATTTATTCAAATATTTTGGGTATAATAAATTATTCATACATTGATCAATGTAGATATAGGAAAAGATTCAACAAGTCATGGAGTAGCTATTTCAACGCACATATATTATAATTATTTAGCATTATTGGGAGACAAATAAGGGTTTTTCTTTTTTATATAGAGGCAATGATCGTAAAGCATTTTTATGTTTTTTTTTTTAAATAAATAATTCCTTTGGATGTAGGGATAAAGGTCATAATTAATCAGAATACACAATTATGATTATCTACTTTTGTTATGGATTATGCTAGTCTACTTCTTTTTAAGAAGTATATTACTGAGAATGGTCATTGATTCTAAATAACCTTTCAATAGTTCTAATCTTTTTTATATGTGAGTTAGACTATATATTGATGGGAAAAGGGAAAAAGAATTTCTTTAATCTAAGTTGTGATTTGTCTTAAGTAACTCAATAGCCTTAGATGGCATTTGGTTCGTAGTAATATAATATTATCGAAAATCTTACATTTCTAATAATTTTATGTTTGAAAATCAGATTCTTAAAAATGAAAGATTACAGTATTTGGTTCATAATAACAAAATAGATAATCAATTTACCATATTTTTTTATACAAAAAATAAATTTCTTTACAAGTTTTTCAATAATATAATGCAAACTGCAACTATAATATTTAAAAATAAATTACAATGTAAAGAAATCTATTTAAACCACCCATCTCACATAAAAATGATTTCTAAGCCTTATGCTTTTTTTCCATTTAAATTCTAAAATAAAAATACAAATTTTGGAGATTTGAAAATTTTTGAAAAAAAAATTAGAGGAGGATAGAAGGAAGGTCTTCATAGTAATGAATCTAGGATTATAAGTAATCCATTAGTCAAAGGAGATGTAAGATTATGCTAATTTAGTGATTGGTTGAAGAAAATATGAATTTTTTAAATCTAATCATTCTAATTTGGATATCAAGGGGATATAAAAAATGAGAAGTAGAATATAGATGTAGTAGAGATGCATTTGAGGAAGCTAGAAAAGAAGGAATATCCTTAATTTTGGATGTTTATTATGATAGAGGTGAAGCACATTTAAATTAAGTTTGAAATGAGGGTGAGATGTGGCATAAGAAGGTGATTATGATTAAGAGGTTCAAAAGAGAGCAATATGAGTCATGGATTAATTGCTACAAGCAATAACCTAAATAAAAGAATAATAAGCAATGCCATTGTCTAGGGCTTTCACAGCCATCAATACCAAGCATGCAAGCACTTACTCATGATGTTAGATTTATATAGTCAAGGATAATTGATTAAAAGTTATTATGCTGTTGACCAATGGAGTCTTACTTTTGAAATAAAGTAAAGAAACCTAATGAGAAAAAAATGTTTGATTATGAACTTAAATACAATAGAAAATCTAAAAGGGTCATGCGATGGTACATCATAATTAGGCATAACAGCAATATGCCTAGTTAATTATAATATAATTATACTCCAAAACATAGACATATGAAGCCATTTAAAGTACGAAAGGAAGAATAAAACGATAATGCTAAAATATCGTATATCAATTAATTCTATCAAAATGATTGAGGAAAGTATACGACCATGTGCTTGAGTTATGCAATAATAGATAAAATATATTAGATTCTCTTGTACTCTAATTTAATAGCAAATATAACAAATATATTAGATCCCTTACAAGGCTTACTCTTTATGTTCCCTCCTTTTTAATTATTAAGTTAACAAACACAACAGTTAGATAATTTAATATTTAAAAAATTTATATTTTATAAATTACTAATCATTTGCTACGAATATATATATATATATATATATATCCTTTTAATTCCGATATCCTACTATCAGAAATTATGATATAACATATATCACAGATCGTATGGTAGGTCATAAATCGGGAGAATTCGCGCCCAATCTGACTTTCGCGAGAAATGCAAGAAATGACAATAAATCTCATTGTTAAATTAAATTATTAAAATTTTAATAATATTTTTTAATAAAAATAAAAATAATTAAAATGAAAATTTAACAATTTTCACTTGCTTCATGCAACCATTATCATCTAGCTTTTAAATACATATCACTTGTTCCTTTAGGATTCGTGCACCTGATGCATTCGAAGTTCACCGAGCCCCAAGGGACCTCCCTTTCGTGCGGAATGCTGCCATCGGTTCAAACGACTCATTCGCTTCCTTCGTCGGAAAGCAACCACCAATCACGCAAATTCTTATGTTGGATGCCATTGTAATTGCAGCAAGGGTCCAGGGATATTTTGGTCATTTCGTCCACGGAAAAAATCCCACGCCTCGGTTTGAAAAAAGTGGGCGAGTGGGGGGCGGGCCCCACTACCAGCTCCCCATGCGGACCACGTCGGCCCTTTCCAACTCCGCTCCGGTCCTCCTTCGAATCCATATCTTTGAATCGCCCTAGTTGTCCAACAAACTTCAAATCCAACGGCTGGTGAGATGAAGCAAGTTTAATTAAATAGATATCATCGATGTCAGAGCCCTCGGATAGGACACGTGTCGAGCAAATAGCTCAATTGGACCTGAGGCGTGCAAAAATTAGAGGAGGGACGGATCGGAGAGACAGCAAAGAGAGAGGGGAGCGTTGAGCGTTCCCACCACCTCCGCCCACCCGCTAACGTTCGACCGTTACGAAACCGACGGCACCGCCTGCCCCGTCGTCCTCCCGTTGGCCTGCGCCAAACGGCGTCCCCGGTTTTCCATTCGTGGAAGGAAATTTTAAAAAAAGTTAAGAAATCGGCAGTAATATTTCACTTCTTTTTTTTTAACTGCGAGTATATAAATTTACAAGCCCTGGCTCCTTCCTTTCCTCTTCTCTCCCTCTTTGTCGCTCTCGCTTCCGAATCTTTTCTCCCAAGGTGCGTCGGTTTTTGAACCATAAATTAGGGGGCAAGAAGACGAGCGAATCGAGTGCGGGAGAAGGGGAGGGGAAGATATTCAATTTTTTTCAAAATTTAATTTTATCATCCGAAAAGTTCTATCGACTTCCCTCGCTTCTCTCTCGGTAAACAGATTTTTCCCCTTCTTTTTTCTGTTATTTTGAGGTGTTTTTGGTGCTGGTAGAGACAGAAAGATCAGTTCTTCTTCTTTTTTTTCCTTTTTTTTTTCTTTTTTTTTTTTTTGAATTTTAAGTTAGGATATGTATGACGCATTGTCTTCGAGATCTCTTAATTCGGAGTGAACATTCATCAGCTTCGTCGATTTGAATTTTTTTATGAAAAATTTAAGATTTTTGTTGGAAATCTCTGCAGGTAGGGGTTTATGATCGAAACCCACGCCGAAGGCCGGAATGTTCACGGAAGGACTCGATCCGCATGCCCTTCGATGGGTTCGCGAGGTCAGCATTTCCCATTTGCTCTCTTCCCTTTTTTTGGGCTCAATTTTGGCAGCTTTTTTCTCATCGCTAATGTGTGTGATAATTTGGTGGTATTAAGTAGGGTCAAGCATCTTTCTCAAACCCTCAGCACAGAATGGATCCCCTTCGAGGTCACCGGAATGGCGGCCGTGGGCTTGGCATCCCGCCGCCAGAGAAATTCCGGAGCGGGCACCTGCCTAGAGGGGCGATTCCCATGTCCCACACCATGCCCACAGAAGATGAAAGTTACTCGGGCTCAGACATGGATGAGTCCTCCGATACCGAAGTGGAGATCTATGGAGGAAGGTACTCTGTTGATTCTTCGCCCCGGGATGATGTCTCGGGGCGCAAGGCTCCTAATGGAGCCTCCAGTTCAGCTGGCATTGGCCATCAGCGCACAGTTCCGGTTTCCGGCAAGCATTACTACTCTAGTGATGGTTACTCAGACTTTAGTTCGTCGAGGGATACTGCTCGGCAGCAGCCGCAGATGCTGAGGAAGCAAGTGCATGTGAATGGATACTTGGAAGAAGAGGAAGAAGATGGGTTGTCGGATTCTGGCTGGAGCTCTGCTAGCCAGGTGGGAAGGAATAATGGTGGTGTTGGTGTGGCTTCGAGAGGGAGCTACCCCACCGAGAGTTATTCTCGCGATGTTCCCTTCAGGGGAGACGCGAAGGCTAATGTGCAGAGGGTTGGTGTGAGTTCCCAAGGGAGCTATCCTGCGGAGAGCTACTCTTATAAAGTACCCTTCAGGGAGGATACGAATGCTAGTACTGATAAAGTTGGCATGGACTCTAAAGGGGGCTATCGTTCAGAGAGCTACCCTCATCATGTTCCCATCCAAGAAGATGTGCAAGCTACTGCCGAGATGGTTAGTCCTTTATTCTGGCTTTTGTTTCAAGTTTCTAGTTCAAGTATGCGTAGAGATAAGTGGTGAATGTTGAATCTGATTTCAAAATAAAGTAGTTTTAATACGTTGTGTGTAGTACATACATGGATTTAATTTGACAAGTTTGCTGAACAAATGTGTTACAACTTGATGGAGACATTGTTAGCTACTGAAAATCATCGATTGAAAAGAATTCATTTTGGATAACTTGCTGGGTCATTTCATCACATTTAAAATTTAGGCATATTTGGCGATTTTTCCCTTTTTACTAGTAGATCTATTAACTCTATAGTTGTATTCCATGATTGATAAATAACTGTAGCTTTCTTCTTGTAAATCTGTAACTAGTGAAGTGGACTGCACTTTAATTAGTGTTTCTAACATATTGCATCAGGCAATCTTTGTCATTCTTGTCTAACTTGTTATCTTTGCTGGATAATGTATCTATTCTCCTATTTGACTCTTACAGGTAGAATAATCGGCTTTACCTTTTTTCTTTTGTCTCAAAAGATGATTTTATTGTACTCCTTTCATGCATTAATTTGCTTCCCCCTCCTGTCTCTCGTTTGACTAATGTGCTCTCTACAGCTTATGTTATCATTTGTTAAAGGTTTTGTTTCACTGAAATGCAAGTTGGGAACCAACAATAATTCATTGTCCACTGAATAAATATTATTTACCCATTTAGGAAATTGATACAAGAAACTGCATGTGAACCTTTAATATATAAAAATGCAGTTCCCAAATCCTTTAATGGACTAAACTGCTCATGCTGCATAATTTCTTGCATTTGTCAGTCCTTGCAATTGAAGTTCTACATATTGTTTTTCATGGAATTTCTTCAATTTTTTTTAATTATTTTCTATCAATGGTCTGCTTAAGAGGATGTGATATGCTCTATTGGAACAAAGGATCATAACTTGTTTGCTCCCCATGGATCTCAAACAACAACGTGCGTGGTTTCTTTCCTTCCTGCCCAAGATTTATGACACCATTGACAGTGTTCATAATTGAAGTGGAATATCTTTATATTTCACTATCTGTGGTCAGCTAAAAAGGATGTGATATATTCTCATAGTGAAAGAAGTAAAGACTACACAATAGTTTGCTCCTTATACATCTCAAACAACAATTCGGATGCCTTTCTGCCTTTCCCTCCTGATACATATAGCATCAGTTCTCTATGCTGGTTTTCTTAAGGCCTATTTTCCTAACAAAGATACTCGAGATAATTTTTATTATTGATTAATAGCCAGAGAGTATGATATATTTACCTGAAACATATTTCTCAACTCAATTAATCCTTAATCCCAATCCAGCTGGGGTCATATTTCTCCATCATGAAAATTTTTGCTTACGGCCTGCACCTGTAGTTTGTTAGTTTTAGTTCAAAAGCAAGTGGTTTACCTTTTGTGTTTTTGCCATCATTGGTGTGTATCCATTCGCTCTTTCGTATTGTTGTTCTGTTCTTCCATATGTTTTGCATACATAGCTTCTACAATGCAGCAGATTTATTACTAGCTAGGTGCCTTACTCTGCATTGGAGGTCTTGTTATACATGGCCTTCCATTGAAGAAGATTTCTTTGGTTGTGATTTACGCTAATAAATCACTGTTGTCATCCAAAGCTCAAACTAGTGATGAAGGAGAATATAATTGTTGACCTGACCTTGATCCTCTTTACACTACTTTGCTAGCAGCCTAGTGTCTTTTCATTCTTACTAGCACCCAATCTCATGAACAAAATACAAACTTCTTGTGTCATCATTGAAAACTTTATTACTTAATTTAACTAATTAATCTTGAAAGAAAGAGCAAAGATAAAATATAGAATGGGATTTTCATTCAAGTATTCAATTCATCTACTTCAATGTAAGATCTTCCTGTTCATGCCATTATTTCTTGCAATACCACCAAGTAGCATCTGCTGATGCCAGGTACTGATGTGCATCATCTGATCATGGAAAACATCATTCTTCTTAAAGGTATGTTTAGTATGGGGTTAAAGGGGATGAAAAGTTACTCCTGTAATTTTTCACTCCCTTTTGAGGGGGTTTGGTATGAGATTAATGTTTTTTAGGGGGATAATTTTTTCTCCTTTACCTCCCAAATTATTAAGAGGGGATAGGTTAACAAGGTTAAAGATAAAAATTATTCAGGGAGTGAAAAGAGACTGAAACATTGAAACTAACAAAATATTAAATAATTCCATGACTCTTTCCATCTTACCTCTTTTACATTAATGACATAACAAAATATTAATGACATTTTCACCTCTGTTACATTAACCTTGCTTCAAACACAGTTAATAGTTACACTTGTAATATTTCACCCTTCATTCATAGAGACAACTAAAAACAGTTAACAAGAAAATTTTTACACTTTTAAAATTTGTACTAGAAAATGTTACTCCTGTAACTTTTTATCCCCATTTTTTTTAACCTCATACCAAATGCATCTGAAGAGTCTAACTCAAACTTAACCCTCTCTTCAAATGTAAAACATAGTTTATAACATGTTTCAAGGTCCAACCGTTTAAATGTACTTTGAGTTATGTGGATCATCTGCAATAACAGGAATCCTGAAGTACGACTCAGTTTTCAGTTTTTTATGATTTCTGAATTATATATCATCATGACAGCTCCCTTCATATTTATGCATTGCTGCCTGCGCATATCCTTTTTCTAACTATCCATGTATCATCAAAATTTTGTGTGTCCTGTCTCATGCACCAGGGTTGTGTGTTCTTTTAGTCAAGGTTGACAAGATTGACATGTCTTGTGCTCAGATAAAAAATCCAGCTTCATGCTGTCCAGCTACTAGAAACCCCTGGTGCTGTTTTCCTTGGAAAGGGAGCATGTCAATTGCCATGGTTCAGGAAATGAACAATTTGATGTTCTAAACTGTAGATAGACTATTTATGATATGGTTTTAAAGGTGACCTAGATGCTTGATTGCTTCTGAATTTATTGAACTAGGAAGATTACATTTGCTTTTAAGACATTTTATTTTTCCAAATTTTCCTTTCTGCTTTCTTGGGGGAAACCTTTTTTCGGAAGATTGTTCACTTTCTTTCTTTTTCTGTTCAACCTCATGCATTTGTTGAATTTAGTTATGAGCCTCTCACTTAATGTAGCTGTGCGCTTGTTCTCCTCTGGCAGTCTTTACAACTTAAATGATGGTCTGTAAAATTTGGTCTTCCATTTTTAAGACATGTACTCTACTAGGCTAATGTTTTGACTCCACTACATTAAAGGAACTCCCAAGTTTCAAGGGCTATTACTGTCTTGAAGAGTTCAAGACCAAGTTGCACTTCTTCACCTTATCTTCATGTTCTCATTCTTCTGCCTCCCACAAAATTTCTGCTCATTATCTCATCACTTGCACTTGACAATGCAACAGTAGTCCTATTCAGCTTTGGATCTACAGTTGGTGTCCAACTTATAGAGCCTAGTAATTTTCATGTTTCAATCTGATTTTCCCCTTTAAAGTGAAATTTAATGATATGCTGGTCATGAGACACTTTCTAATGTTTACAACACTACGGTACTATTACGTTCACAGTTACAATTACACATGAGAGACAATTTGTTTAGCTCAAATATAATTGGATATTAGCGACTCCTTATGCATCTTGCACATAAATATGATTGTTTTTAGTCATGTTGGTAAATATGCATGCAGGATGGCCTTTTGGATGCCCCAAGTGCACCACCAATTCATGGCTGTGATCAGGAAATCAGACAAGCTTCTGAACCAATGCCATCAGTGAGATCATATGATACTTGTTCAACAAGTACAAAGGGCCCAGCAACTAAACAGGAGGCACATTCACATGTTAATGATGGAAGCAATATGCTGGACCAGAATGCCAGGTCTTTAAAATGCTTGCCACTGTTGAACTTTCTTTGAAAGAAAGCAAATAATTTGGTATAATGCCATGTGCATCGTGAGTTTAAACAGATTTTTCTTCTTCTCAGGAAGACATCAAGTGGTGCTGAAGCTGCCCCATCTTCTAGTTTATTTCCAGTTCGAGTTCCCACTTTTCATGCAAGGCATGCAATTGGAATTACTCCAGCTTATAGTTTATGAATATGCTAATTAAAATGCAAATCACATGAAATGAATGTAATAGTAATGATGGATTATCTTCCCTCCACATTTTTTTTAATGAGAATTTTTGTCTTCGGAATTGATTTCAGTGCACAAGGGCCCTGGCATTCTGTGATTGCTTATGATGCATGTGTTCGGCTATGCCTTCACTCATGGGCTAGAGGTTGCATGGAAGCTCCAGTTTTCTTGGAAAATGAATGTGCACTTTTACGAAGTGCTTTTGGGTTAGTTTGATCTATCTAGTTTTTTGTTGAAGATATAACTGTAGAAATTAGAAAATGCTAAGCATGTTGAAGAAGTCAAGAGTAGAATTTGATGCAAATTGTTATGCAACTAGAAAAATGTTATACGGTACTTTTTGTCAAGTACCTCTGATATGTGATTGTTTTAAATTACTAAATTCGAGATCTAATCAATAGTTTTGGGAGTGTGATGCTTAATTATTTATTAGGTTTTTATATATTCTTATTGTGCCTGGAGATTTGTTTGCATATACAGATTTATCTGCATGTCAAAATAAATCTGACACGTAAATATGTTTTCTGGAGAGAGGGGCTTAAATCTGAGATAAATTGAGCTCAAACATATAAGTAATTCTGTATATGACTAAAGGCAGATCAGTAATCCAAAATTTACACAAAGAATTAAAGTAACTCTGGATCTGACATAGCAAACATATAAAATTTTCACTTCATTTGTTTTTAGCCAGAAATCTGCCAATTGCTGTGTGTCTTTTGTTCATAAATTCCAGCCAAAGCTTTAAATCTGAATTTTCCAATTTGACTAGAATATTTGTTTCATTTTCTTGCTTCTCAGAGAATTTTAGTCCATGGACTTAGTGATGCAGGGTATATCACTTAAGAAAAAAAGAATAAAAGAAAAGAGAAAATAATAAAATATTCTTTTGGAGATGTTTGGTGGTCACTCATGTGAGTGGATTTCACCCTACCAGCTGGCCAGCATATTCTGCTGGAATATTCCACTTCCTGTTTCCTTAACTTGGGTCCCCTTTTCTCTCTTTTGTATTGCCAACCACAAACTTCTATTCAGTGTAAAATCAGGCTAGGAAGGGGGTGATTACTTCTGGCTTGTGGGAAAAATAGAATCTATTCATAGAAAATCAGGCAGTTCTTGCAATGCTGAAAGACATTGAATCTATTTGGTTGGTGATTAATAGTTGATCAAAAGAAACTTTTTTTCCTCCTATTAAATAAATGTAATATTTTGATACACAGGCCATTTCATGTACATAATTATATTGATGCTAAATCTAGAAGTTCCAATATGATAGGTAAACAATGTGGTTATAATATGATATCATAAGATACAGATGGTGGCTTTTAGAGGATAGGTTTGTTCCTATCATTTTATGTGGTATTCTAAAGTTCCCCAGGGAGACCTTATTGCTCTTATGAGTCTAATAAGTATGGTGCAAGGTCCTAGAGTATCATAGGTTTGTTCCTTTATTTTACATGCGGTATATTGCTTGAGACACCCCATGGTAGGCCTATTGCTCTTACAGGTCTAATAAGTAGGGTTGTAAAGTCCATCTACGTTTAGCTTTTGACCCTTACCGTACTTTGATTCAATTAATAAAGTACGCACAGTGCAGCTCTAATCCCTAATCAGACTTTGTAGTAGAGCCCAATTTGCTAAAATTACCCTTAGCTAGCTTAATGGAGCCCAACCTGACAGGACTACCCTTGGCTAGTTCATTGCCCATCTACATTAAGTCATTCATTCCAAGTTGCTATCTCTAGTGATTCTTACCATCCTTTTCATCCCATATGCCATGACTATCCAAATCTTGAAACCGTGGTTGAGACTTGATTGACGGGATTCTATGTTATTGGCAAACCCATCAGTGGGCCTATTGGTAACCATGCTGCCTAATGATTTCCGGTGACAGCTAATGGATGCCATGCTAAAACATTTCTTTATAATGCATTGCACTTGCAAGGTCATTAGCGAACATTTTCCACCTGCAATCACCTGATATATTCTTCATGCAGCCTCTTGAAGCATAGATTTGGCCTGTTCAGACCAACCCCTGTTTGGACCACCTTTCCTACAAAATGGAATCACCCGGAATTTCAGGTCTTCTTTTTTTTTCTTTTTTAATCTGCATTAGACCATTAACCAGCTTACATAGTAGCTGAATGATACTGTGTGGCAAACTTGGCTGATAACTTTCTAAAAAGGAAAAATGTTGCAAGGGATGTATTACTCAATGGAGATTAATCTTCCTTAGGATTTGCTTTTGATTTTGGCTCATAATAATTCCTGTATTGAGCTAGTAGTAAAGTAATTGTTTAAAATTTTCTTTTTTAATTAAAATGTTCTACTAAAAGGATATAGAATAGGCCCAAGGTTCATAGTCTTGCTACCAGACTTCATACCAGTACTATACTGGTACAGTGCTGGGATGCCTGGTACAAGGTTGTTTTGATGTATTGAGACTTAGTACACTTATACCAAATCTCAGTTCAGTACTAATATGGTATACCACTCTCGGTATAGGGCAACACATACTGGTATAGCAAATGTTGGGCCCAAGAGATCACCATAACCATGATTAAACCTTGTCTCATCTATTTAAGATTAGTGGGACTGTTAAGAGACTAGTAAATGTCATGCTAGCCTCAAACTTGCAAGATTTCTTTTAGAAGATGATTCCCTACACTTATATGTAAGTTTCCTATAAGGGGCTGTTTGGAGTGAACATTTCCATTGAAGATTCCTAGGAAAATCGGTCAGCATATGAGATTCCCACATTTGAAGCACCACAAATTATTCTCGGGAATTCCATATGCCCTCAATTTTGGGAATAAAAGATTAAAAGGTTAAGGGGTTTTAATCTTTGATTTCCGAATATTTTTGATTCCTAGTCATAAAGGATTACCATGGGAATCTAACTCCTTTCACTTCAAACAAACCCTTAGAGTTGTTATGGATTGAAATCTAAAAGTGTTGTCCTAAGCTTGCATCCCCATACTTTTTGTTGCTCTGGGAAATAACTTGGGCCATGGATTGTGGATGGATGTGTGGATGACATGAGTGGCTAGTCAAAGTATGTGTTAGCCTATATTTATTGTTGAATAAACTTAACGTTACTAGAAACGGGAAAGAAAGGAGCAAATTCTAAACACATGAAGAATTATCCTTTCTCCCCCTTTTCCTGCATGTTTGCCACCCAGATTCTCTGACACCTGGCTTCTAAAAGTCACATTATCCTAGTTGAAACTGCTCCTTCTTATATATGTATTTGTGCGTGCGTGCGTGCGTGTGTGTAATTTGCTTGTTTTCGGAGTAAAATTATGTTTCTCCACTGTCCCACCTGAAAACAGAACATCAAAGTAGCGTGCATGTGCGGTGCGTGTAATTTGATTGATTTTGGTGTAAAATTATGTTGCTCCACTGTCCCACCTGTACACAGTACATCAAATATTTTGTAAACCCAATCTTATGTGCCAAATAAACCCCGGTCATCCCAATTCTAACTAGTTGTTCCACATCCATGGTCCATCTTTGGTTCTGAACAACATATATTTTTTTTCACCAGCTCTTTTTGTGCTGTCACCTGAATCTTTTCTCAAATAAGACATATTTCAATGAGATACGCTTATTCGTTTGATGCATTTTAAACAATCCCTTAGAAGTTATAACTCATTTCTTACTGTTGATGTCCAAGTTTCTCATCTTTGCATTAAGTTCAAGCTCTAAAGCATTTCTCACTCTTTTTGCAAACAAGACATGCTCCACATGTAATCCAGTTTAGCTATTATGGGAAGTTTTAAATCCATAACCTACATTTCCCTTGAAGAAATCTTTTCTTGTTCTCACCTAGAGTCAGGCTATGAGATCAAGGATTGCACCATCTTTTTGCTATTCTTTAAATTTACTCATTTTCCTGCTTGAGTATGAAAGGTTTGGTCTTTGCATTAGTGAAGTGACCAACTTCATTTTCTATGTCATGTCACAGTCTGCAGCAGATCTTGTTACAATCTGAGGAGGAACTGCTGGCAAAACGCTCTGCAGAGCTTGTCAGTGAAGTAGCTGCACCAAAGCCCAAAAAAACAATCGGCAAGATGAAGGTCCAAGGTATTTTTTTAAAGCAATATTTGCTGCTTTCTGAAGCATTAGTTACTTGGCATATCTTTTTTTTTCTCCAAAAAAGCTGTCAAAATGTACTTCTGGGATTTCTTACATTTTCTGCTCACTTTCCTCCAATTGGCTGGACATTGCCAACACACTTTGTACATTATGTAGAACAGTTTTGTATAGTATCCAAGGTTTTAGGTCCAACGGAACGTTTTATGGGATGTTAGGATAGGTTACCGTAGTATTGAGATGGGACTGTCCCGCCATCGTCTTGGCATTCCAAAATGGGGTGGGACAGTGATGCGTCCTGACTTTAGAAAAATCTGGATGGTCCTATCTCATGAGATTTAAAACGTTAGATATATCTATATTCTAATTTAATTTTCTGTTTGTTTTGCAGTTCGTAAAGTCAGAATGTCTCTGGATATGCCTTCTGGCTGCAGTTTTTCATCCTTGAAGGCACCCATGGTAAAACTTAAATCACTTCGATATCGCATGTCCAATTTACAATCAACTCTTTCATCAGGATGGGAATCAATTAGAAAAGTTCGTGTTTTACCCCATCTGCCTGCAAATAGTTCATTTTCAAGGCACAGCTTAGCATATATGCATGCTGGTGCTCAGTATATTAAACAAGTCTCTGGCCTGTTAAAAGTTGGGGTCACTACTCTTCGTAACAGTTCCTCATATGAAGTTGTCCAAGGTACATATGATTAACTCTGTATTAGAAGGTACAGTACTAGTGACCTTTTCTGATGAAATATCAATTATCACAGAAACATATTCTTGTCAGCTGAGGCTGAAAAGTTCAACTGAAGAGGATTGGGTTCGTATGCAGCCTGGATCTGGTGAAACACATGTGTTGTATGTATCATCTTTCTTGTTATTGTCAGCTACTTCTTTTCCAAGTAAATATATGAATATGTTTATTCATGTTTTTCGCTGAAGTAGATGATTATTTTCTCTTGAACCCAAAATGTGGACTAATTTTCCCTGTGGTTGATGCGCATGTTAACAAATTTGCCCGGAAATTACAGCTTCCCTGATAGCTTAGGAGATGATTTAATTGTTGATGTGTACGATTCCAAAGGAAAGTCATGCGGACGAGTTGTAGCTCAAGTGGCCAATATTGCAGAGGATCCTGTAAGCTTTGCCAGGCCCATTACACTGACATTGATAGGAAGCTAAATTATTCTGGTTGGCCTTAAAATTTTCTTGATGCAGAGTGACAAACTTCGCTGGTGGTCCATTTATCATGAACCAGAGCATGAACTTGTCGGGCGAATACAACTTTATGTAAATTACACAACCAGTCCAGATGAGAACAGTGCACTGAAGGTATGAAAATGGCAACATTCTTCATTTATTTCTTGTGCAAGTTTTGATGGTTTAATGCTTCCCTGGAATGGTTATTCTTTCATTACCTCTGTAGTCTGTGTGGCTGTGCGGTTACTGACCAATTCATTGCCGCTCAAAATGCATGCATGTGTGAGCGGGCTGGTGTGTTTTTTTGGGTTTTTTTTTTTTTTTTGGGGGGGGGGATTGGGGTTGCATAAATACATACACTAAAGAAAGGTGCCTTCTGACCATTGTTGTATCAAAAATTGCATGGTGGCTGTTTCAATTTTTGAATAAATCCTTGCTATTTTGAGCAACAGAAAGACAACTGGATTATATCTTTTCTACTGTGTTTTGGGAATAGATTTATTATCAGTGTTTCTACTTTTTCTTCACCTCTTCTTTTGAACAGTCTAAAGTAATATAGTTTGCATTGTGCATTTAGTCGAGATATTTTGAAATTTGTTTCAACCTGAGTGAAATGTGTTAGGTCTTCTGCTTAAAAGGTGCTATATTAAAATGGCATCCAATTGAGGAATGTGAGGTGCTTCTTATTGCATACATTCAGTGATGACTATGCTCAGAGATCCTGGTCGGCAAAGGTGCTTGCTTTTATGTTAAAGGGTCTACAAAGAAGAAGCACATGCTCTGGAGACCCTGTATTTATGTCACAACTCATCCTTTCTGTGAAACCTAGCCTCCTCTCTGCTTTTTGTATATTCACCTAGCTTCTCTGCTAGTTATTAGATAGTGTTTCTAGATTTTAAATATAGTCTTGGGAATGAGCCAAGCATTCTGATGCTGAATAATTGCCAGTTGCTTGAGGTTAGTTTTATATAAAGGCAAATTTGAGTTGTATATTGTTCCTTGGAATTGTTTCTTTTAGGTGTCAGGATTAACCTGCAAATATAATGTTCTAAATGATACTAAATGTGGAAATCAAAAATTACCTTATCGAGCAATTCCAACTTACTAGTTTTATTTGAATTTTTTGATTTGGTAGCATTTATATTTTGTTACCTTTTCAGTCATTTACTTTTCCCTCAAGAGAAGTACACAACTAAGATGGACTGCATTGGTAAGAGGATATTTTGCAGCAGGGGACTGCAAATATGATAACGGAAGTAAAGGATAACAAAAGCTTGGGAAGAGAACATGAGTGGGTGATGTAAGCCTTGCAATTTCTGGACAGATGTCACTGATCAGATGCTCTTCTTTAAATTACTGGCAGACAATGGAAATGCTTGGGAAGAGAACATGAAAGATATTGGTGGAATTGATTACTAGATGGTATTATAATGATAAGAAGTGGAAATGGAACTGAATTTGCTGATATAACAAGGTTTGATAATTTATCCAGTTCATTTTGGTATGTAAGTTATGGGAATTGAGAATAAGCTTCCACATAATAATGTCCTTAAAGAGATTGCTAGTAGAAGTTTTGCTTTTATAGTAAAACATTGGAGCTTTTAATACAAACATTATAACCGAGGATGGCCAAATTGTATTCAACCAGGTGGTTCAGGGTGAATTGTACTGACTTGGCCTGAAACCAATATGGTTTGATGGTTTGGTTCGGTAGAAGGGTCGGACCACCTCATACCATCTCGAACCACCTTGAATCAATCCTGTATCAACCTTGAACCATACCAAACCACCTTGTATTGTGCTGAACCATCCGGTTTGGCTCGATATGGGGTGGTTCATATGTTGGACCTCTTAGTTCATCTAATCGGTATGCCCTGTACCAAATCATATTGGTTTAGGACCAAAACGGTACTGATTTTTGGTACAACGAACCTTGATTATAACACATCTTAACTATCATGAAAGTTCATAGGTATTTTTATTTTTATTTCCCATTTTCTTGGATAAGATTTGCATATTTTTGCAAAGACAAAGAAAGGCTATCACTGCAGATGCTGGCTCCTAGCTAAGTTACTTGGGTTGGGAATGATATACTTGATGGATGGTTTTGATCTCATCAAATGGTGAAATACTTATAACATCAGCTACTGTTATTTTGTCTAAATTGTTTTCCAGGCATGATACATGTGATTTGTTCATGCAGAAGGAATGCTTGTTGGAAGGCTGTAATCCTAATACACGTGATGCATTATAATGGTATTTAATTGATGTTTGCAATTTTATCAACTAATTAAATGTTTATGTTTGTTTACTTTATCTATCTATCTATCTATCTATCTATGTTATTGTTGTAGAATTATCCATAAAATGGAATGCCTATGGCTTTCAGTGAGTATTTGATTGATGGCTGTGATCCTAGAAACTAATGTAAATTTTGAGATTTTTTTAATCAGTGTTTTTTTTTTCCAGCATATAGTTGGATAGACCCTGCTTTTTGGTGTCATTTTCCAAAATATTATCTCAAGATATAGAATCTGGAGGGTTTGTTCAATTTTTGCTTGACATCTGAGGGGTGGAAGGCTGCTTCACACAAGGCTTTTGCTTAACTGTAGTAGAAATGTTTAACTCCTGATCTCTGGGATGTAAAAGATACTTTTTTCCTTGATGTTTCCTACTCATTGGCTTACTTTTCCTTGCGATGCTATTTGTGTCTTGGCTGTGAATCATCATGGGCTATAATGAACTTTCTCTTCCATTTTCATAAAGCTGCTAAGCTTTCTAACATTTTGGTGCTACTGCTTTGTATTGCAGTATGGCTCTGTTGCAGAGACGGTAGCTTATGATATAGTCTTGGAAGTTGCAATGAAAGCTCAACGTTTTCAACAGAGGAATCTGATACTGCATGGACAATGGAAATGGTTACTGACAGAATTTGCCTCCTACTATGGGGTTTCAGATGCATATACCAAACTAAGGTACTGATCAGATAATATTTTCTTTTGATGGATCCAACCCACTCCCTGCTGCCAAAAGTGAAAAACAGATATTCCCACCTGCATTTTTTTTTTTTACCTGAGCCAGCAAGTCTTGTTGGCTTTATGGATTAGGTATGATTTGATTGGAGTTTGAAACTTTCATGAGTGGCTCTCAAATTGACATTGACCCTATATGAAATGGTGCTCTACTTTTAGAACTGAGCACCAGATGAGAGGGAGTTGCTGTGAACCTTAGCCAGTTGGCAGTAGCATGACCTTACTTGACATGTTTTTGAAAATCATATAATATTAGAGCAAAAGCTTAAGGTTACCTTGAACCGGAAGGAGTCCTGAATTTTTCATCAAAGGTGCATTATTGTTAAGAAATCAATCAGAATTTCATACAGATTCATGGGTTCATCTTTTAATACAGTATATGCTAATAGGGTTATTATGTTTACCAGATACCTTTCTTATGTTATGGACGTGGCAACCCCTACGGCAGACTGTCTCATGTTGGTTCATGATCTGCTGCTGCCTGTGATTTTGAAGAGCCGTAGTAAGAATACATTGAGTCATCAAGAGGTACTCATTTTCTTTATATGGATTTTTTTTTTTCCATTTTGTATATATTTCCCCCACAAATCTTGTGTTTATAATCAAATGCTATATCCTGGAAGCCTTTTGTAAATTCTGAAGATGAGTTTAGATTTCTCTTATTCTTTTTGTTTTGCATCAATGTTTTCACTCTTAACTTGCATTATGACTTCAAATGTAAATGATAGAACCTTGTTTTAAATCCTTAAATATGATTTCAAGCTAGTTTGCTCTTCTAGAGACCTCTTGGTCTTTTTCCTCTATGTATAAAATTCTAAAGATGATTCATTATACACTGTGGTTCCTGCACTGATACTCTAATCTAGAAGACTTCTGTTCATTATTTAGCATTTGCCTAGGACCCTTCAGCATTTTGTGAATTCTTTTTTTCCTAGATGAATGTGATTTGCTCAACTAATATATATATATTTGTCCATCGTTGTGGAAAGACCTTAAAGTATTATCTAACATATTAAATATGGAAATTACATCATTATTGCTTCATTTTGTTTTGGTTCAAATTTTGCTTGTGCCAAGGCTTGCTGTTTCAGTGCCAGACCTTGTACCAGTGCTCCATTGGTACAGTGTCAATATGCTTGGTATGTGGGTTGATTCGGTGTACCAAGATTGAGTATGAAATAGTTCATCCTATATGGGGCAGTATAGACCCATATGACATGAAACAGTGTCAATATGAGTTTTGTATATAGCTACTCCCAATACCAAATAAAGGAGGGTTGTGGTAGGTTGACGATCAGCATAATATTATAATTACATCCTCTGAACATGAATCCATTATAGAAAATTGTTGAGGCATCCCCTACATGTGACATACCATATTGGATTCTGAGTGTAATGGAAAGTCTGCAATGGATAGCTAAGACATTTTGCATAAACGATGCGTCACATTGGCATCTAGATGTGGCAGAAAGTAAGCATGGATTCTTACACTTTAATGGATGTGTATGAGTAATGAAGTTAGTCTAGGAATGTAGAATATGTTTAGCAACTTGAAATGTAGGGTTACTAATAGGAAAATTGGAGCTAATAAATACAATGATTAGGAGTAGAATTAATGTAGTTTGCCTGCATGAAACTAAAATAGATGGGAGAAAAAGAAAGTTAATCTGTGGTTATAAAATTTAGTATACAGGAGAAAGGAATAAAAATAAAACAAGAATTATTGTAGATAAGCATTTAAAAGATTAAGGTTGTAGTCATTAAGAGAGGAAGAGATGGAGTAATTTCTGATTAAATTTGTGTTAGGAGAAAAGTGCATAAATATTATTAGTGTTAATACTCAAGTAAATTTAGATAATGCTATTAAGCAACATTTTTGAAAGGGTATGAATGGAATAATTCAAAAGATTCGTAGCAAACAAAAGATATTTATTGAAGAGGATTTAAATTGATGTGCAGGCAAATATAATGTCGATTTTGAAAGAATACATAGGGATTATGGTTTCGGAGATAGAAATGAAGAACATACTATTTCAGAGTTTATAATGGTTTCAGTCCCCCAACATTCTCACATCAAGCCTCCTCCTTTAGTATATATGATTTAGTATTAGTAAAAAGAATGATTCTCATTTAAACCTTTAAATAGGTATAATACTAGTCAAATAGATTTTTTTTTATTGAAAAAATTAATTGAGTTTTATGTAAAGATTGCAAGTTTATATTAGGTAATAGTTTAATCATTTAACATGGATTAATGGTAATGGATGTATATATCCAAAAATAGAGGACTAAGAGTATAAAAGTTCGAGGATTAGGTAATGAAATTTGAAAGGAGAGATACTAATAGCTTTTAAAGTTGGAATGTTGAAGAAAAATAAAGTGCAGATTGAAAAATCAATAATATATGAGAAAAGATGACTAACAATATTAGAAAAGTAGCTACAAAGTTGTTAGGTGAATTAAATGTGAAAAAGCATTATGATAAGGAAATTTAGTGGTAGAATGAAAAGTTCAATTAGTGATTAAGATTAAAAAAGAGTGCTATACAAAATTATTTAAGAAACAAATGAAAGCTATAAAATGACTAAAGAGGAAGTTAAGAAGGCATTATAGGAGGCTCGATTCATGTGAAGAGTTATATTGCAAGTTTGAATTAAAGATATGGAGAAAGATATATATAAGATCATAAGACTTAGAGAAAGTAAAATTAAAGATATGGCTTGCGTTAAATACATCATAGATAAAGATCAAAAGGTTTTGGTCAAGAAGAGTGAGATCAAAGAAAGATGGAGAAGTTATTTTAGTAAATAATTAAATGAAAATGATATAGATGATTTAGGATGCCTTACTACTTTTATTAAATATAGAAATATTAAGTATACTCATAGAATTAGGACATCTTAGATAAGGTGTTATAAAAATGAACAGAAAAGTAGTGGGATTTGACGAAATTTCCATGGAGGTTTGGAAGTGTTTAAGTGATGTAGACATAACTTGGTTGGCAAATTTGTTTAATAAAATTTATAGATCAAGAAAATACTTAATAAATAGAGGAAGAGTACTATAGTACTAATTTATAAGAATAAAGGCAATATTCAAAATTATTCTAACTATTTTAGTATTAAATCAATGAGTCATACCATGAATCTTTGGGAGAGGTGATTGAATATCGGCTAAGATGTGACGTAAAAAAAATCAAGGAATTAATTTAGTTTTATGCAAAGAAGGTTGACTATTGAAACCTTTTTTTTCTCATTAATGGGTTAATAGAGAAGATAAGGAAAGAGATGATCTTCATATGATTTTTATTAATTTAGAAAAAGCATATGATAAAGTCTCTAGAAAAGTCTTGTGGCTTTAGAAAAAGAAAAGAATATCAGTTAAATACATTAATATAATCAAAGATATGTACGATGTAGTAGTTATTAGTGTAAAAACTACTAATAGTGATATTAGTGAGTTTTCAATTACAATAGATGCATACTAGGGATCTGTTTTAAGTTCTTTATCTTTTTATGTTAGTTATGAATAAGCTTATTAGGCACACTCAGGATGATATTTCTTGGTTTATGCTATTTGTAGATGATATCATATTAGTGGATAAAACTAAGGTCGGGTTCATTGTAAGTCCAAATTATAGAAAAGTGGATTAAAATCTAAGGGTTTTAGGTTAAGTAGGAAAAAGATAAAATACATGGAATACAATCTTAATAAAATTATAGATAAAGATGAAGGTAGAATGTAAGTTGAGGATTGTAAATCTTTAAAAGTGATCATTTTTGATATTTAGGTTGCATTTGATATGGGGTTAAAGGTGGTGAAAAGTTGCTTATGTAATTTTTCACCCCCTTTTGATGGTATTTGGCATGGGGTCAACTTTTTACAAGGGTATAATTTTTCCCTCCTTTATCCTTCAATTTGTTAATCTAAGGGGGGCAGGTTAACAAGATTAAAGGCAAAAACTTTTGAAGGGATAAAGAGAGGTAGAAACATTAGGATTAATAAATTATTAAATAATCTCACTACACACATACGCGCACACACACATATAATATTGTGTATATTATATTTTGTATATTATATAATATATATTCTAATATTATATACATATTTTATATATTACATATGTAATATATATATATATATATATATATATATATATATATATGTAGTGACATTTTCACCTCCTCTGTTATATTAATCCTGTTCCGAACGCAGTTAATAGTTACTCCTGTAATATTTTACCTCTCGTTCACAGACACAACCAAACATAGTTATTAGGAAAACTTTTACATCCTTAAAGTTTGCATTAGGAAATGTTGCTCCTGTAATTTTCCATCCTTTTTTTTTAACCCTATACCAAACACATCCTTAGGATTGATTTTATATAGAAAAGGGGAGATTAAGAAGAATGTTGTCCATAGGATTGAAGCAAGTTAAATAAAATGGAGTGCGGCTGAAATAGTGTATAATCATAGGATCACTGTCAAGTTGAAGAAAAAATTTTATAAGATAATCATAAGATCAATTATTCTTTATGATGCAACATGTTGGATGGTTAGAAAACATGTATACAAGAGTATGGCTGAAATGAGAGCGCTTATATGAATAAATGGCAATACAACAAAAATAGAATAAAAAATGGAGTCATTTATTGAAAGGTAGAGATAGTATCAATTGAGGACAAATTGAGATAAGAACAATTTAAATGATTTGGACATTTATAATGTAGACATAAGAATGTACCAGTATGTAGTAATGATTTGACATATGTAGAAAAGAGGTAGAGGTGGACTGAAAGTTATATGAAAAATAATAATAAAAAAAGACTTGGTATATTTGTATTCTAAAGAAAATAGGGCTCCAAACCAAGTGGAATGGAGAAACCTCAGCTAGTTTGGGACTAAGGCTTTATTGTTATTGTTGTTGTTATTTTGTCTTGATTCAATTTTCACATGAGTGCACCTTTTTACTGGTTTTAGCTATTTATAAATAATGTCACTTAATAACCATCCTCAATTAGTTTGGGATTAAGGCTTTGTTGTTATTGTTGTTGTTGTTTTTGTCACTTAATAACCATAGGGAGTAACATGAACTATTGTTGATGCTTTATTAGAACCGCATTCTAGGAGAAATGGAGGAGCAGATTGAGCAGATTCTAGCTATGGTTTTTGAAAATTACAAGGCCCTGGATGAGTCTTTATCATCAGGAATTATGGAAGTTTTTCGGGCCGCCACTGGGACTCCAGCTCCAGCATTGATACCTGCTGTAAAGCTGTATACCCTTCTGCATGATATACTATCCCCAGAGGCTCAACTGAAGTTATGCAGTTATTTCCAGGTTCTGGAATCAAACAATACTGTAATGTAAACTTCCTATACTTCAACTTGAAAATGATTATACATGTTTTACTGTAATTCTACTGTGCTCAGGCTGCTGCAAAGAAGAGGATGAGGCGACACTTGGTTGAAACTGATGAGTATGTTGCTGGCAACTATGAAGGCAATTTGATGGATGTTGTGACCATTTCTACTGCTTACCAGAAGATGAGATCTCTCTGCTTCAATATCCGAAATGAAATTTTTACAGATATCGAAATCCATAATAAGCATGTCCTTCCCAGGTACCTCTTTTTATCCTTTTCTTTGTTTCCAACCAGGCTCCACTATTGTAAGCTGCAGCAGCCCCGTTGATAAGTTAGCCCATTCAATGTCCCTTTTGTTGTTACCATAGTTGACAAACCTGTAAAGGTTATTGTTCGTTATATGTTTCCTTGCACATGGTCTTCTATTAGTGACCTTGTTTCTTACCAATATAGCAGTGCCTGGAAAAAGTAATTAGCTGTTTCATATATGTACTGCATACTCATTTTTACTTTTTATCCAGTGGAAATTTGGAACCTTTGTCAGTTTGTGTTTTATTGATACTCTATATTTGAATGAGTGATAATGGAGTGTTATTCCCAACATTGTCTTGTAATGTGGATGCTGTGATAAAGCTAAGAGTTTGAGCCCTTGGTGACACAAGACTCATTGTACTGGTATCGGGTATTCTACAGGTACTTTATGAGTACACTACACTGAATATGGTATGGTACAGGATGTACGGTAGGGTATAATTCCCATACCGACACAAGGTTAGGAGATCCTTTTCTAATGCTTAGCCATGCTACTGCCTGCAATAGCCTAGTTCCACCATGTACAAGCTGGTTTGGCCTCTGCACTGTACTAAAGCTCAGTACAATGCTGGCGCCTTACTGGTACATTATAGTACCAGTACAAGGTGGTATGGGTTGGTATTACAAACCATGGTAACACATGATCTTTGTGAAGTAACTCTATTGTTGCTTGGATACATCATGTGAAAATTAAGATTGTGTAACGGGACTGATTTATTGCACCAATCTTAGACAAGAAGCTTAAAATCTTTGTGAAGTAAGGGCTTAAGGCTATATCGTTGCTTGGACACATCATGTGAAAATTAATTTAGCATAATGGGACTGATTTATTGCATCAAGCCTACATGAGAAACTTAAATGGCTTTCTCAGTATCTCCCATTGAATGGTGACATTTAAAGTTCGAATTCACTGCTGTATGTGAAGATTTGTGATTATTTCATCTATAGCTAAGAAGCTTTAGTATAGATTTTTCATGGTGCATGCATGGATATGAAGTTGTGCCTTAATCTGTCACTTATTGCAAGTGCTTAATGCATGGGTGAAGATGATTTTTATGATGCATTGCTGCTGCACGACTCAACTTCCCCATGAAGCTACCCACAATGTTTTATACATGCATCATTCACAGCATGAAAAGACTGAAAGTGTGTTGCTGGGTTGATAGACATAAAACTGTGCGACAGAACACATGGCTGCTTTGCAATCATATATTTGAAAGTTGTTTTTGAGAATGGCTTGCACAATTGAAGTACTTTATTATCACGATTGTGTGCATGAGTTTTTAACATCTCGTGGGAGATAATAATTAAGTTAATTAACTTGTTCATTTGTAGCTTGGCGTCATGTTCCATGATTGTAAATAGAAGAACTATATTAGCTCATTCTTTTTGCGGAAGTGTTCTCATTCTATTTGACTTTACTACTGATACATTTGAGCTTATTTCTCATTGCAGTTTCATAGATCTGCCAAATCTATCTGCATCCATTTACAGTGTGGAACTCTGTAATAGATTGCGTGCATTCCTTGTTGCATGCCCTCCTACTGGCCCTGCACCGCCTGTTGGAGATCTTGTAATTGCAACTGCTGATTTCCAAAAGGATCTTGCTACTTGGAACATTAGGTAAATATTGTTCTTACAATTATTATGCTGCTTATCTGTTTTTCTCAATAAAGTTTCCTTTTAGTAATTTATTTTAATTATCTTCACAGTCCTATTAAAGGTGGTGTTGATGCTAAAGAGTTATTCCACTTGTATATTATATTATGGATCCAAGATAAGCGCCTCGCATTGCTTGAGTCTTGTAAATTAGATAAGGTAAGATATTTATATTTTAAAAGATTTTCATATGTGTACATACATGCATGCATGTCTATGTGTATTTTGTTCTTGAGATTTGTATTGAAACTTGTCATGTCAAAAAAAGGCTGGCTGCTTCAGATTTAAAACGATGAGGACTGTTAGGTCAAATTAATATCAGGGATTCTCTTTGGTTTGGCACTTGTTAAATTGGTTTTGGTCAAATAAAAGAAGGTCCAGTCATCCAGACAATGGCAAATTAAGGTGTAGCTTGGAGATTCAATGCTTACTAGGTATGTCAAGGTGTGACATAGTGAATCGACACTTGCTAGTAGTATCATTGTCGCTTTTACTGATAACTAGATGCTTAACAAAAGGGATTTGCATGAATCATTATTCCTTGTGGCAGCCTTACTCTCTTTTCCTTTTGCTATCTTTTTCTTCTTTGATCACCCAATGCCACGTTTCTTCTTTTGCCCTCTTCATCTCTTTGAATTTTGGCATATTGTTTTCTTTAGGTTGATTGAGCTTTCCACAATTAACGTCTTCATTTTTGCCCTCTGGAAATGTCTTTCATCCTCTACTAAATGTTGCCTTATATGTCATTGAACCCTTCTTTTTGAGACAATGCTTTGTAAATTTGGTAATTAATGTTGCACTTAATGGTTCTCTAATTTGGCTGATAATTGAGTAGCAGGTAAAATGGTCAGGTGTTCAAACACAGCATATGACAACACCATTCGTTGATGACATGTATGGCCGACTGAAAGATACCTTGAATGAATATGAGGTCATCATATGCCGCTGGCCAGAATACACCTTTGTTCTGGAGAATGTATGTTTGGGCTTAGGCCTCTGATTTTTTATTTTTGCTTTTCCATGTCCTAACAAATTTGAGAAACCACCCACTTTACAGCAATTTGATTTTGCCACCTTCATAATTTGAAGGCTGTTGCAGATATTGAGAAGGCAGTGGTTGAGGCTTTGGAGAAGCAATATGCAGATGTTTTGGCTCCATTGAAGGATAGTATGACACCTAAGAAATTTGGCCTCAAATATGTTCAGAAACTTGCTAAGCGCAATTCAATAAATCCTTATACTGTGCCTGATGAAGTGAGCTGTCTCCTCATGCATTCTTTTTATGCACCTTAAACATTTTGACTTAATTGTGGCCTAAGAATTTGGATGTTTTGCTTTCAGCTGGGCATTCTCTTGAATTCTATGAAAATAATAATTGATGTTCTGAGACCCAAAATAGAGATGCAGTTGAAATCTTGGGGTTCTTGTATACCTGATGGTGGGACTGTAGCTGCCGAGGATCGCCTTGGTGAAGTAGGTGTAACATTGAAAGCGAAGTTCAGGAATTACCTGCAGGCAGTAGTAGAGAAACTTACAGAGAATGTAAGTATACCATCAAACTCTAACATCCTGTTGACATTATTTCTTACTCTTACTTGCTTGAAAAGAAATTTTTGAAAATTGGAAAGAATTTAGTCTCTAGGCCCAAATTTCTCACCCAGTTGCATGGATGTTAGAAAACAAGAAGACAACAAACCTATAGCATACAGAATGTAACAACAAACAAAAAGACATGCAATTGTTTTTCTTGATGGGCACTATGATTTCCCCACGATGTCAATTGATGAGACTGCCAACATGAACCCAATTCCATAATTGCCTGTTGAGGGAAAAGTTATCAAGTGATTTGCTTATAACGAAACATGGACACGACAGTATCAAGTAGTTTTTTTCATACAAGAAATGATGTGCCAACAAGTCTTGGTTCTAGACTAACCTGATATTTCCTTTCAGCTTGAGGAAAACGTTATAATGGTGCAGAAATGTCTTATGATTTCTAATGCATTTATCATATTGACCTGTATGTTCAGACTCGAGCACAGAGCACCACAAAGCTTAAGAAGATCATCCAAGACTCAAAGGATACTCTAGCAGAATCTGATATTAGAAGCAGAATGCAGCCCTTGAAGGATCAGCTTATTCAGACAATTAATCACCTTCATACAGTCTTTGAGGTTCATGTGTTTGTAGCAGTATGTCGAGGCTTTTGGCACCGATTGGGGCAGGTATGCCATGGCAACTTTGCAATGCTTCACTACCTGCTTATTGGTTATAGCAATACATTTAATTACCTCTGGTTGCAGGATGTCCTTAGTTTCTTGGAGAATCGAAAAGAGAACAGAGCATGGTATAAAGGTGCACGAGTCACAGTGGCTGTAAGTAGACTAGTTTTTCTATAGGATTTCTACATAAACTAGTTTTCTCATGGATGTTTATGGCCTGTATCTGGTTTCCCTTCATGCTTATAAGTATTTTGGACTGAATAAAGATCTGATTGATGCAGGTTTTGGATGACACATTTGCGTCACAGATGCAGCAGCTGCTTGGTAATGCACTGCAGGAGAAAGACCTGGAGCCACCCAGATCAATCATGGAAGTGCGTTCAGTGCTCTGCAAGGATGCACCTGTTCATAAGGACTCAAATTTCTACTATTAGACTCTGTAAATATGCATGTGGGAGTTTTGTTTCCATCCATTTTCTACATTATAAGCCTAAAGAGCTGAGAGGACTTCAATATATGGTTGAAATAGTTTTACCTATCTGGACATAAAAGAGGATCTCTCTCAAAGAATGCTGCCTCGCACAAGCGCACGCCAATTTGTATAGGTCCCAGAATACCAGGAAGCTAAGGGGTAGGCCAAACCTGTTATCCATGAGCTTCTTGTCAGTAGTGTAGGGAGTAAAAGGAGTTCGACTAACTTATCATAAGCTTCTTATATCAGAGTTCCCTGATTTGGCAGAATGATCTTATTTTCTTTTTCCCTTATTTGTATGTTATGAGCAGAGACATAATTAAATGGGGTCCAAGAGATTCTGGGGTTTTTGGGGCTGAGATGTGCTATGAGACTAATGTAAAGAACATAATGCAATAATTATAAAATTATTCTTTCTTCTTCCCATCCAGTTGCTTTCAATTCGAGGATTGCGCTCCTTCCTCCATCTAACGTCATGTTTTAAACTTCTTTTGGTCTGGACCTTGCCTATGGATTTACCATACTTCAGATAATCTTCAGATATCAATACTGATATGTTTGGAGCATACGTTTCTAAATCTAAAAAGTATGTCATCCTTGAACGAGGGCCGTGCTAGTTTTTGTGTACTTCCAATTTTATCAGATTTCTCCAAAGAGACATCTGGTAAAGAGTAGGGAAAAGTTTCAAGGAAATTATCCATGTCTGGATTGTTTAAATCTCGTCCAACATTGCTTGCAGAACCCCTCCTTAGTCTTTTCCGTCCTGAAAGTAGGATTGGATTATGAAACGTTTTCTGGCATCTTTTTAGCTGGGCTAGATTGCTGTCTTAAAAGACTGATCCATTGGGGTTGCTTACTGTGTCAGAGACCGTTCTTCATTGAAGACCTGCAAAAAGTGAAGCAACTTCATGGATGGTGGCTCATGCAGTTCAAAGACTGGAGTTATAGGGAGGTCATAAATGGTGTGCGTCTCTAGCTGCCTAAAAATAGCCACGCACATGGCCAAGCAATGGTTATGATGATGGATTTCTTTCGTGGTATGGAGGATGTGGGCTTGGGGAATATCTCCCAACCCAAAAGGCTAGCAATTGTTTGTAAACGACCAGCAGTTCAACTTGCGAGCGATGAAAACGTTCTCAGCGAAAGCAGCAGAGTCAACACTGTCCCAAGATGAAAGCTGTTTGGTGCTAGTAACATAGATGAACCGACCCTCGAATTTAAGTTGTTCATTAATGCTAAGTAGGCTTGAGGGTGGGTCAGTCGGTTCCGAACTTAATTAAAATCTATCAAAGCCATCATTTGCCTAAGGCTGCAAATGGATCGAATCGATTAGGTCTAACTCGATCTTTATTTACAGATCAGTGGGTTAGGCTAGGTCTAAAAATAGGACCCGATCAAAATTTTAGATTGGATTTAGATCCTGTATTTTTTGATCCGATCTGAACCCGATTAATCCGGATCCATAAACCTTAATTATATAAATCTTATTTTTCTTTATTTTAATTATGTTTAAAAATTTATTGAACAGATTCTAATTTAAACTAATTATTCTTTTTAATCTTAACGGCTAGATCTCCTTCTATCTTTTTTTTCTAATTATATCTAAATATTTATATTTTATTATTTATTTTGTAAAGTGTAATATAGCTAACCTTTCCTAATTAGCCGGTTTACTTCGCATTGACTTCTACGGAGCGACATTTGAATCATTAGATTAATCTACGTAGAATCTGACCGACCAACTCAAGAAGGACTCTTCTCCTTATCTTATCTGCTATGCTCATCAAAGGGCCATTCAAAGAGTTCAATTCCAATATAACTTCTCTAAATGCCTATAAAAGCAGCCCCTTGCCTCACAACTAAAAGATTTTTTCTTTAGGCTTTAGAGGTTGGAGCCTTTCAGGAGAGAGCTCTAAGACTTCTTTTTCTTCGCTTCGCTTGACTTAAGCATCGAAGAATTTTTTTTTGAAAAAAACTCTAAAATGTTCCTTTGAATGTAGGAAGTTAAGCTGGGTAGCATGACATATCTTATTTAGTTGAGCTAATCATTCCTTCTCGATTGATTGATGTCTAGAAAACCAAATTCCGGCGTCAACATTTTTCATTTCTATAATTCTTCTTTTTCTATTATTATCATTCTGTTCCTTACAAGGTAATTACAATTTTTGGATACAATTATGCCAACGGTAAACAAATTTTCAAGGATACAAGTTGTTTCTACAACTCTCGGTGCAAAAATTTTTATGGAAAAAAAAAAGAGAGAAAATTTATTTGATTGTTTAAAAATATTTTTTAAAAAATTAATGTTTTTGAAAAAAAATCTAACTATTTAGATACTGAGAAAATTTAAAAAAAAAGAAAAAGTAATTGGTTAAATCCATGGCTATCAAAAATATAAATAAAAATAGTAAAGTGGGAGTTGCCAGGTGAGACCCGATGCAATTCGGCCTTTGGCTGAACTGGGAGGACGTCTAGTAGGTAAGCCGGTAGTAAAGCAGGGTGGTGAAATTTTTTCCACGTAAAAAGTAGGTTTTCCAACGTCAGTAAGATTTTTTTTGGTAAAAATATACTTTTAATCCTCAAATTTTTATTTTAAAAATTTATTTTGATTCCCCAACTTTTGATGAAAATGTGCTTTTAATCCTCAAACCTTCACTCATAATTTATTTTGGTCTCATAAATTAACTCTGTTGCATTCGTAATGCCCTATGGTGAGAGTTAAAAATGACTTAATAGCTGACGTGCCACATGTTTAAGATCTAACAGCCTATTTTAATCTACATTTTTCATTTTTTTCGGATTTTTTTTTTTTTTCTTTTCTTCTTTTTCTCTCTGCGTAAGCCAATAATGATATTGGAGCAGAAACTGCTTTCTCCATTTTCTTGGTTGTTATTTTCTTTTTCGTTTTCGTTCCCCCAAACAATTGTTTGAATGCTTTTCAGGATGCCTCAGCCCCCAATTGGGAGATAAGGCGGGCAAATTAGAGGCAGACTGGGAGGCCTTTTGTTTTTTGTTGGGCTGGGCTTTGTTTTCGTTTAAGCCAATTCAGTTTGAACTAGCTGCATTGGTTTTTCTTTGAATGGGAACAATGAATCTTTCACACTTATGCTAAATGATTTGTGATCTATTTTATGGTGTGTCATGTTCAAGCCCCCACACTGTAGACAACACCTGATATTAAGTAACGATCCTACAAACGGCACCAAGGATTATAAGGACGCTAAAATGTGATACTACTTATTACCTTGAAAATAATCATCATAATTCATAATACCATAATACAAGTTTAATTCAGCAAATTTGATGGATACACCTATAAAAATTGACCAACAATCAGATTTCCTTAAAGGATATCTTCATTAACTTGATCATGACTGTCAGCCGAGTTTATGAAATCATACCTGAATACCTGACAATGGCTTCTGTGCAGTTCATCGCGTAATCATGCATGACATGAATTCTCAATAACCCACGAATCATAGTTTTAAACAATACCCCAGCATGTCCGTCATTATAAAGTCGCACAAATCGAAAAGCAAAGTTAATCCAAACCATATGATTCAGACCAAGAAAATATTAAATATCCTTAAAGAATGAAATATTCAGTTAATTTCACAAATATCACTAGTAGAGATACATACACGAAACCGTGAGGACAATCAATTATACAGAAAAACATTGTTGAAGATTTTACATACATGGAGCATTAAGAGTTATAGGAAAGCATGGAACATTTTACATACGTGTCAATTCTGGGAGCCCTGTGAAGGTTTTTGAAATAGCTTCTGAAACACTGAAGAAGCAAGGTGCTGGGTGCTGGATGCTCTCCAGAATACCAGATCATCAGGCAGCACGTCTTTCCCAAGTAATTACAGCAAAGTTTCATATTAACTTTGATATTACGCGGCAGGATGACCAAAAGGCTGAAGAGGCTACTTTGAGTATTGCAGGATTCTGGTATATGCTGGGAAAACAGAACAGGAGAGATGCAGCAATTAGGAAACTACAACATAGCAAATTTAAAACAGGAGCTTTTCCGCATATGATGCAACAAAGGCAATAGATCATGCTGTCTCAATATATTTGTTTTAAAAAGATGTAGCAGTGGCTACAATATTTGTTTTAAAAAGATTTCATATCAGGGTACAAATTATGACTTGAAGATTGCACTTGCACGAGGGTTACAGCTGCAGGAAGGAACAAGAAACGATTGGAGATGGAGTCCTCCAATCCCAAAACTTTCAAGGCAGCTCAAATCATTGTCGAAATGAAGTTGATTAAGACATTTTATGGATCCAATTGAAGAGACCAATCCTGACTGAAATTCCAAAGCAGTACCCCATTCAGCATACAAATCTAGCTGTATCTACTGCCTACATGTGGGATATCTCTCTGGTATCATGGCCAGGTACCCAAATACCGCTTCAAGGTAAACATTTTGCAATTGTTGAATCTGCTGATAGAACAACAAATGAATATATTCTAAAAGGAGTTCGAACACATAACATGTTCAGCCACCATAAATTTGCTTGCATGTAGTAGCATACCATTATGGGCAAAACCAATTATCATTATATGCATGACCACTGAGGTTTCATGCTCCTTATTTTTGGGCAGCAGCTTCATACTAGGATTTTAGGATGGATTCTAATGACCCCTAAAATAAATGTTTTCAAAGTTATGAAATGAGCAACATGAGATCAAAAACACTTTTTTTTTTTCCAAAAAAAAAAAAAAGAAAAGGGGTCCAAAATCACAACAGCAGAAAAGGACGTGGTCCAGTATATAAACCAATACGTTTGGTTGATTACACTTGCAACTAACACATGAATAGAAAACACATCTGGTAGATGATGTGGTTTGAAGATTAAAGTCTAATAATGAGAACTTTCTTACAGTTAAGGCTATGAATTCAAGTCCAATGGAAATGAAATGCATGACTGTTCTAACTCTGGAACATAATTCATCATTGATAAGATTATAAATTTACAGAAAAAATTGATGTACCTTTACCCAATATGTACTGGCAAAACAGTGATTTGCAATTTTATTCAAAAGGATTTTGCAGACAATTTACCCTATAGCAGTTGCACTCCAAGAAGCCACATTATAAATAACTTTGCTTCCATCCCATGCCTTTCGGAGTCTACTTTTCTTCTTTTTCACAGCGAATGTTTTGCTGAGAGCTGGACAAATGGGAAGGAAATGTGCAAATTAACATCAGAAACATTTTAGTAATTAATGATTGCTTTTGATGCAACAACGGCTAGTAGCAACAATTTATATGTTAAACTTTTATAATTAGGTAACAGAACTTGCCTTCTTGAAGTTCATTGGGAGTTAATTCCTGCAAAAGGAAACTGCAGAGTATGAAATACCATCATTTACATCTAGATGATATATCAAATGAAAGGGATGCCATCATAAGTCTGAAATGCCAAATAGCCTCACTGGAGCAATATGAGGTAGCTAAGGCATCATTAGTATATCTGAATATAAAGAGACTCCTTTTCATCAGAACTGAAGCAATAACTGCTAGCACTTTATAAGAGCTAAGACCAGTAATTTTAACAATCAAAATTTGACATCCTGAATATTTAACATTGTGTACACTGAAGCTTTGTAAAATACAATGATGAACAAACTTGTCCACATACACAAGTTTCACATGCCGTGACCCAAAGACTCATTCCAAAGAATTGGTGGAGTCCAAAGCTTTCCTCCAACGGTGAATATGTCCAAAGCTTTCCTCCAACGGTGAATATGAAAACTTAGAGTGGGTAAATGGGAATGTGGAAGCAAGAAGCACAAATATCCAAGGCTTGCTAGCTTGAAACAGCCCTTCTTTTATAAGTCCATTTGGAAATCAGGAAAGTTGGTTATTATCGAGGATAGTAACTTGCAAGTGGTAAGAAATATTTATACATAAACTAACTGAACCAAACAATTTTATATAAAAGATCACTTGAAACTCCAAAAATTAAACGAAGTGTTGGGGCTAATCGGAACTATGGATTGTAATGATTGTTGTCAATTCTACTATCAATTTGGTAGTAAAAGAAGGAAAAGAAAATAAGCAGGTAGCAAATATGGATGGTGGTGATGCCGATCATGATAGTGATGTGATGAGGAGGAGGGGGACAGGGAGCATGATATTTTCTTGTCTGGCTGAGGTAGGGATTCATGTTGGCTAGTTACAATGCATTGAAGTAGAGAACATGAAGATAAAAGAGAACAAAATAAGACATATTTAGAGAAGTGAGAGAAAGGCAAGAATTAAAGTGTCACCAATGCTGGTTACTGGTTGACACATACCATGTCAGTGCATGGCTGCCAGTGTGTGCCTATCACAGGCATGCATGACACGTGCCAGGCTGGCACAGCATCAGTGCGTGGTACTTAAAACATTGGGTAAGGCCTACACATGATTTAGTAAAGCGAAGGAAAATGCGCCATTTGTCATCAAGAAGACAACAGAATTTGAGTGCTTACTGTGAAAAGCTACTAGGCAAGGAGGATCCAAGACAAAAGAAGACTTCTCCCTTCTGAGCATGGTTAGATGTGCTTTATGCAATATGTTCAAGATTATGTGGTGCCTTGAAAATAAAAAAAATACATAAATAAAAACAGAACCTAATTGTTGCATCATCATTGGAAACTATATGTAAATAATTCAATTAATAGCAAAAATACTTAAATTGGATAGACTAAGTTTTCATTCATCTCATGCAAGAAATTCTAGTTCATATAAGAGCATCATGTCAGTAAATGACAACAAATAACATTTCCCTTTTTTAAGGGTGAAAATAAATTGGCTCCATTTTACAAAGTAGAATGAGTGCACAAAATTATAATTCTTGAGTATTTTCCTTAAAATTTGGATGCTTTGGTATCAAACTGATGAAGTACAAGATGCAGAAATGGAAACAGTCCACAGCCTCTCCTATTAGATTGAAACTTTTAAACAAAAGTAAAAGGAGCAACGCGATTTCCTTTAATTATCTATGTGCCTCATAACGAACATATAGATAAACATCAGCATGGAGATGGTGACAATTAGATTTCTGCTGTTAGTGCACAAAACAAAAAATTAAGACCAGATCACCACTTTTACTCCTCTTTTCCACATTTATGCCATGTGTGGGCTACCAAAACCTCTAATATATGTCCAGCAGCCCTCCATGCCTGTTTCTTTCTTCTGTATTGAGGCCACATGCTTGCGCACGTCTACATGGACTGCAAAAACTCCTACCTCAACCTATACTTGTCTCTGTGTATCTAGAATATAAAATCCCTAATTGATGCTTTTCCATGCATTCACCACCAAAATTCCTAGTTTGCAAGCATGCATGTGATTGATCGTGCACATCCAATTGTCTAGGCAACCAACATCCTTACTCTATACTTTCTTATGCATGTGTAGGTGTGTGCAGATGCAGGGGTATGTGGAATACTCAATTCCACAATTCACAAAGTATTGTATCATGTCTCTAGCATTATTATCAATTTCATGTGTATCTTTTTTTGAAGAAAAGGAGACCTTATTCTTTGTTGATAAAATAATCTTTATTGATTGTTTTGGCTGGTCCTTTTTTTTATTTTCCATTAGAATTAGTAGAATTGAGCTATTTTTAGTGCTACTGTAATTTTGACAAAATCCTGCATGTGCTGGATGAGTGTGTGCATGTGTCAGTGTTATTTGAATTTATGTAATGCTCCAGGACATATTGTTTTATCTTTTGCAATTGGTAACTCCAAATTATTCCTTTTTCCAAGTTATTGCTAGCTAATAATTACTCATGAACACTAACTTGAATGTAGCGCGAAGAAGAATAATTCAAAATCATGGAAGCAACTAAAGGCATAAATCAACTAGCAGTTGCATAAATGACTGTCTCATCCACCACTTAGTGCTTGCATGGTGATTATACTGGTGTAGTGTAGTCTAGCTTGACATGTTATCAAATAAGACATCACAAGATTAGCCTTTCTACAGCTCCTTCCAACATCCGTATGTTATATTGCTAGACTATTCAGTGAAAGAGTACAGTAAACAGTAACGAACTAAGCCAAGAGGGTATCAAAGGAAAAGCATGGCATACTTTAGTTTGCTTCAGTGACAAAAGGTACGCAGCCATGAAGCAAGCAATCCCCTCTACTATGTCCTCTTGCCTGACAAGAACAAAACCATCTGGATCTGATTCATCATCCCCAACAATTTGCTTATCTTCCCAAACATCTGTGGTGCTAACCATATCCCAAGATGCATTCTCATCTGCTACTATAATTAGACATTCCAGTCATCAATTGTGACTGATATTAGAGTAGAAACAGAGAATAAAAATAATATGTGACATACAATAATTTCATTGCTACATCAGTCAGTATTCAAAGTGCAGTAAATCTTGCATGACTAGATGAGACAAAGGTCTGTCTGAGTTAGAAAGGTACACAAAAAAAATGGATATATCAAAATTTATGCATACCAGAAATATTTTGAGAAACTGACTTGTGATTGCTCGCAAGCTTTTCAAGAAAGTCGGATGACTCAACTTTAGACTTGAGAAGATCACACAGCTGCATAATAAAAGGAAGTGCTTTAAATTTCAAATGATTTAACAATCAGAAAACAAAATCCTACCATTGAGCATATAGTGATAGCAATGGCCAATAGTTTCCCTAGTCTTTTTGCTAATATTTTATGTCAACATGTGGTTTTATTTGACAGCCCTCTAGATAATATCTGGCTCCTAAATCTCTGATACTCTATATCTCCTTGGAAGGAAAAATGCATGATAATAACAATCAATTTTTGAATCACAAAAATTTGACTCCCACCTGAAACTCATGCAGTGTTGATAGAAAGAAACAAATCCTTCTCAAATTGCCCACCATACAAAATAAAGAAAAAAGACAAATCCAAAACAATAGACAATTACAAAGATCATATTGATAACAATGTCTTATTTATTAGATATAAGGGCCCATGTCCCTCTCTAAAGGTGAGAAATTGATGACGAAAGTAACAAGTCAACTTTCAAAGAGCCGACAAAATAATCGTTCAGATATTTTTAAGGAATATTTTTCACACCTTGTTTGCCAAAATTCATCCTTAGCCCAAGTAAGTAGGTCATACAAAAACATATAGTTTCATTTAAAGACAACATACAAAACCTTAGGTTCTTCTTCTGACACGTACTGCCTTCATAAGCAAATGATATCCACATCAATCAACTTGATTCAAGAAGCAGAACCACACCCAGCATTTACCATCCATTTCAAACTACTCACTTTGGCAAGCACAAAACCATTTTGGTTGCTTTTGGACATAATAATCACCTCAACTGAAAATGCTCTACAACGACTTCCTGAATTTTCCTCATGACAGTAATCTCTCAAATTCCTCTTATTTCATATGGTATAACTCCAAAATCACCGAAGTATTGACACTGGCCATTCCACTTATCTCTCCTTTCAAATATCTATCCTTCAATTCCTTTGCCTATAGAATGGAACAAAGTATCATGCCATGGCAGCCCATGCCACTATATATATATTGTGCAAATTATGAAAAATGACTAATTTGCTAAGTACTACATATGATCAAGCAACATTTTTGGTGACATGCTTTAGTGATTAGTTCATAAGACTTTTCTCACTGAAATTTTGGATTTTAGCAATCTTTAGCCATAAAAGAATTCGTGAAACTTTAAACTTTGAGAAATTCCTTAGCATTCGAAAGTTAAAATTTTGATTCAGAGCCAAAAGTTGGAGTTTAAATCAAAAATTGAAAAATCAACTTTTATACTTGAAGAATTGCAATTTTTAAGCATTTTTATTGAATTCAAATAGGGGGTACCTCCTTTTTACATGTCTCTACACCTATTAAAGGATAGGAGAGAGAAAGCTCTCCTCCATCTAGAAGTTAAAAAACATCCAAAGAACAATATAGAAAAATCAGCAATGCTACATCAACCAAGAGCCACATCATCTCTAAATTTAGGCCACATCATCTGACTAGTTACAAAGAAATTGAAAATGGTCAATCTAATGGCATTTGAATTTGAATTTTTTTGTAGTAATCTAGTGGAAAAGAAAAGAAAAACTATTTTGTTGGCAACTTGTCTCATCAACTAACTCATATTGCCTCCCCATCTCTCAAATCTCCTTTGATCTCTTCATCTCTCACCCCTTTCCCAACATGGTAGCCAGATTCTTTTCCTTGACAAGCATGGCAGCCAGACTCTCCTTCCTAATGAGCACCATCATGATGGCCGAACTCTCCTCCCTAGTCACTGCTGTCACTGGTTTCCCATATGTCATCCATATATATACTTTATGTGGAGCGTTTGATTCTATGGTTAATGTAGGGACTACTCAACTTAAGATTCCCTGTTTCCCTTCGAAATGTTACTTATTCAGAGTTATTATTAATTATAATGCAAGATATAATTTTAAAAGATTGTTATAATAGGATAGAAGCCTCGATCCTATATATATATATATATTTCAATTAAATTTTTTTTTATAGTACTTTGTCAACTAGAATTATAATTCAAACCCATCATGAATTGATACCATTCTAATTTCTTTTTTTTTTTTAAAAAAAAACTAAGAGACCAAACAAGGTCCCTATCACTCTAATAATCAGTGTCACTTCATTCTTTCTTTTATGAGAACCCCACCCAACCACACAGGGGCGGAGGCACATATTATTGGTGGAGGGGACTGGACACACATCCTCTCCCCCCCCCCCCTCCGCAAAAAAAAAAAAAAAAAAAAAAAGAAGGTTCAAGTACTATAATATGTAATAGAAATAATTTGATGAAGTCAGGTATTTAGTTCTTGTTGCTTTATTTTATTATGAATAGGAATATGCTTATATCAAACTTTATATCTTTTTTGTACTCTAAATAAGTGCCAATGAAGATATTAGATTTTTTTTTGAGATATTTTTTTATTTCTTTTATAATTTTTTTTGATACCTATATTATTACATAAGCCAAAAAATTATAGTATAACTTGGCCCACCCAAGAGAGAATTCCTAGCTCCACCACTACATCCACATGATTCTTATTTTGGACATGCAAGTAGCTTTTTTTATTTGATTATGTGGGAACCCAGTTTGACTCTATTTTTTTACTTTTTCTCATTTAGACTCTACCACTAGAGGCCATATGAAACTAATTCAAGTAAAAGCTTTAAAATTGGATGTTTAGCCAATTTTTGTTGGTTATCAAATCTAAATATTATCCAACAATTTATTTCAAATAAAGGAGAAGTAAGTTTAACTTTGTTTAGGTATGTTCTATCTTAAAGTACAATTTTAAACATTTATTTATTCTTATAAACTGATGTTATCATTAAAATTTCTGAACTATAATGACAGGCTTTGCAAGTCATGTGCATTATACCCGTAGAGTTCTATTAAATTTTTGGGATATACTTAAATTATTGGAGAGATGAAAGTAGACCTTATTCAATCAGATCTTGACTTGATCAAAACATGATTTATTTTTATAATTATTTAAAATTATTTGTTTTTGATTTAGTAGTAATTATTTAAAGTTGAATTTTTTTTAATAAGATAATAAATAATATGATGAAATTGCATAATTTACAATCCATATTTTATTTTTTTATGTTTTTGTATTTATTTATTTCTCCTGCATTGCAGGGTTATTTTGCCTTAATGTCTTAAGTAAATGGAAATGGAAATGGAAATGAAAAGGAAATAAGGACATTTACTTAAACGATATTGTTGGTAGACAAATCTAGTTCTTTTTACCCTATCTGCCCTATATGTCAGTCTTGATTACTGCTTCCTGAGTCACTAACACTACCCACCTGACCTCAACCAACTTACCCTAGAACCGACCTACTTGACCACCTTGAGGGAACCGACCTAGTAGGCCTTCCCTCCCAAACCACCTTTCCATTCCTATATATAGAGGTCAATGAGCGTTGCCTAGGGAGGAGGAGGAGGAAGAGAAGTAGCAGAAGAAACAGCAACAGAAGGGTGAGGAGGAGGAAGAGGGAGCTTGGGCTAGGTCTTGTGAATTTCTTTGGCCTTTGAGGTAACTTTCTCCATAATTTTAAATTTACATTTTTATTAGATTAGTGTTTCTTTTAAATCTCTTAGTTTTAACCTCATAATGCATGGCCTTAAATAAAATGACTTGTGATCTAGTGTGAACTCTTTGAACTTCTCTTGACAATCATGTGCTAGACTCTTTCACCATAATTGTGCTTTCTTATTGAAACTTTTAATTTCTTTTTATTTCAATTTGATTTATGTTATGCTTCAAGAGTCATGTGTTTTTCAATGAAAGCTTAAATTCTTGATCATGGTAGAAGTTTACTTGTTGAGCTTTGTAGCTCACCTTGCCTTCTATAAGTTTTTCAAAGTGGTTAGTGAGAGCCTTAGCAGACCAATTTAAGGAGGTGGACTTGATATTTTGAAATTAATATTTGAATCTAGTGATATCAAAGTGACATCAGAAATAGTGTTTCTCACATTGTATTGAAATCATTGAAGGTATGGTATTATGTCATAGAAGATATGTTCAAGTTAAAAAGGGGATTTCATCTTGAATATTTTGAGTTGCATCACATTTTTAGTTATATATTGTTGGATGCTATGTTTTCCTTTTAGCATTTTTAATTTTCATTTAGTTCTGATCAATTATAATAGCCACATCTCAGGATTCAATACGTTCAAATTTCAGGTCATGACAAGTTTGACATGAAGTGACGTGGGCTAAAAAGCATGATGGTACAATGCCATTTTATTTGTCATGAGATGAGATATGGCTGCACATTACCAACATGGCATGGTAGTATCATAACAGCTCATGACTAGCACTAATACTTTAGCTTTTGTTTATATGCCCTTTCTCCTCACTTCTTGGTTTATACCACCACTCTCCAAGATAGCTACTTGTCTCACCAATGCCCTTGATATATAACATGATCTACTTTCAAAATTTATTGGTCTTACCTCAACTTACAATATGTATGCCTCCTTTACCCTTGATCCCCTTGGGTCCACTCCATAACAATATCCATAATGTTTTTCATTCTACTTCAAAAGAAATAGAAACTTAAGGACTAACATACATTGAACATGATAAAAGACCATGAAAAACAGTAGGACTTTCTAAATCACAAATAAAAAAGTGTGCTCCAACAACATGATTCTTAATGTCTCCACAACCCACCCCCACCAATTTTTCCTAATCTTATCAAGCCCCAAAGGCACCAAAACATATAGCTGGAAATATTCAAACTAAATATCTCATCAGGGTAATTACAATAACTTCCCTTAGCTACAGAATTACTAAGCAGACGCTGCAGTAGATTCAAGGGAACTAGAAACGAAGCAGACCTAAAAAAGAAATAAAAAGAGCAGAACTATGAAGGAAGTGTGTTAAAGAGCTCCCAATTAGACTTTTAAGCAGGCATGGCATCCTAGGTATTCCCTTTTAAATTATGTTTTGATAATAGAGATTTTGGTGTAAGGGGCACTATGCCAATGAAATGGAGTCTATTTATATCTAATGATATCCACATAATTAATATCTCAACTTTATCAGGCTCAGATTTGGAGAAATAGATAGTTGATCATCCTCTTCATATATTTTTATATATTCTCTAATTAATCAGATAGAAAAATGTACAAATTAGGCCTTTGCAGGTTCCTGCATGTTCTTCCCATCTGCCAGGAAGGAGATGAATAAGTAACTCATTTGAAAGTGAGGGATTGCAAGATGAATACTCTCAAGTCACTGAAATTAAATGTTGCCATACTATTTTTTTTTTTGCCTCATATAATATTTGCTTGCTGTATTACCTTAAATATTTGACAATTCTCAAAAAATTCAATCTCCTTTCTTTCCACCCAACCCACAGAAAACTACCTCCAAAATCATACCAAAACCAAATCCTTCTCCAATCAACCTCAAATCTAACCAACAAAGATAAATAATACAATTCGGGAAACTGATCCGCAAAACATTATGAATTAGACGATTATACCATGATTCAATCACAATCCGATGCTTCAGCCAATAAATTGCGGACCAAAATTATAAAGTCCAAAGCAAATAACATCTGAAAAAGCTTTAGAAACTAATAATTCCCCAAACCTAATTTCAACAGAAGAATTCCCTCCTTACCTCATCGATCTCCTGATCAACGGACGAGGGCGAGGGCGAGGGCGGCGTGGAACCCTCTTCCTCCCCCTTCTCCTCCTCCTCCTCCTCCTCCTCCTCCGCCGCCGCCGCCGCTGCCTCCCCGGCGGGATCCTTCTCGAGGTCGGCGTCCTGGAGCAGCTCGAGGGCCCGTCGGCACTGCTCCAGCACCCCCTCCAGGGTCCTTCGCCGCACCCGCACCTGCTCATCCCCGCCGGCAAGGCCATCGGAGGGCCCCGGCACCGCCGGTGCCATGATGCGCTAAGCCCAAGTAAAAAAGAGGCTCGGAGGAGGAAAAAAGATTGACAGCTAATCGAAACTCCGCTCGGCCGTGGAAATGATAATTTTTTTCGTTTTTTTCCGCGTCTTCTTCTCTCTCCCCCGTTACTTTGTCGACATGATTAACTTTTGCTGTCTTTTCCCTCGGCCCGACGTTGCTATCTTCGACACGGCGTTCTCCTCCGTTTTAGACACGGCATAGCGTCGCCACGCCATGCTTTGGCTGACGTGTGGGATCTTCGCGACCGTATTTCCTGCTGTTTTTTAAAACAGCTCAGCTGCGGCCTATTTTTAAAAATAAAAACTAAAATTTATTTTTTGTTTTTAAAATGTAAATATATTTATATAGTTAATTGTTTGAAAATTTAAATGTTGTACTATATTGTAATGATGGCAGTGGTACAAAGCCATCACGGATTGTTTAGGTTGGGAGGGTAATACTTCCATCGTTATCCTTTTTTTTCTTTATTTTTATGAAATCAAGATTTTTTTAAAAGTTTAATGCTTCTCTTTTATTTTTCAAATTGAAGGAAAAAAAAAAAAAGATTCATGAAAATAATTTATGGAATCAATTTATTTTAAAATTTACATAGAATGTTCACTTCAAATAATCTCGATGACGTAGCAAAATGATGGTAAAAAAATAAAGATAAGATGATGTGACGAAATGAGTGATGGTTGCGATAATAAGGATGAAAATAATAAAAGTATAGTATAAATTTAGATGATGAAAAAAAAATTAATGATGGTAATGTAGCAAAAGTAATGGCAATAATACCGATGGTGAAAATAATGATGATGATAGTGGTTGTATTATGGAGGTATTGATAGTTATAATATTAGTAATGATGATAAAAATATGATTTGATAATTTTAAAAATATTAAAAATAACTTTTTATTTTTTAAAAAAATATTTTTTATTTTTTATAAATTATAAAAGTATATTTATTTTATCATTGCTACCACTAACACTATCTTTATCATTACTGTGGTCATTGTCACCTATACCATCACAATCGCATCTATTAATAACTTTTTATTTAGTTATTGAATTTCAAATCGTATGAACCTACATTTTATACTGCTTTTAATAGTAGAATAAATGGGAATAACAATAAATTATATAGCTTTTTAAAGAAATTAATAAAAATCAATATGTATAATATAGAAGAATATGTAGAAGATATAAAAGTAATTAATATCTTTTCGTTATTTAAATAATAAAGCTTTCAAAATATCTGAGAGAATAATTATAGCATCTATTTTCTCAATTTTTGATTAAAAAGGAAAAAAATGGCCATTCAAAAATTCTAAGCAAGTTGAAATAGTTGGATTGAATTAATAGAAATAAACTCATTTTGAGTTATCAACAAATGTTGGCTTGGTAGTTAAGAGATTTGTCTTCTGTTCAATGGTTAGAGATTTGATTAAGCTCTTAAATAATATTACAGTGTTTTGTGAGGGAAAAAATGTACATTTTAATAGCAGTTTCTCAGTACCACAATGAGTGATGATAAGGATAAATATGCAAAAGAACTCAATCTATCTATCTATATATTATAATTTTGTATGAATAAATATATAATTGAGTATTTTTACAGGAGTGTAATATATGTATGTATGCATTAAGAGAATTGGTCTACATAATTTGATCATGCAATATAGCATTTGTTATTTAGATGACAAGTCTGACATGCATAAGAAATATGGCTTCAAGTGTCGTGCTAATGTGTCATATTAGAATATCATATGGTCTAATAATCATCAAGTCAATCTCTTGTCTCATTTACAATCGGTTGTATAAAACTTAGTCTCTTTGGATAATATGTTTCTATTTAATCTCTTTCTATGATATGTTTCTATGACATGACAACAAAGACGCAATTTAGGTTGCATTCAACTTAGCGTGCCTGCCAAACCCACTCATTGGATAAGACTGAAATGAGTATTTATAAATGTTGAATAGACTTTGGTTCAAAAAATTCCAATCCAATCTCAATTTTAATTTATTAGGATTGACATTAAAGCCAACAAGAACCTAACTTGACTCAATTTAATATAAATAAAAAAGTAAATAAATGATCATATTTATATTTTAGACTTTTATTTATTTTATATATGTTGCTTGCATATTTTATATATTTATTTTTTTTAGTCTTATTCAATTATATATAAGTATAGTACCTAAATTGATTATTGGTTGGAGTTTTAATCTAAATAATATCAATGCAATAAAAAACATCTTAAAAGTTTTCTACCTTAAAATTTTTATTTCGTTGGTTAGTTATGGTCCAATCGGAATGGACCCAACCTAAATTTAGCTAAAGAGTAATACGATTGATTTTAGTTAGATAAATTTTAATAGATGTCTAGATTTAGTTTTATGTACCTGGACCTATAGTATTTAAATTGATTATTGGTTGGAGTTTTAATCTAAATAATATCAATGCAATAAAAAACATCTTAAAAGTTTTCTACATTAAAATTTTTATTTTGTTGGTTAGTTATGGTCCAATCGGAATGGACCCAACCTAAATTTAGCTAAAGAGTAGTACGATTGATTTTAGTTAGATAAATTTAAATAGATGTCTAGATTTAGTTTTATGTACCTAACCTAGAATTTAGAGTTTATATTGCTAACCTGGCCTAAAATCCTCAAGTGGAAGAATGGTACGGGATTAAAAGAAGATGAAAAGTCATCAAAGTAGCATTTTCTAATGCAAATTTTATGGGTATAAAAGTTTTCATCTTAAATATGATTAGTTGCATCTATGAATGGAGAGTAAAACATTATTGTTAATTGTGTTTGAAATAAGGTTAATATAAAAAAAAAGAGTGAAAATGTTGTTAATATTTGGAGAGAGTAGTGGTAGAAAAGTTAGGTCTATACCCAACTATACTATAGCTTTCATGATTATTTAATATGTGGTGAAGCATGGGATTATTTAATATTTTGTTAATTTCATTATTTTAGCCTTTTTTTATCTTGAAGAATAATTTTTGCTTTTAATCCTTATTAACCTATCCTCTAGGTTAATAATTTGGAAGGTAAAAGAGAAGAGAAAAATGATTCTTCTGAAAAAAAATTAACATCATACTCAACACTTCAAAGAGGAATAAAAAATTATGGGAGTAATCTTTCATCCTCTTTTAACTTAATACAAAAACACCATAAATTGAAGTCCTCTAAGGAGAAATACTACTTATATTGGATCCATCTGACGTCAACTACTCTATCTTCCAGGTTAGTAAAAATAAATAAATGTTTTTGACACATGAGCTGTTAGAAGCTAAAATCTAAATTGAAACGCCCAGTCCTTCTTTTATCTTTGAAAGCGATTAAATAATCATATATTCCTAATTTTATGCAATAGCTTCAAACATGCTATCGGACGATTGGAAAGGTGACAAAAATTGGCGTGGATAAGACTAGATCCGAGAGGACCAAGATGAAATTTTCATGAGACCATATACTCATCATCAATATTGTGTATTTATTTGTTCTTCATCAACCCCTGGGTGGTGCCACTTGGGTGTCAACCCTGTCTCGCGAGTAGCAAAATGGACTGCTCTAGATGGCACAAGGAGTTTTCATTTGCGTCCAGAGGATGTCGTCCATCGTATGAGGAGACATTCTTCATTATTTTTTAAAATTTTGATGAAAAATTTAGAAATCTTCGCACATTATTTCCATAATTACTGGATGTAGTTAATTTATTGTTGTATATTTTCTTTATCAACGGTCAAGGGACAGTGCTTTTTCTTGACGAAGATTCAGCATCCATTGAAATCTATTCTTTTTGTAAGGCATATAGCGCGCGTCTATATGTATATGTTGTATGTATAGCTATTCAGTAGTTCTTTATGCATCATACAATGCCAAAAGTGTCCAAAGTGCTGGACACGAGGATTCCAGTTTAGTTTTAGCCTATTAGTCTTTGTAATACCATATATAAGTTTGTTGTTAAGCTGATTACAAATCGAATTTAAGCTGTGTTACCATCCTTGATATAAGAGGAACAGGTTGATTTTGTAAGGAGAAAAGATAATATTCTTGTAGCATAGGAAGTTATTCATTCTTACTGAAAACTCCTAGAACTAGATGTATGATGGCTGTGAAATTGGACAAAGTGAGAGTGCATGATGGGATAAGTTGAAGCTATCTTCTAGTACTGTTGTAGCGATTTCTTTAAGTTTTCAATAGGATTATGCCAAGGCTACTCTCTTTCATCCTATCTTTTCATTTTGTGTGTGAAGATGATAACAAGAGAAATTTATGAAGCAGTTTTAGGTGGGAGAAACTGGGGTTACATTTCTAGGAGGGATGTTGTTCCTGTCAGTCACTTCGTATTTGCTGATGATTGCCTGATCTTATCCACTGTAAGGAAGGGCGACTACATGATATTTAAAAAACAATTGTAGAGTATTGTAGACAGTTTGGCCAATTGATCAATTTTTACAAATCCATAGTGCAATTTAGCCTTTCCATTCCCCAATGTAAAGCTAGAGAACTTATTTAGGTTTTGGGTATTAGATGTGTTTATTTATTGAGAAATTATCTAGGAGTACCTTTTACTGGGTCTAAGTTGAAGATTACTCAGGTTCAATCTTTGAAGGATCGAATTCTTAATTGCCTGAAAGCATGGAATGGAGGTATCTGTCTCTCTCAAGGAAGGTGACTCTCATTAGGTTAGTCTTGTCTTTTATTACTATTCATACTATTTCAAATGTTGTGGTGCCCAAAAGTTTTTTAGTTTGGTTTGATTGTACTATTCAATGTTTTTTATGAGGACACAGAAGCAAAAAATGCTCTACTCATACAATAAAATAGGAGGTTATTCATAAGCCAAAGGTGAAGGATGGTTTCGGAATTCCAAATATTTTTATTTGGTGGAATGCTCTTTTAGACGATTAGCTGGGATGTTATTGCTTCATCCGTCTTGTTTATGTGCAATAGTTCTCTTTGCTAAATATAAATTTTTCGATGATTGGGCCTCTTACTCTCCTCCTCGGAATGCTTCTTCATCATGGAAAGCCATTTGTAGAGTCGCACCTCTACTATGTGGGAATCTTTTATGGTCCATTAGAATGAGAGAAGCTATAAATGTTATTTCCCAACCATGGTTCTCAGTTACCCCTATTAATAGGAGACCGATGCCTTATAATATTATTGCTTAGGACTTTATTTCTACATTAAAGGATCTAATTTGTACCCGAGGTCTCGGAATCAGAGCCTGTTGGAAGACATCTTTCCTGCGGGTTTAGTGAAGGAAATGCGGGTTTAGTGAAGGAAATCATTAGTACTTCTGTATGTGGAATGGATCAGAGAGATATTCTTTATTGGGCTAATGGATATAAGACCACCATACCACTGGGAGAGATCATTATTCTTCTATAGGGAGGCTGCAGTAGACACCAAAAACCTCAAACGAAGAAACCTCAAGCAAAGAAAACCTAGAAGTTGAAATGTTAATAAAGGGTTCTTCTCTTTATTTGAATGTTACGGCAGAATGGGCTTTCAATGTTAGCCTTATTGTTCAGTTGATTGTCATTTGTGTCTCATATTTGCCAACATTATGAGAGAGAGGTAGAATCTCTTGACCACTTTTTTATAAATGTGGAGGGTCCATTGAGGTTTAGCTTTGCATGTGACAATTTAAGGTTCTTGATTTCCTCTTTTTTCTCATCAAATATGGGTTTCCTTTTTCTAACTCCTCGACGCCTTGAGATACAGGTATTGCAAACTTTTACTTGCTATCATTTATAATGGATTTGGAAAGTTCAACTTGAGTTTTACTTCCAAGGGAAGTTGTTTAATTCAAGGTGTATAGTGCAACAGGTTGGGGAACGCTATTGAATTCCCTTATTCAAAAAACATTGGTCAAAATTGTGTGCCTAGTCCTTGGGGGTACCATTCCACAAACGAATATGGATCACTTTAAATATGTTTCTTAGGTACTCTCTTAGTTAGATTTTTTAAAAATCAACTTTGATGAATCGATTCATCCGAAAGGAGCGAATGCAAGTATGGCTATTCAGGATCATTTTGGATAATAGCCGTTTATTGCAGTTATTCTTGATTTATCTATATCTGTACCTATTGTTGAGTTAAACTGAAGCTTGACATGGAGTGAAGATTCTAATCTAGATATTTCAAACTTCGCATTTAATACTGAAAGGGAATTTAGCAACCGTGATATCTTGGCTAGAAGGAAAGACTTCTTGTTGGCATCCCTGCGTCATTTGATTGATACCATCCAAATAATCTCAAGAGTTTTATTGTCAATCAACACACGTATAGAAAAGCAAATCAAGAGAACAACTTCCTTGCAAACTGCGCCGAGCTTCCCTTTTTTTTTTTTTTTTTCTTTGTATTTTATAAATAAATAAATAAATAAAACCATAACATTTCCCCGTAAGTTAGATAATTGTTGCAGCTGCCTACTTTTTGGCCAGTTCTTTGAGCATATATGCATCCCTTTCACCTGGTAACAAGCCATCACCAACCGCTAAAAATAAGCCGATTCCACGTGTGAGCGAGGCCTATGATACTGTTGTCAACTGGTGCAGTGCACAGCTTTGCTTGCGAAAAACACCAATCCAGCGACAGCTGCCATGTCCTCAATTTCTCAAATAAAAATAAAACATTTAAATAATAATTAAATCAAAAGTCACAACCGAACGGCTGTTTTTATTTTTTATAGTCTTCGTGGTTCCCAAGATCATGCGAAACACGTCGATGTAACGACGACGACGATGACGACGATGATGGTGCGATTTCAAATAATATAAAAACTAAATTTATTTGAAAGTTAATTCTATCGCCATCGTCCACTGATATCCGCCGCCCGATCGAGATCAAACGACAATCAGAAGTCCTTAAGGAGCTTGCGGACCTGCTCGAGCGCGACGAAGAGCACCACCGTGTAAGGCCCCTGGCGAGAGACGGTGGGGATGAAGCCCTTGTAGAGCGCCATCGGCCCCTCCGCCCTCACCATCTTCAGCGCGCAGTCGAGCGCTCCGGCGTACGGTGGCGCCGCCCCCTTCTCCACCTTCATGTTCATCACCCTCGTCTTCACCACGTCCACCGGGTTCGACGCCATCGCCGCCACCATCCCGGCGGCGAAGCTCGCCGTCACGTGCGTCCCCAGCCCGTCCCCCATCAGGCCCCGCGCCAGGATCGCCTCCTTCGCCTGGTCGTACGTCGCCAGCTGCGACGCCGTCACGATCATCGCCCGATTTACAGTCAGCGCCGACCCGCGCCACAGGCTCCGCACCCCCTCGCTCCTCACCATCCGCGAGATCGCGTCCACCACGCTCTTGTAGTTCCGCCGCTCCGCCGCCGGGAGCCGGCCATCGGCCTGCATCCGGACCATGGCAACGTCGGCGGGGTTCCCGACCGCGGCGCCGATCCCGCCGGCGATGAGGCCTGCGGCGATCTTGCGGTGGAGCGGGAGGGCGCCACCGTCGCCGGCGGGGGACCACTTCTCCTTGAGGATGTCGTAGAGCCCCATGCGGGTGGTGGAGTAGAGGCCCTGGCGGAGGACGGTGGCCGAGACGCCGGAGAAGAGGGCGGCGGGGCCCTCGGAGCGGAGGATCTGGGCGCCGACGGCGAGCGGACCGGGGCGGGGAGGCGGCGGGAGAGTGGCGGAGGCGGTGGGGTGGAAGGCGAGAGCGGGGCGGAGGGTGGAGACCGGCGGGCTCAGCGTCTCCCCCTGGAGCTGCATGCGAACCTTGACGAGGTCGAGCGGGTGCGTCGAGCAGCCGGCCACCATGGAGGCGATGCCGCCTTCCACGAATCCTTTTAAGCCCATCTCCAGATCAGAAAATTAGAAAAGTAATGAGAGGTTTTGTTATTAGATCTGGGGGACGAGAGCAGAAAGGAGAGAGATAAAGTGGGGGGATTTTGGTTAGAATTATTTCTATTTCTGTTACCGTTGCCTATTGGAGTTGGTGTTCATCTCTCTGGAGACAAGGAGATGGGAGTGGAGGGCGAGGGCTATCGAGGAGGACTGTGGGACGCTGGTTCTCTGAGACATATGAAGGGATCTTGTGATAGGACGAACTGGGAGAGCAAAGGTGAGGTGAGGAATTTATGGGTGGATTGAGATGGACAGAAGAGGAAATGAAATAGCGGCAAGGGCGTCTTACCTGGTGACGGTAGGATTCTATTTTATATTTTGTTTCCTTCTTCTTTCTCTACGCGAGGACGAGACCGGTTCGTGCTTGACCTTGACGCGGGGCTTTGGATGCCCCATGGCTCCTTCGCGCGAGTGCGCGGACCCATTTAGGGTTTGGAATTTTTTTTCGCCTTTGGGAGCGATGTCTGTCGTTGGATTTAAATCGGTGGAGGATCGGACGGCTGCAGCGGAGCCAGCGTCGGGGATCGCAGAAGGTGTAGTGGGATTCGGAATCTCCTTCGATCCGCGGCTACTCGTCCAGTTGCCGTACCATTGGCGGCACCTGAGCTAATTTCGACCGTGGACCCCACGACCCAACAAATCACAGGTCGGAAGGTCGTGGGGTCCGTCTCGTCGAGCAAAAAGCGGGCGGATAAAATTAGTCTCGGCCGTAATTAATGGTGGGGCCCAGTTTTCACCAGTGATTGGAGCGGTCCGTTCGGTTCGGTTCGGTGCGGTGCACCGGAGGGGCCGGCGTCGAGAGATCCAGTGGTGGGAGACGCCTTTGTTTACGAGTTGTCAATTTTTCCTTGCCATCCACGTGTCTACAACGAGTTGAGGAAAAAAAAAAAAAAGGTACGACGCAAGTGTGCAACGCCGGGGCGGAAGTTGGGCCGACGAGCGAACGAGAGCCATCCAAATCCGCGCTTATATCGCGTGGATCACAATGAGTTACATGGTCGGTCCGCTCATATCCCATTGTTAGCGCGCTTACATCCCATCGTCGGCCTGTTTCATGTGAAGGCTGCCTCGCAGCATGTCTAAGACTTGAAAGTTTCGTACGTAGAAAGCTTCTCCAGTTTACCAGCGGCGTCGTCCGCCACCTATAATTTCTGATTGTTACCGTTTAATTATATATTTATATATATATATATATTAAAAATATTAAATATTCATTAAATAAATAATTATTATACCTGATGTCAACAATAAACAATTATTCATATTAAAATAAAATATTAATTATTTTATTAATTTTAATTTATTTATAAAAAGTTAAAATATGGAAAGTTAAATTGTAAAAACTGAAAATTTAGCATCAAAATAAATTTTGAATGAAAATTTATGAGTCAAAAATTATTTTAATTTTTTATTGAATAGATAATCTACACAATAAGTTGAATTAAATTAAATGAACCAAAACGAGTTAAACTGGAATAATTTTTGACTGGAATCATCCTAAACTGGAAGCGACAGGTACCCGGTTAAATAACCTGTACAAGTTTGCATGAAAAAACCTCTTTGAATGGCAGGCAGAACCTACCATACCATTGTGATAAGACCAAAATAAGTAGGCCTTTGCAAGTTTTATTGCCTGCTTGCCTTAACGGATCCATCTCTAGTTCCAGATATTTAGTTCCATCATCTCCTTGATCCCCACATCCAAGCATAAGCACAAGTTTTTATTAGAATATTTTGATTCAGATTTTATTTTCTTATAAGTTATTGTATTCTTATCCTATTCCATAACTGTTGGTGTACAAGAAGATTTTATTTTTATCTATTCTATATGTAATAAAGGATATCCAATGTGAAAATTATCTTTTTATTAAGTTCTCATTTGGAATTCTATTAAAGATTCATTCTGATGGTGTTGAGCGCATGCTTCAATCCATAAGCTTCTTTAAACTAATTTTTGTGATTAATTTTTTTTATTCTTATTTGATTTATTATTATTGATAATGCATACTCCTAACTTAATAGAAATATTATTTATTTCCTTAACTAATTTTTTTTCAATATTTTTAGAGAGGAAATGATTTTTCTATTAATTTAAAATTTTCTTTTTATGTTTTATAATATGGATATTATTAATTATCTATCTACTAAGCTTGAAAAATTTACAGACCATTTTTTTTATGTTGGCAACAACATATGAAAATTTGGCCAAATGAATTGGATCTTTATTTTGTGATTCAAAAGGGTATTAAAGAAAAATATTCTGATAAATCTATTATTGATGGTTCAACTAGTGGAGGCTCATTCTCTACGGTAAAAAAGATGATTTTAATGAAAAAGATATTTTGTACCATGGCAAAATTTTGAGTGCTTTGTCTAATAATATTTTTTGTTATTTTTTACAATACTCAAACTAATATAGAATTTTGGGAAGGACTAGAATATAAATATGGCACTGAAGAAAAGGATTTAACTAGGTATTCTGTTGAAAGGTGGCTTGATTTTATGGTAAATGAAAAATCTGTTTTTGAACAAATTAATGAATTTGAAGACATTGTCTTCAATATGAAAATAAAAGGGATTGAAATTAATGAAACAATTCTTATTACACCTCTTATTATAAAATTGCTATCTTCATAGTTTGATTTTTCTAGAGGCCTCAAATAAAAATCAGAAAATTTCATTTTTAGTGAATTGTTGTTGGCTTAAGGATTGAAGATAAACATCTGCCTTATAAAACTAACTATGAACGTCTGAATTTTAGGCTAAGGTGCATACAGCTTAAAATTTTAAGAAAAAAAAAAGACCTTTTAAGAATAACAATGGTATAAGAAATTTGGCCAAATAGTACTTTCAAATGGCTTTTAAGTAAATAAATTTAATAAATTTATTTACATAAAACAATTTAATGTTGTTTGTGCTATTCTTCATTTATATGTTGATGATATTTTAATTTTTGGTACCAATTTGGGTATCATTAAAGAAACAAAATTTTTCTTGTCTAATAATTTTGAAATGAAGGACCTTGATCCAGTTGATGTTATTTTGGGTATTAAACTAATAGCGGCATTATTTTAAGTCAATCACATTATCTAGAGAAATTATTAAAGAAATTTAATTATTTCAATATTATATGTGTGTGTAGTCCATTTGATTCTAATATTAAACTAAAGAAAAATGAAGGATAAATATTCTCAAATTATTAGTTCTTTATTACATTTAACTAATCATACTAAACCTTATATAATTTATGTCATTGGTAGATTGGGTAGATATACACTTAATTCCAATGACACATTGTATAGCTTTAGAAAGAATTTTTAAATATCTTAAAGGAATTCTAGATTATGGAATTCATTATATAGGTTTTCCTTTAATAATAAATGTATTTAGTGATGCTAACTATATTTCAAAACCAGATGAAATTAAATCTACTAGTTGTTATATGTTAGGAGGAGGTATATTATCTTAGAAGCCTGTGAAACAAATTATTATTTCTAGATCTACTATGAAAGTAAAACTTGTGGCGTTAAATGCGGCTAGTATTGAAGTTGAATGGCTTAAGAATTTTTTATCTATATACCAATACTACCTAAGCTTATACCTCCTATTGCCTTACATTGTGATAGCCAAGCTACAATAGCTAAGGCTCAGAGTAAAAATTTTAATGAAAAAAAAGGAGATATTTAAAGATGAGATATAAATCTATTAAAAATTTGATATCTCATGGTGTAATTGCTTTTGATTTTATTATGTTTGAAAAAAATGTTGTGGAATCACTTACAAAAGGACTAGTGTGTCTTATTTAATTATCGAGGGGAATGAGATTGAAGTCGATAAGTTAGTCATCAGAGTGGACATCTATCTTCAGAAGTACAGAAAATTCATGAATAAAGTTCAACAGGTGATAACGAAATTGTAGGATGACTAAAAAGAATACTAAATAATTTTTTATATTTTATGATGTGTTTCCAGGTCCTATTCTTATGGTGAAGTATTTTTAATCATGACAATTAGGAAGGAACTTTAAATAAACTCAACAGTAGATTATCTTCCCATTCATCATATTGATGGGTTGCCACTATAGGAGATTGGGCTGCTCTCTAAAGATAATCATGAAACGATCGTAATGTGCAACACTAGTTAGAACTTTGATGATTATCCCTATCATGTGATGTATGGTAAGTTTAAGTATAGTTAGAAAGATCTACTTCAAGGCATATGTGACTATGGTTTGCTTAGGTGAAAACTTATTTATATTAATTATTTACATTGAGTATATAGGTTTAAACCTGAAAGATGTATAATTAAAATTTTAAATCACATGGATGAATGTTGAAATGTTTTGATTTAAAATTTGTTTTCCTATCTGCTCTCGTAAGTTATATAATTCTTACCTTTATCCTATCATATAGCTATTAGTGTACAAGAACAAAGGATAAACCCTATCTCCATACATGAAGACTATTTTATTATGCGGTTCCCTCTACGTACTTTGGGTTCTGCACGCATGAATCTAATGGAGAACAAGACATTCATCCCGATGTTGTGCTGCTGTTTCTCTCTTCAATTCATGAACTTTTCTAAACTAATTTGTTTTTTATTAATTTTAATTATTTTAATTTGATTTATTATTATTAATGCATATTTTTAAATTAATAAAAATAAAAATAACAATAATATTATTATTTTCCAGCAGTTCTGCTGCTGAGAACATGTCCCAGAATCCATCCGCTTTGCAGTTAGACTTGTCGGAAATCCGAAATAATTAACATGAGACCTGAATCTCAAACTTTGTCCATGGTGAACAGAGGTAAGAGTTAACAGCATTTGGTAATGGTCAAGCAAAGACTTCTATGAACAGAGGTGAGAGCTAACTGAATTTGATAATTGTCAAGAAAAGACTTCTATGAACAGAGGTAAGTGGTAACAGCATTTGATAACTGTCAAGCAAAGGCTCGATGCTTACATAACCATGATCCATAATCTGACATATTGTAGATAATTTGATCAGCCATTGTTCAAGAATGTGTCTATAAAATGTTTAACATGTGAGAACTTGCGAACTATGCTACATGCCATAGTTTGAGCTGAGGTTTTTCATTCAGCCTTCCATCAAGCTAAAGAATCTTATTATCTAGTATTGCAGCTCTTGATAAAGGAGCTCACCAGAGAATTAATGCCACTTTCCATAACCTTAGCATAGCTACCACAGAAGCAACTCAGAAGCAACCAAGAACAAAGATCCTGATAATTTTCTCAGTCCTCTGTCTTATTTGTGTACTCTTTTGACAAATTAAGGAATCCATTCCCTAGCATATCTATGGATGAGAGAGCCCACTGAAAGTATTTTTTGGTATCCAAGTTCACTAAAAGTTTCAAGGCTGCTTACCCCAAACCATATGTCAAGCACGGTTACCCATAAAAGCCCAAGTCAAAAAGGTTCTTGTGATGTTGAAACCAAACACAAACTAGTTGAGAGCTTCACTATTCTTTAATTTAAATTAACGAAATTTGAGTCCCCACTTCACTTGAATTAAGAAATTTAAAGTTCTGATTTCATTCTAGGGTTTTATCACACCTTTCCCTTATCTTGGTAAAGAAAGAAAGCACTTCATCATTTGGTCTCACCAAATGCCCAAAGCTTTATTGGTCTCAGATAGACTATCCATAGTTACAGTAACAAAACGCAACAATATAAATCAAATGGCCCTTAGCTGAAAAATATATGGGGGAATAGGGTCTAAACTACTCCCTTGCATCACTCCAACACAAAACCCATACACAATATCAACAGAACTATCCAATCAACATGTTTAGTACAATTCCTGTGCATATGAAGAAGAAAAATATAACTCATCAAGAGGACTGATACTGGGCAGCTCACATGACTGATACTGTAGTCGCTTAAACTTCCCAAAAGCATCCTGCAGTCATATGAAAGATATAACATGTTTAGTGTATCCTAATATAAGGAGATAGACCATATTTTTAATCAAAGATCACTGCATTATAATTTCTTGAATATGTAATATAGAAAATGTCTTGCATCCCTATAGTTCCTTTTTCACAGCATTTGCAAGCAAAAACTATGAATTAATAGCTTGAATTGAAATCATGTGAGAACCAGTCAAGCTAGTTTATTATCAAGACAAGTCCTCTCACAGCTCAATTATACATAGCAGCAGGTCATTTGATTTTTAGCTATCTACTATTATAGAATTATAACGTTGACAAGTTAAATCATGAGAAATGCTCTACATGTATTTTAGGATGCTTCGGTAAAAAGTAAAACACTAGTTGCACGATAGAACCTTTGTTGAATATGGAAGATTGGACAGTATCAGTAAACATTCCACCCAATCTTTCTTTAGCTTCCTGGTTTCTTTTAAATATCAAAAGCTTTATCTTGAAATAAATTATTAAGAATGGAAGGATGCTTTGTAACTAAGGTAATGATATATCAAGAGTTAGACTAAATTAATTCAGTTCCTCCACAATTCAGTTCCTTCACTCTATACTAGAGCATATACCAAACTGTTTCCTGATGTTAGAAACATATTTGAGGATATTCTCTCCCCATTTTTTCTCAAATTTCATTTTCATTTTCAAGGTCTCATATCTTGCTTTCAAATAAAAAAATGCTTAAGTTACATCGTAAAAAGTGTCTATTATTTTCAAAAAAATCATTTTCATCAACTGCTTCTAATTTTTCCTTGATATGATTACCTACCCCAGTCGTTGTTATGGCTCAAGTTCTTCTCAGTCTGCAGTTGAAGCCTGTACTCTTCACTGTTTTACTATTCACCAAAGCATGCACACCACTACATTAATAAGAAGTAACTAATTCCCAATTGCATAAAAATAGCTCCTTGATGAACCTATGTAATTGTAATTTCTGTTCACAAGCAAATGTGTTCAACTATCGCATGTGCTGGATGAAGTTATGCTCAGTGCCTCTCTAGCATAATATACATGCTTCTGACAATAATTTCAATCTGCCACAAAAAATAATCTCACTCAGTTTTACAAAACACCTCACCTGTGGCTTCAAGAATAATGAGATTATTTACCTGCAAAAAAAAAAAAAAAGGGAGATTATTAGGAAAACCTTGCAATACTTACTGTGGTCTGTCTTTACCTCCTTTAGATGTTTCTTTGAGGTAGTATAGCTGTTCTCACTGAAAGTTGTACTATGTGATACTATGCTAGAAAGTTGCTTAGCATCAAGACAGCAACTAGGGAAACAAAAGCCACTGTTATACATTCAATAATAACATGATTAAGCCAGCACTGCAATCATAGACCAAAGTTTCAGAAAGGAAGAAAAGAGGAGATCAATTCACAAGAGTATTAATGACAATACTTACAAAATATCCACCTAGAAAGGGCTGCTTCTTGGTGAAAAAATTATAGGGAGTTTTTCATGTAAGAATTAATCAGTGCATAATTACAACTTTAACATGATCATTCATTAGCCATTACATGATTTGAAAGAGCATCCTCTTCGATGAATTCAAGTAATAAATGATTACGGAGAGAAAACACTGAATCTAATATGATTACGGATCACATTGATGCACTGCTGTGAAGGCTAACACTGTTGTAAATCTAATATGATTAGCAAGAGATATTTATTAATTAATCGAGGCATGTGGTTATTGTCCGATCGTGCCTCTTGGAAGCAATTGTTCTGTGCAGTAGGATAATGACAGCTTATACAATATCCGAACTCTACAAATGTGCACTCATAATGCAAAGAGACATACGACTGCTTAAATCCTCTCCTCAAAATGAGAAAAAACAACTAACGGAAAGCTTGAAAGTTAAAATAAGAGAAAACTAAAAGCTAGCTATAAAAGAGTTTGGTTCATTCTCTAAAGGTTAATGCATGAGGATAATTATAAGGTTGAGAATGGATCAATTAAGATAATTGTAATTGATTACAAAGTCGGGCTGGGCTACAAATCAAATGAAGAATCAATGATAGTAATTGATCAGCAAATCAAATAATACCTTGATTTTGTCACATGCAAAACTTAAAAGTATGCCATATTTTTCATACCAAATTTATCAGTCTATAAAAAAATCAGACTCCCTGCTAAATTTATAAGTCTATACAAATGAAATCTATCATCTTTAATATGCCAAATTTATTAGTATGCAAATGTCAAGTAAGTTTCTAAAATAATTTTAATTTTTAAAATACCGTTCAGAGCCACCTCGACATGACCTGATACCAAAGAAACCATCGAAATGAAATAAAACTGGAGCGAAGAAATCGGAATCAGGGGAGTTTGGTGGTTGGGGCCGGGGACGGGGACTGGACGTGGAGGTTCTGGAGGGCCCAAAGGAGGGCGTTCATGCTCTTCTCGCTGCCGTCGACGGCGACGACCACGCAGCCGAGATTGCCGGTCGCCATGGCGAAGGCTGGGGAGGAAGAAAATCCAACTCCATCTCTATACCCGTCCGTATATTTTGCTGTGGATACGCATTCATTCATTTCATGTAGTCTTTTCTGGCTTCTTGCATGCTATATATTCCAGTTGGGCAGGTCACTAAGTTAAGCATCCTCCATGTAGTCTTAGTCGACAGCTTAGCTGGAGGAGCTTGGCAAGGTGAAACGTTTTGAGAATTTTAGGTTGAACATATAAGCATAAATATAGGAGATGAGCGTAAATTAATGAGTATTCCATAAACGTCGTAACCGTGTCTAGATTGCGTTGGCAATGGAACTGTTGTTGTGTTATGAACTGTTATAATCATTGTAACGCTCTTTGTTTTGCCACGAGAGTTAATAAATTTTTAGTGTTAAAATAGTCATTATAATAATAGACATTGTAATGCATGCTGACAAAACAAACGCATGGCACTATTTTTTAATCATTATTCACTTGATAAAAAATACTAATGTTTTAAACTGGATACCTCTTTTATTATTAGAAAGAAATTATATTAAGCCAAGACATCAATCAAGATAAAAATTTTATAATGAGGCACTTCTATGAACTGGATGCAAGGTGATGCAGCACGATGCAGGTAAAGAGAATGCTGGAATTTAGCAGATTAATTATGATTTTTTTAACTAAAATGCAGTTGGCTAATGATCCTAAAAAAAAGAACTCTCGGAGAAAAAAAGACCGAGCTAGGCTAGACAGACTAGACAAGCATGAAAGCAACAATACGGGAGATAGAACTTTTAAGATAATCAAGACGGTCAGGATCGTAAAAGTTGAGAAACTTCTAGTTAGAACGTGCTCTACTCTTTTATTAAATCAGAACTTAAGAGGAGAGGGATGGTAACTTACCAAACGATGATTCTCTTGAAAGGCTGTCGATGAGATCCCTCAGCTAGAGATCGGAATCTGGATGACGAGGCTAACTTTCGCTGGAAGGTATTCTGATCTCGATTCTGGAGGCAAGGACGGCTAGGGTTTGGATTTGGGGGGATTAGAGAAGATGAAAGAAAACAATAAGGGCTTCACACCCACTCCTTTCCGAAGTACCAGAGCCTTCACAGCAATGGAAAAGAACTTCAGAAATTTTCTCATTAATTGCTCCCTTCATTTACAAGAGAAAGATTTTTTTATAACCCTTTCATGTCAATACAAGTTAAATCATTCATTTTAAGTACATAATTGACACATATTGTAATGTATGTCATGTGATTCTTCTTGAGGAGGCAGAGATCTCTGCATGTTTTATCTGGGACGGCCAAAAAGAGAGAGTGGCTGCAATTTCCAAGCTTGTAGAGGAGGGGAACTACTTGAGAGAGGGAAAGAATGGGCGTCCCTTGATTTCTCCTGCCATCTTTGACTGGGCGGCAACCTTCTTCTATCTGGGGCGCATGAAGATTTTTCAATTAGAGAGGGGCAGTCAATTTCTTCCATAGATGTTTGCCAGGGGACCACATGATAAGTGTGGAAGGTAATGGGTGCCCAAAAAGCTTCCGTATAAGGGTGGGTGGCATGAAGAAATGAGGAAGAGGATGTTGGCTCCTAGATTCCTTCCTAAATTGATGTGGGCCGGCTCCTTGCTCTGCTCTGGTGATGCCATGTGTCCCGGAATGGTCCAAGACATGTGTCATTGCATGGTTGATGGGTCTTCTCTTGGGTCTTCAAGGTGAACCTTCTCTTGACTTATTACATGACTCAATGAAAGAAAATAACACTTGACACTTGATTAACTCCTAAATTCTAACAATGAACCAAGCTAACTAACACAACTGGACTCGATAAGGACTTTAAGAATAAAGAAAAGGACTCTCATAAATAAGAGATACATAAGGAACCCTGAAACCTCTGTCTTAATCTGGTGCCTGCACCAATTCTCCCGAGCTGGAAAGAACTCGATCCGGTCGAGTAAGGGTTAGTTTGACTTTGGTATTTCTCTAAGAGGTCTGGGTCTGTGTTGCAGATCTTCTTAGGTAATTCACGAGTCCTCTGATTCCGGCCGACCTTGCCAACGAACCAAATATCTTTGATAACCTTTATTGCAGGTTGCGACAGCTTGGTCATCCAGAATCCTCTCAATCCTATCCTTCCTCTCAGGCCAATTAATAGGTGGACACTCAGGGGTGGGTTCGCTCTCAAAGGAAGAGTCAGGTCCAAACGGCTCACTGGGTATCATCGCTGGCTCCCTATACTCAACAAGGTCTGAAATATTGAAAGTAGAGTTAATGCCTAACTCAGAAGGTAACTCTAGTACATAGGCATTGGATCCTACTTTCTTGATCACCCTAAAAGGAATAGCTCGACGAGCATGCAACTTTCTGATGGTTCCGAAAGGAAACCGTTCAGGCCTTAACCTAATCATGACATAGTCTCCCTCAACAAACTCTTTGACTCTTCTTTTGGAATCAGCCAACCTTTTATATGTTTCATTACTTAGATTAATCTTGTCGCTAATTTTCTTATGCAAATTTTGAATATGCTGTGCAAAGGACTTTGCAGACTCGGAGACTCGTATGTGAACAGGAAGTGGGATTAGGTCAAGTAGTTTGTTGGGCTTATACCCATGGATAATTTCAAAAGGGCTCTTGCCAGTGGACCTATTGACCGAACAGTTGTAGGCGAACTCTGCTCTAGGTAACAGTAAATCCCAATTTCTTGTGTTCTCACCTACAAGGCATCTCAGTAAATTTTTCAGGCTACGATTCACTATCTCGGTCTGGCCATCGATCTGGGGGTGATAGGAGGTGGAAAAATTCAACTTGGTTCCTAACTTATGCCAGAGGGTCTTCCTAGCAGTCAACATCCAAATGACTGAACCTCCCTTGATCTCTTGCTCTAATTTCTTATCATTAATTAGGTTCAGTCCAGGCTTCTTTTCCTTAAGGCTGCTAGATCCTCTCTTGGTGGGGTCATTAGGTGGGGTAGGGTAAACCACAATTTTTTTTTCCATGATGGGTGAATGAACATGAATTAGATTTACCGAACAAAGTAGCATCATGATCGAAAAGCCATGGTCTGCCTAAAATAATGCTACTCACTCCCATAGGTAATACATCGCACCACACCTTTTCCTGATAAGATTGGAATTGGATTTGGACTTGGCATCTAGTGTCGGGACTCTCCCCGACACATGCCAACTTATAGAAATTTGACTAGAGTTCTACTAGTCTTATGGTATGGACCATAAGGCACACATGAACCCTATCAAATTCCCATAAATTACATGCTTAACATATATAATCCTGTCAATAACATTTAACCTGCTCAGTTAATTTATATATGTCATCAAACAACAACAGCTAATTTATTTGATCCTGCTCAGTTTACAAACATCTTATACATACACATCACTATTCATCTCCAGGCCAAGTTTGATATTTACATCATATAATTATAACTTCACAGATATAATTATACATATATCATCATCTCAATCACCACTCTTAATATACAAAAATATACCTTATAATCCCTTTTTATATCCACCAACTCTCTCCCCAAGCACTAATAACACATACAAAAATTTCGGTACTGAAACTAAGATGCTAAGCCCACCTGCTTAGTCTTTGAATATTTTAAACTCAGCTGCTAGCCCCGAAGAATTTTTAACACTGATCTGAAATAAAAATGTGAACACAAGAGGGGTCAGACCTAAGTCCCAGTGACTGGATAACCATCTAACTATGACAAGAAGTTGAGAATCACGTTATAAGCTCATAAGTATATCAGCGCAACCTATCGCAATCGATACATAAATTTTTATAAATGAGATAAGTTAACTTATAAGTTAGTTTATGCTTCCAATAATATAATTTAAATAAAAAATTATCACATTTACAAAATTCCCTGATGATGGGCTGGGTGTGCTACCACTAAGGTACATTCCTACAATTGCCCTCCTGCAGGTGTACTCTCGGTGGGTGAGTGTACTGAGCGCCGAGGATCCCCGCACCACATGGCACCCCTCACATGTGCGGTTCACCCCAGGTGTGAACTTGTCCCTTTTCCCTGGGCCTCCTGGTTCCCCTCCCTTGGGCTAATATCTTTGAGCCACCTTGGCTCATATTGTATCCTAGCTCTTTACTGAGCTGTGATTCTTTGCCCCACTGGGCTGCTTGCAATCTACCCCACTGGGCTGATCTAGCTTGTACTCCCCCCTGGCCTAGGGATCATAGTACGATCGAGTCGCAAGGAGGTGCCGGCTATAATAGTGTGTGCAATGCCCATGCTATGGCACAGTCTACAGGGTGATCAGCCCCATAGATGCCCCAATGCTATTTATGTTGTATGCTGTAAAAATACTCAAGTATAAGTTTATAATCCAATATACAATCAACTATAATTTCTTGAAACATTTCTATTCATGCATGCCCATGCATTACTTTGAAATATAACTTCTGAAGGAAAATTTCCATGCTTTACTGAAACATATGTTTTATCCAAGAAATGCTTTTTTATGAAACTCTATACTTTGCTGAAACTCATGCTTTGTCTAAAACTCATATCTTGCTTTAAAACATGCTGTAAATCCATACTTATTCTTTAAACTCATGCATTGCTTTTAAATATGCTTTACAAACATAATAACATTATAACTGGTTTCTTATTTCTCATATTTGATTTCTGAAGATACTATACTTAGCATAATATACTCATTTTGTAGCAAAATATCACTATACTATTATGAAACATTTCACGAGATAGATGAGAAACCTACTCACCTGCTATTTCTTCTTTTTCACAGTTGCTATCCCTCTTGAAAAGGTTCCTTTACTTGATTTCCTTGACCTATATTACCACATATAAATTTATTTAGGCGACAGATACCTAGGTTTTTCCATGAAACATGCATGCATGCCCCTTAAATGCATACCAAAATTCTCTACCTTTTCCTCTATCAAACATAAATCCTTATCATTTTCATAACATGAAATCCTCTCTTATTTCTTTTCCTTTTCTCTCTAACGCATGATTTTGTCATTTATCTAAAACCTTAGAAGGTTTAGGGTTTACCTTAAGGATGACAAGAAGAGAAGACACCAAGCTTTCTTCCTTTCTCTTCCTCCTTTCTTCTTCTTCTTCCTTTCTTTTTCTTTTTCTTCTTTCTTTCTTTTTCCCCACGGCTGAAATTTTCTCTCCTCTTCCACCGCCCTCGTCTCCCTCACTCTTGATTTTTCTTACGATGGATGAAGGGAAGGATTAAGGGGTTTTTTAAATGCCTTGGCAAATCCCCAATTTACCCTCAAACAAATCTCCAAAATGCCCTTTTAAAGTCCACAGGCATACCTCTTCACCATGCATTTTTTACCCTTCTCCACTCATGAAAAAGCCCTTGACGAATTTCCTCTTTACCCTTGGAGAAATTTGCGAACGACGGTAGGATCCTTTTTTCCACTTTACCCTTAATCAAATTTTCAATTGATTTTGGTATCCTTTCCCTTTATACCCCTTACCAATTGTTCAAATGACATTGATAAAATTTCAAAAGTGCCCTTTCATTCATGATAAATTTTATGCTTCAAGATTAGGATACTGCTTTGAAATTCGGGATGTTACATCTAGACTTAATGGGTATGGAGGTTGAATCTATCCAAGATACCTTATAGGGGTTGGGGTGGGGAATCGGTGCTAAGCCTAAGGTTTTAACTACATTAGTTGAGATGGCGTTAACACAACTCCCACTATCAATTATGATCTTGCAAGCCTTATCCCCTAGTTTGACAAAAGTCTGTAGGATGTTAGTCCTACGCCAGTCTTCTTGAATCTTGGTTTGGGATAGGATGCATCTCACCACTCCTAATAGGTCAGGCTCTATGGGTGTCTCTTCTTCCTCATACTCATCTACAAGACTTGGGTCAACCTCATCCTGATAAGCTTTTCTGCATTTTGAAGGAGTTCCCCAGCAAAGGAAACTGTAAGATTAGCTCCATCACCGATCTCCTCCTGTTGAGCCTTTCCTGCCAGCACCAAAATCTTCGCAGCAAGATGCTGGACCTCAAGCTCATTCACGATAGTGGCAGCATCATTTGTTACAAAGAGCTTGTCCAGATGATTGATGACCATTTTGTTCATACCATTAGGGCTAAGAGAGGTGCGGTTGATGATGGAGAGCTGCTTGCAAGTGTCGATGTTCTTGAGCACCACCTCGTCAAGCCCCGACAGATGCTTGTACCCTTCCTTGAGCATTGCCTGGATCCCATACGGTTGCATCTGGAACCCCATCTGGCCCTCCCCCTCTACTCAGCCCTAAACCAGCCGAATCGTGACGACGGAGAGCCGGACCTAGAATCCCTCGAGGGGCGGTGATCGAAACCCCAGAATCGGGCGTTTGCAATCAAAGACGATGGCCGAATGGGAGAAACCGAAGTGAAGAGCGGCAGAGATGAGAAACCCTCAGCTAGAGATCGAAATCTGAATGACGAGGCTAACTTTCACCGGAAATTATCCTGATCTCGATTCTGGAGGCAAGGACGGCTAGGGTCTGGATTTGGGGAGATTAGAGAAGATGAAAGGAAACAATAAGGGCTTCACACCCACTCCTTCCTGGAGTACTAGAGCCTTCACAGCAATGGAAAAGAACTTCAAAAATTTTCTCATTAATTGCTCCCCTCATTTACAAGAGAAAGGTCTTTTTATAACCCTTTCATGTCAATACAAGTTAAATCATTCATTTTAAGTACATAATTGATACGGATTGTAATGTATGGCATGTGATTCTTCTTAAGGAGGCATGGATCTCTGCATCCTTTATCTGGGACGGCCAAAAAGAGAGAGTGGCTGTAATTTTCAAGCTTGTAGAGGAGGGGGACCACTTGAGAGAGGGAAAGAATGGGCACCCCTTGATTTCTCCTGCCATCTTTGACTGGGCGGCAACCTTCTTCTATCTGGGGCGCATGAAGATCTTCTAATTAGAGAGGGGCAATCAATTTCTTCCATAGATATTTGCCAGGGGACCACATGATAAGTGTGGAAGGCAATGGATGCCCAAAAAGCTTCCGTATAAGGGTGGGTGGCATGAAGAAATGAGGAAGGAGGATGTTGGCGCTTAGATTCCTTCCTAAATTGATGTGGGCCGGTTCCTTGCTCTGCTCTGGTGATGCCATGTGTCCCGGAATGGTCCAAGACATGTGTCATTGTATGGTTGATGGGTCTTCTCTTGGGTCTTCAAGGTGAACCTTCTCTTGACTTATTACAGGACTCAATGAAAGAAAATAACACTTGACACTTGACCAACTCCTGGATTCCAACAATGAACTAGGCTAACTAACACAACTGGACTCGATAATGACTCTAAGAATAAAAAAAAGGGCTCTCATAAATCAGAGATCCATAAGGAACCCTGAAACCTCTGTCTCAATCTGGTACCTGCACCACAAGGTAACGATGGCTGACGCATGTTGGCAGGCTTGAAACCATAACGGTTTGATTCTTTTAAAGGCAATGAAGCAGATTTATTGGTCAACCTATCAAAAGAGGCTTGGATTCCCCTTCCCCCGGATCCAAGTGGCTGCCCAATTAGCGAGATAATTTATATTTGCTTCTAAGATTTACCCCGGATTCAATATAGAAGATAGGAGACATAATATATCCCTCAAGTATGAATGAGCACAGCTAGATTTTCCCCGAAGCTAAAAGATTATTGCAGAAGAGTCTCCTAAAATTATATTAGATTGTTGGAACTTGTCGAGGGCTACTCTCAATATAGTTTAGGCTGTCGTCAACTCTATGCAAGGTACAAAATTAAGAGAAGAGGAACAACAATTGCAAGCAAAATTTATCCTAAATGATCACGAATCACCGCTCCAGTGCTAGAAGAAGATTTTGGATGCATTGAACCATCAAACAACTATCAAAATTTACCTTTAAATAGCCGGGTTAAGAGGGTGACCTAGAGATTATTAGAAAAGGTACCATAGTTTGCGGTAAAAAGCCACTTGAAAAACCTAGACTATGGATTGACTAGAGAAAGAAATTCATCTACTCCAATTAAGACCTATCGTGCTATCCAAATGGGTCTAAAATGTTTGTTCTTAGAATAAGACTTATTTTTTATCTTCCATATCCATTATAGAGAATGAGAGAGAATCGTTTGGGCCTTGCTTAAAGCAGTTGTCTGATACGTAGTAGTCAAGCAGTCTCGTTTCACTGTTCGAAAACTTGAAATAAGTGGCTAAGGTATGCCCATGTTAACATAAAAATATAACAGTGAAAGAAGAGATGATCACTAGATTTACCATATCCTTCTTTGATTTGAGATCAAGATCTAATTGGAAATCCATCCATCTCTAACCGAACTATTGAATTCATTAGATAATGATTCCCAAATCAAAAAAGTATATGGTGCTATTTGATTTTTTTGGCAATCCTTTATCAGTTTATCTCTATTGGATAAAACTTGTTTTAATCAGAAATAATTTTATTATTGATATATCTGCAATTCAATATGGATAGATATATCCCACATACATATGTTTCTTCCTTCCTTTCTTTTTTTTTTTTTTTCAAGTATGATTTGGAATACTGAAATGTTGATATTCATTCTTTTTTTTTTTCGTTCTATCTCTTCTTTTTCGTATGAAATTAAAAAAATATCTTATTCTAATTTCTGTTGTGTATCTTTATCCCGATCTTATTCTTTTGTTAGGATCGATTCGCTCGATATAATTATTGCTTTCACTGACAAGAAGTCCAATGCTTGACTCACTGTTTGAAAATTTAAAATAAGTGAGTGGTTAAGGTATGCCCATGCTAATCAGGAACTAGCAACAGTAGAAGAAGAGATCATGACTGGATTAGGCTCCACATCTTTTGCAAATAGCTGAACTCTGATGTGATTCTCAGGGATAGAAGTGGGAAGACCCCCATGTCAGAATTTCCAAATAAAAAATTAAACTTCCTTGTAAGCTTTGATCTTTCAAATAAATCATGCTGCTGAGAGTGAGTTCATACCAGCATCAGAGTCCCATGGACCTCCATCAACAAGATTCGTGACTGGTAGTTACTGCCCCAACATAAGATATCTTTCAGGGAACCAACCCCCACAGCCCACAGGTGTATTCAGAATCTCCTCCAAGAGAGTTTGGAGAATGGCTGCTGCTCCAACAAGACATTGCTCCATTTTCCGTTGTCCAGTAGTAGCTTATCAATATTTGACAAGGAAAGGTAGGAGGAGTTAGCATCAAAAACAAGAGGAGGTCTCTTCCAGATTGGCAGCATAGAGAGCCAACGCTGGGTGTCAATAGAAATAGATTTATCATCAATGGAGAATTTGACTTGATGGGATAAAATAGTTGAAAAAGTACAGGTCTTACTCCATAGGACGGATGCACCTCGTGATGGTTTGTAGGTGGTTCAATCCTGTTGGAATCTATATTTTGCATGGAGCACTCGGGGACAAAGGCTCTCATGGATCAACATCAATCTGCAAGCATTTCAACCAATTAAAGCTGGCTCCACTGATCTGTGGAAGGAAATCCCAGCCCTCCCTCTTATTGAGATAAACAGATAGTATCCCATTCAGCAGCGTGAGGAGCTCTCTTATTAATATGATGACCACATAATATCATAGCAAAATATTTTTAGATTTATATTAATTATTTGAGAACAATAACTTAAAATTTAAAGTGATTTTCTAGCTCTTTCTAATGGACAGAAATTAGTCCTCCGGTTGTTGGATGCAAAGCTTAAAAATTACTAAAAATTATTCATAAATAATAATAATAATAATAATAATAATAATAATAAAATTAAGATATTGAATATTAAAAATAAAAATAAAGAATAAGTCTGGATCAAAGCATGCTAAACATTGCTTTAAGAGCTAATTTATATCCTTTCATACAAGTTGTAAATGAATTATTCTTAAGATATAATAATCTGTTTCGATTCGAACCTCCTATCATAAGCATGATCATATTGAAAGTACAATGTAGAAGCTTCTTTAGATGCTCAAGAACTTAAAAACTTAAGAAAAAAATTAGAGCATAAAATTTTTATAAAAAATAAAAGTACATAAATTATTATGCTTTAGGTTTCGAACCAAAAGGTTGCTTATAAGTTTGATCCAAAAATTGTCAGGCTGAAGTCATGTCCGTTTCAATCCCATACGAGCCTTTCAAACATGTCCTTAATGAAGTCATGGCATATATTTTAAAAAGAATTTTTATTAATTTAAAATTTTTCTTTCTTTTTTTAAACCAATTAATATTTTGCTTCCTCCTTCACTCAACTGTTGCGTTGGAGCTCTAGACTTGGCTGGAGGCCGGCGCCAGAGGAACTTCCCTACTAAGGTGTTAATGGTACCTTCCAAGGTGCCAATGGCACTTGCTGTTATGAAAAAAAAAAAAAAGTTTTTAACCATTTGGATGATAAGGAAAAGCACAATCGATCTTTATCATTAAATTCTCAACGTTAGATCAGTGTGGCACATCACTTCAATAAACCACCGTTGATTAGCATTCGAATGGCACTAGACCACAGTCTCCCTGCCTCTTCTCATGATGCACTCTAGATCCAGAACGTAATTAAAATTAATAACCGGTTAAGCCCATAGATGTGCATCTAGTTTAATGGTTAAGATCAAGTGTCTTGCTAAAATTTAAAAATTATTTACAGGTACAAAAGCAAGGGGGTGTCAAAGTCAAGCCCTCTCTCAAGGTTCAAGATTGAACATCGGTTGGCTTGCAAAAATAATTATGAGCTCAAGTTTTCTCAAAAACAAATAAATCAATAACTTCTCTAGCTTAAGCTCATAAGTTTGAATGCATTTAATATATCTACACGAGTCGAATCCAAGTCCACCAACCAGATTTTGGCTCTGTTTGATTTATCTGCAGCCCTGGTCATGGTTTAAGACTTCTGGACCCTAGGGGTCTCACTCAGGGTGCCGTGAATGAATGGCCAAGCCTATCCAACAATATGCCCAAGTTTACGAGTGATTTGAACCTATTTTCTAAGAATATGGTAAGCCATGCAGAGAACATTATTCAAAGGGTGGTTTACACGAGAGAGCCTTGCGTCTCTCTTTCCCTTTCACACTTGATTTCCATACATTGTCAAAATTAATCTAAAATAAAGCAATAAAGCTTCCTTTATTTGATTTGATTCAACAATGTTGCGACAAGGGATTAGGTGTTGCTATAAGTTTTAACTAAAATCAAGTAAAATAAAAAATAAAAATAAAATAAAATTTGAATTATGTTTATCCTAAAGATTAGTTTTATTTTTTCGACGAATCTTCTACCATAAATACAATCATATAGAAGTACACTCTCATAACTTCAACGCTCGTGCTCTCCCAAAGAAAAAATGATGAGCGTGCGCGACAAAGTCACACCACTCAAATAAATTTTAAATTTTTTTTTTTTTTTTTTGTTTTCTTTCTTTGAAAAACGGCCAACAAATCTAGGTTAAGTTGAATTACCAGTGTAATAAAAATAATTAATTTAAGATTAGAATTTTAACCTATTTAATAAAAAAATTAGCTTCATATTGATAGATTTTGAATCTGACCTATGTTAGATTGGGTCTGTATTTGATCTGACTAATCCAATTGTCATCTCCAGCCTAAATTTCTGTCTTATAGATGGAAGAAAAAATTGAAAATAAAAATATGTGACTAATTAGAAAATCTTAAAACTAAAAAGAGTAGATGATGTTTAAAAACTCGTTAATCTGATGTGATTATAGTATAATTATTGAACATTATTTCAAATTAAGTTTTTGATGACTTTATTGGATCAAATTCAGATTCTATATGGTATCTAATTTTCTATAGAGTTATACTTAATTATATTGGAATTCGAAAACATAGTAATCGAATATTAATTTGTTTGTAATATATATAAATATAAGAATTTAAAAAAAAGTTGGCTACATGATTTGTGTTACTTATTTTTTTCTTTATATTTTGATTTATATTATTTTTTTTTCTCATGCATGCTCTTCCTAAGGCTTGCTCGTTGCCTTTAATTTCAATCAAAAAAATTATAATAAAAATTAAAATAGTAAAATTTACTTTAAAAGTGATTGGGCTTTTTTTCAAAACCAATCATTCACTTTCTATAGGTCTGTTCATGTTGCAATATATCATGGACCATGGTTATAAGGATTTTTTAATTTTAAAAATTGTTAGCTGTTAAGCTCATTAAAATCATATCCTAATGTCATATTTAGTTGAATGGAATCAATGTTGAAATGGAACGGTGATTCCAACCTTTATTCCATTTGATTAACTAAAGTAAAGAAAGATTTGCCATTCTTTTAGAATGACAATTCCTTTACTTGAGGGAATGGATATTCCACTATCTCCACTTAGCAATCACGATTGTATTCCATTCTCTCACTATCCATATTTTTTATTATTCCAGCTTTATCCTTATGTCATCTTAGAGGAGCATATTACTCTTAATATTAAATTCAATATAATAATATAATATTCTTATAATATTAAATAAAATATTAATATTATAATATGGTATAAATTTAAAATATAACATTATAATATCATAAAAATATTATATTACAATAGTGATAATAATATTAAAATTGTTATCATATTTTAATATTATAATTTTAAATTTAATGTTATAATTATGGTATTGTACTATGAAAGTTGTTATATTTTAGTTTCATAATATTAAATTTAATGTCATAATATTATAAAAAATTATATAACAACTTTAATGAATAATATTATATTAAATATTATATTATATTATAATGGTTATAATAATATTAAAGTTGTTATCATATTATAATATTATAATATGAAATTGTAGTATATTATAATAATATTTTTAAATTCTATAATTTTAATACTATAATATTATTATAGCTATATATTATAATATGATAGTTGTTATAGTATTAAATTTAATGTTATATTCATCACCACCAAAAAATTTAATATAATAACTTTCATTATAATACTATAATAACTATTATAATATAAAAATTGTTATAATATTATAATATTATATTTAATGTTATAATTTAATAATATTATAATAGTTAATATAATAATATGTTATATTTTAATGTTATAATATTAAATTTAATGCTATATTCATCATCACAAAAAATTGAATATAACAACTTTCATTATAATACAATATTAAATTATAATACATAATATAATATTATAATTAATATAATAATAAATTTAATATTATAAAAAATTAAGATTAAAATATAACTAGTTATTTTAATATAGCTATAACACAATTTATATTAATATCACATAAGTTATATTAAATTTATAATTCATTGATACCAATATTTTATGTTATAAATTTTAAAAAATAAAGTTTATTAGTTTTTTAAATCACTTTCTATATGTAAGGTTAGAATAGTAAAATTATAATAAATCTAGTCCCATTCTTCTAATTGTATTATATGTAACAAACAAAGGAATGGCATTAGCCTTCATTCTGTGTTCAATTTCCTACTTTAAAAAAACATTGGAATCACTACCCTCATTCTATTCTATTCCTATTTTGTTTTTATTCCTGCCTCAATTTCATTCGTCTTTTAATTTTATTCCTATAATTAAATGAGGTTTAAGTTGAATCTAGTAAATAAGTTGAATTTAATTATTGAAATGACTTTTTTTTGATAATAGCAAAGGAGGCCTACGGCTTTAAGAAAATAACTCGTTGAGCATCTGCTATTGCAAGCTAATTTAGATGAGTGGGAAATTCTAAAACCCAGCTCTATCGCACCTTATATTTAACTAAATGGTCTGCCACCTAATTGGCTTCTCTATAAACATGGTGACACATGATATGTAAGATGGATAGAAGGATAGTATAAAGATCTTGCAAAAGAGGATGGTGACAAGATGAAGTGCCTGTAACCAAAATATCGCCATGGCAGACTCACTTTCCAGTATCAATCTTTCCTTTTGGAGCCTTTGAAAGCCCCCTTGCAAATCATACCATGCACCAATCAACTCCGCAAATGACACCGAATTAGTAGGCATAGGAATGGCTGAAATAACAGAATTTTCTCCACATGGTTTATAATAGCCACTCCAACTCTAGCAAAATTTTTATGTATTAATCTATCAAAATTTATTTTTAGAAAACTTGATTGAGGGGGTACCCAAAATATAAATTTTGTAAGGGCCATAGTAACTTATGGAGATGTACCTCAAAGATCAGTATCAAAGTTGTAAGAGACCTTGCTTGATAGAATTAGCTCTATAGCTTGTCCAAGGGTATGCCTAGCTAGCCAAATAGGATTGAAGACCTTTCCCTAAAAATAAAACTCAGTCCTTGTCTTCTAAATCCACCACAAAATATAATTGACTAAAATTTGATCCTCCTTCCCTTGGGCATCCCATGGACTCTGAAAGAGGAAATCCCAAATATTTTGTAGAGACTATAGCAAGGAGAAACAATGGTGCCGAAACTGATTTTATACCTAAGAGGATCCTTCACATAGAAAGAATAGGTGGTTAGGAGTTTCTAAAGCTATCCCATATCTCCGAAAATAAGGAGGAACACTTGGTATCCTAAAAGCCAAAAAGGATGAAGTTGGTAGCTCATTGTGCCATAATTTCTAAAGGAAAAATAGAACTCTTGGTTGGCATCGAGCTTGGATTTTTTTAAGGCCTTTAAATGTAAATGATCATGTTCCACACCCTACAACACCTCATAGATATTCTCAATCAAGGCTTTAGAACTGCATATGGATGGGAAGATATTTTGTAGAAGCTCCTGATTCCACACCCTAGGGTTACTATCAAGTTATTCACCATAGAAGCAGTCTCAATGACATATAGAAGAAGTCATCTGTTTAGTAGGATAAAAGAGAACTAAGGATAAGAGGCAATATGAACTGTATCTCCTTTCTCAATAGACCATAGAAGGTTCCTTTATAGTGGAATGAACAATTTACATAAAGTCTTCCATAAGACAGAAGAGCTCTTGGTGGGGAATGTAACTACTCTAATCACTCTGAAATTTATACTTTATATGAAAAACCCTTACACATAAATAAAAAGGATGAAGTAAAAGTCTCTTATCTATACGCTCCAACATTACCTCCCACTATATTGCCCCAACATTACCTCCCACCACATTGTGACATTTGGGATATGAAGGCCTCCTTTCTACTTGGGCCTACAAATTACCTCCCAAGCCCAAATATGAAGAGCTCTCCTATTCATCTTATAACCTCATAAAAAGCTTCAAACTAGTCAAGCAAACTATTCTACAAAACTTCTAAGGACCACAACATTTGAAGTTATATGGATTGGAATGAAAAAGTTTGGCCACCTTTCTTCTTATCCCATGATAGAATATAGTTAAAAGCATCAGCCATAGCAATTAGATGATTTAAGGAGATAACATTTCCTAACTCAGCTGTAAAGATCTTTTGTTTAAACCATTTGTGCTTCCATACGCTGCAGTCAGAATCCATAAAATTTGATCCCCCCAATATAATACTATAAAAATATTGTTTGGACTCATTAATGAAATCAATATCAATCTCTTCTTCCACAGGACAACTAACCCCTAACAAATCTTTTGAATTAAGATTTGAAATTCCACAGTGGCCCCATTCTTTCAACAACTTTTTGAATTGATTTCTTAGTTAATATGGTTTCCAATAAAACATAAACATCCATAGGATTTAAAGACGAAAGTCTCCTAATATTAGGTAGAAAGGAGGGCATTATCACTCTCTATAATACTAAATTAAAAATTGTATAGAATCACTGATTTGGATCAATCAGTACCTCATATTGTCCTAGTTTACAATGGCTAGCCCTTATCTGATTAGCCACACCATCCACATTCTATGACTCATAAACGACAGTAGCCATTGCTTTTTGGTTTATATTAGGTCGAGTTTCAACAGTCGACTTTGGATGGGTCACACTATTCTCAAATCTCTCTTCTATCATGATGCTCTAGTTGTCACCTTCAACTTTATCACATCTTCCAAATCGAGTAACACCTAGGTAATTGTTGGGCTCATATAGCCTTTTTTCACTAGAAATCGCAGCGTCCCATGGGCTCTTGTTTCCAGAAAGGCTCTTGCTACCATGTTGCTACTATTGATGGATATCCCTTATAATCCTCTATCCAAAACCTAATTCTTTCATCTTTAGAGCATTACTAGCTGATGACTCACTATTATAATCCTCCTATGCAAACTTAGCCTAGCTAGGTAAGTCATTGCTCTTTCCTTATCCCTTATTGCCATCACTACTGACCTAGTTATTGTTTCTCTATCGTAAAATTTTGGTACCTTCTCACCTTGAGGCTAAGAGCATAGGGATGTTGCAGCAAACACCAGATCGACGAAAGATGCAATACTCCCCTTCTCCATTAATTCCACCAAGGCATCGATTTTTTTAGGATTCTAGGGTTTTACCCTTATCAAACCTAACCCCTGCCCACTTGTTGCAACCCATATCCTTTGGCTATTTCATTTGGGCTTACCCACCCATGTCTTGGTCCAGTTTAGCTTAACATGAAATTTCATCTCCGGCCTAGAGGAGCATGAACCTGAATCTGATGCAGAGACCCTTAACTCGTTTATCGACAATTTTATTGCCTCTATTTCGAGTACCCTATAACTGATCGGGATTTGATACATCATCCTACTTCTTGATATTTGAAGTTATTATAATTGGCAATTCAACTTCCATATTGGAATGATCTATGGCACCATAAAGATCCTACAAATATACTGAGATGGCAAATTTTTAGGGACTGCTAATTGCTTTTTTTCTTTTTGAGATAACTCCATCTGTCCCTATTTCTGAATTATAAGAAGAATTTGAAATTTAAACTCCTTTTTTTTAGTTCCAAAATGTCGCTCCCATGACCCTCTTTAATACCTTTTATTATAGCCTGGTAATCTGGCTTTGATGGCTCCCATTCAGTTTTGGAGATGCAGACCGAGTTGACTCAGCTGAATTCTATCTTCTCTAATCTCTCAATCTCCTCCTTGGTTGTCAAGCAACCAACCTTGTCCCAAACAAATAGTCCTCCTTGGCCACCTTGAAACATGATGAGACCTTTGCTTCGCTAGGACATTTCATGGAATGGTTGGAGATTCTATCTTTTATTACAGAGTTTTTCATTTCCACCATAGGGGCCACCTTTGGTGAGCCTTTGAACTGGCATTCTGACACTCTATAACCTATCCTACCACAAGTATAGCAATAAACTAGAATGTTTTTATATGTAAAACTCTGCCATAAAGGATCCTCCCCTTATCCATCTAATAGATTCACATCGGGAACAAGAGGTTCCTCATTGTTCTATTGAGATACAAACCCTAACGAAATTTCAAAACTATAGGTTGTCTGTCTAGTTACCTAACTGCAATGATTTTTTTGCCACTAAAACTATATCCCTAGAATTCTCCCTTTAGACTAAAACCCCATAGGGAGTTCCTCCATACGCATTTGCACCGCAACATTCTTAATAGGAGTAGCTCAATAGCAAATGCTTGTATGGGAGAAAATGAAAATGCTATATCACTTCAATAAACCATAATTAACTAGCATTTGAATGGCATCAGATGAGTCTAACTACCTCCTCTTATAATATACTCTAGATTCATTCAAAAGATAATTAAAATTAATAATCAGTTAGGTCTTATTTGATTGCTGCATATTTTTTAAGAAAAATATTTTTTTTGAGAAACAATTAGATGGCCTCATATTTGGTTGCTGAGTTTAACGTGATCGATAAGAAACTTTCTTTCCAAGAAATTATGACTTTTTTATACCCATGTTGGAAGTTGCATCCTTGATGAGGATAGAAAAATACTTTTTCATGAGTACCGAGGAATCATTTTATGACTTACCAAATGATGCTTTAAGCTTGTAAATGTGAATAATATAAATTATGTCCTCTGCTTTAATGGTTAAGATCAAGTGTCTTACTAAAATTTAAAAATTATTAGTAGGTGCAAAAGCAAATCCCACAAGCAAAGAGACCATTGTCATGGGGGGTTATTATTGACTTATTAATTGCTTATTTCATTGCAAGAAATTGGAAAAATACGTCAAAGTCGAGCGTTCTCTCAAGGCTCAATTGGTTCACGGGTCAAGATTGAACATCAGTTGGCTTGCAAAATTAACTATGAGCTCAAGTCTTCTCAAAAATAAATGAATCGATAACTTCTCTAGCTTAAACTCATGAGTTTGAATGCATTTAATATATCTATACGAGCCCAATCCAAGTCCACCAACCAGATTTTGGCTCCGTTTGATTTATTTGCAGGCCTGGTCAGAGTTTTAGACTTTTGGACCGTAGAGATCTCACACACATGGAATCTCTAAGCATATGCCTTCGGGTTGTTAATAGGAAAGGACACACTGAATGAACGACTAAGCTTATCCAACAATATGCCCAAGTTTACGAGTGATTTGAACCTAGATTCCAAGAAATTTCGGGGTGACTACTTTATGATTTCTTAGGAAAGATTGATGTGAAGTGCAACGTTGCTTTATAATTTTTGGAGATATTTGTAATATTTTTTAACCACAGCAAATAGAGACACAGCTCAAATACATCAATTATAAATGTAATTGGAAACTTCTGAAAGCAATATAAGCGATAAAGATTATGAAAAGCTAGGTAAGATGCTACCTAGTCAGCACAAATACAAGCATTATTCAAAGACTGGTTGTAGCTGGACTACCTTTCCACCGGATAGACATGATTAAGTTTCCACCGGATTCCCTTATGTCCCTCTTCCCCTTTCCCACCTGATTTCCTTGCATTCTCAAAACTAATCTAAATATAAAATAACAAAGCTTCACTTATTTAACTTGATACAACCTAATAGGTTAAGTTTGATTGCTGCTAGTGTAATAAAAATAGTTAAATTTGAGATTAGATTTTTGATCTATTTAATAAAAACATTAGCTTCATATTGATAGATTTTCAATTTGACCTGCATTAGATTAGATCTGTATTGGATTTGATCGACTCAATCATAATCTCCAGCTTAATATCATGTGTTCATTCTCTGGATGGAAGGACAAAATTGAAAATAAAAATATATGACTAATTTATACACCTTGTAACTAAAAGCATAAATGATGTTCTAGAACTCAATAATCTGATGTGATTTTATTTTAATTATTGAATATGATTTCAAATTAAATTTTTGGCAACTTCGTTGATACTATATAGCATGTGATTTTCTATGGAATTATACTTAATTATATTTGAATTTAAAACCATAGTAACCAAATATTAATTTGTTTGTAATATATATAAATACAGGAATTAAAAAAAAAGATTGGCTACATGATTTGTGTTATTTATTTATTTTTTTTTATATTTTGATTTATATCTTATCTTCTCATGTATGCTCTTTTTAACTTTTGCTCATTGCTTTTTAAATTTCAAAATCCTAATGATATTTAGATTTTAATTTTATTTCAATCAAAATAAATATAATAAAAAATTTTAAATCATAAAATCTATTCCAAAAGTGATTACACTTTTTTTTTTCAAAACTGATCATTTACCTTCTATAGCTTGGTTCATATGGACCATTGTTACAAGGGTTTTTTAATTTTGAAAATTGTTAATCCTTAACCGTTTAGCTAATTTCAAAGTCATATCCTAAGTTGAATTTAGTAAAAAAAAAAAAAAAAAAACTGAATCTGATTGTTGATTGATTTTGAACGTCTCTGATTGTTGATTGATTTTGAACGTGAATTATGAAACCTACTCATCTTGATGGATTTGAACTTGAATTTGAATTAGGCTTTTATTTTATTAGATTGGAATGCGACGATAGGGTGGATTTGGTCACAATCCAATCCACGTGCGGTCCCATTTGCAACCCATTCAACAAGATGATGCCAAAGGGGAGAATCTTATCTTCTAGCATTAAATTAGTATCCTCTCATTGATGAGATCTCTCGGAGGTCTCACCAGATCTTAAGATTAGTCGTTTTCAAACAGCACGCAAAATGTGACAAAAAAAACGGCACATTTCAATTCTACGCCACAAAGCATTCAACAGCTTTGAAACTTCGCACAATTCTTTTGGCAAACAGTTTTGAAGGGTTCAAGTGCCCTTCATGTTGGATGTGAGGTTAGGAGAATCTTAACGGGACCTACTCAATTGTTGAACTATTTTTATTTGCTGGTCCCGGAGAATTAGTAGCTACATCCATCTTACAGTTGTAAATTTGGACTTCTGTTTTGGTTAGTTAGATTTTTTTAACAACTTTTAGGAGCCATCCAAATTGGAGTTGCAAATATCCTTCTCATCTAACTAAGCTACGGGTCAAAAATATGACTCATAAGCTTGACTATGTATTTTAGCATAATTAAATTAAAAAATATATAAATAAAAAGCAAGACTTCGATAAAGACACCCAAAAAAAGTTAAAAAAGAATCAAAGAGCTAGCCCGTTTAATTTACACGTCGATGATGTTGAGTTATCTCCAACCAATTCAACAACCATGACTAAATCGGAGGCACTAGGATTGCTTTTTCTCAAATAATAACATCTTAATATCTCATGCCATTGAAGCAATCAAAATGAAAATTTTATATTTTATAACACCCACATACATGCACAGTTGATCATACGTGAAATATTTAGTAATGATATCGAACCATTAAGCAATAAAGCAAAGGTGGTACTGTAGTGGCTACCACCGTATATTGTTATAATTTATAAACGTAGAATGTATATTATATATATATATATATATCATTGTACCTAAATTTAGTTCTACATTGGATGAAAGAGAAATGTGCTATGTAGTTCATTTGCGACTATGTGATTTCGATTCGCTAACAAAATTAGTTGAACTAACAGGTAGGCTTGGGGCGTTACAAATGGTATCAGAGTCGATCCGAGTATGCAAAAATTGGTGGGCATGAGAAAATGACTACTCCTGAGGCAGTGGTAAAGTTTCGTCATGGCATAGAGCCATCCTTGCAGCACCAATAACCTGACTCAGGATAGATTTTGGCTAGCTTGTGGTGTGCGACGAAGATGTCACGTTATAAAATGGAAAGATTGCGATATCCTAAATTTAGTTCTATATTGAATAGAAGAGAAATGTGCTATGTAACTCAAGTTCACTTACTATTTATTAATTTTTATTTAAATTTTTGAGCTACGTTATTTTGATCCACCAAGTTAATTGTACTGGTAGGATACTTGTAATTATTATTATCATCTAAATCGTTTTCAAAGTTGCCGTATTCCGGTGATCTAAGACTAATAGATAAACTCGTACCTGATACCGTACGTTACAAGCACGTAAAAATAAAACAAAATGGCAGGTCGGTGCTTATATTGATGAAAGGACCAAGATCGTACATAGCAAACTGTTAAATGGACATGTTCCACGGTGATGAGCCACATGTTTTTTTTTTTTTTTTTTTTTTTTTTTTTTTGATTAGGGAATCCACAAGTCCAGATTGACTAGTTAATTTTTCCCAACGCTTATTTGGACAATAAATTATCATTCGGTGCAATCGTTGAAGTTTCCACCACCCCATGAACGTCTACTTTACAGTGCAATACTTCAGAAACAATCATCTGGATTTGCAATCACAGCCCTACATCTCAAGTGCGTGGCGAATTTGGATTTGACCACACGCTTCCAAGCTTTGTGGTCCGCGTATTCGGAGAATAAATCGATCACTATCAACGCACTGATCAAACGGTCATCCATCGACGCCACATAAATTTTTACTTGTAGTGGATTCACACCTGATAACTTCCCGGATCCCGAGCCTCTCCGACGTACAGACAGTGTCACGTGTGACGTGTCTCCGCACTCGTGCTCCGTGTCACGAAACGTGCCAAGACATGTGCGCTTTCGCACCACGACCCAACTGTGTGTCACCACGTGCCTCTTAAGATCACGGAACCATCGTGTGCGAGCGTCGGCTCCGATTCCCATGTTCCGCAGGATCAAACTAAGAATAGATGACTTCCCCACCAAGCCACCCGCATCAAGCGTCCAGATTCCATCCCCCCACCGTCCCCGTCGGTGCATTCGCCCTCTAACTAACGTGTTTCCACCATCGACAGAGGGTGCATTATAAACGGGCGAATCACTCCGCGGTACGTCGGCTGGGGAGTGTACTAATCCCACTCGAACTCCTCATAGATACATATTATGCGGACCATTGTACAGAAAAGCCACGATGTGGCCCGAGAGTAGCGCAAGCGGCGTACCTAATAGGAAGCCGCCAAGCGAAGGCCTCCATCGTTGATGCCTTCCTGTCATAATCAAGATCAAAGGGGCCACAGATCGGACGGTTGTGATGGGTGCGCTCCCGGTCTTGGTCGGAGCCAGCCGGGAGACGGAGCCGTCGAAGGACGGCCTGGGAATATCGAGCTTGCGAGGAGTTCAAGCTCTCCGAGGCGGAAAAATTTCCACCAATGCTACACGTCCCAACAGCGATACCACAAATCGCGATAGAATATATGGCACGATTTGATTGGTAAAGTTTGCTGGGTCCAGTACAAATTATTAATTTATTAATGCCACGTGGCATTAGATTCCTTTTGTGACCAACTCTGGGTCTCCTGGGTTTTCCTCGCGAAAATTCCTTTCCCCACCTCTACCCCTCCCGCACGCTGGGTCCGCTTCCGCTGCTCCTCCGCAACTTCCAAAACGCAGACATCCTTTCCAAATCTCTCCCAGCTTTTGTCTTATTTTGAGTGCAGGATAATAAAGGAATCCTCGAGGAGCAACAGGTCTGATTTGAGCCCCCCCCCCCCCCTTGTTCTCCGCCGCTACCAAGACAAGCGTTACGATCTCTTTTTAAAGTCTCTCTTCTTCCCGTCGCTCTCTTTTCTATTCTCTTCGGCGAGATCGAGACCGGCTCATCTTGCACCGGCAAGGCTGCGGAGGGGTCGCCACCGTAGGGATCTGGTGAGTCCGATCGAGGGCCGTTGGATACCAAGCCAACGGCGGTGGTTCTATGAGTAGGAGTCCGCTGGAGAGGAGGGCGGGCAACGGGAGCTGTGGCCGGCGAGGGGCGCCGGATAAATGCCAAACCCGGGAGATCTAGGGCTTGCCGGGGCGTGGCTGGTGCTCGTCCTTGTCGTCGGGCCGGTGTTGGCCCTGGTGGCGCGGCGGAGATGGCGGCTCGCGGCGGCGCGGCGGGAGGAGATCCGGCGGTTGGTGCTCCTTGCGGCAGAGGAGGCAGCGAGGGCGGAGATGGAGGCCACGCTTGCTTATGCGGTGGAATCGGCCGCCACTGCGACCGCCGGACCGGCCCCGGCGAGGCCGGTGTGTGCGGTTTGCTTCAGCCCCACCACAACTAGGTGCTCTCGTTGCAAAGCCGTCAGATACTGGTCAGTGGGTACAAAATCTTCTCCTTTCTTTTGTTTGTTCTGTTGATTTTCTAGAATTTTATGTTCCTGCTTTGAAATTGGGTTCTTGAACGGTGGATTTGTATTTGGTTCCCAGAATTGGTGATGTTAATGGGTGGAATTAGGGTTCCAGTGTTCGATTCGTGCAATTAGGGTTTGTTGATTTTTGGGAAACGGGTTCATGGATCTAAAAGTATTCCCCTTCTTGTTATCACAGAATTGCACGGTAGAGCCAAATTGGGGTTGATGTTGTTATTAATTGTTAATAGAAATCTTTCTTTACTTGTCAATAGAAATCTTGCTTTACTTGTTAATAGAAATTTTCCTTTTATGTCTGCGTAGACAGCAATACTCAAGGCAATGTTTTGGAGTCTGAAATAAAAACTAGCACCACCCAGCATGTTAGCAGAATAAGGCAACCGATGAGATGCAAGTCAGATGACAACAAATTAAACAGCTGTTTGGTGTTAAGCAAATTGCATTGCTATGAATTGAGAAGATGTAGCAAAAACTGAGCTTTTAAAAATACCACATGAGATTTTTGGGGGATGAAAAATTAACATTATAGGCTTCAGTTGAATGGACGAATTGTGAGTTTAAGAGCCTACCAGTACGCTATAGCAAAAGGTTTCATGCAGCTGTTTAATGCAATGGTCCTTTTCTCGTGGAAGCAATCCTTTTATCTAGAGTATAACACTTGGTTTCTTGTTTATCTTCTAGCTAGTGAACTTGAAATCAAGTTTTGGATTGTTTGGCTTTTTATGCATTAGCTTGCTTTAATGCTACATTGGGTTCTGCACCTACTTCGGGAACACATCTACCAACCCCATGAATGTTTTAGCACTTATGATGAAATTATTGCAATCATTGATCGAACTAAATCACTTGTAGCCTGATAACAATAGTGTCCTTTTTGTTAGTTCCTGAATTGAGATAATTTGCTAGTGGCGTGTCCTTTTTGTTAGTTCCTGAATTGAGATAATTTGCTAGTGGCGCTGTTGTGAAAAATCCATTAAACTTAATGTTCTATTAAGTGTGACATTAATCTATTCAAGCTCTTCTTAGTTGCCTGGCTTCATATCACTTTTTAGGATGACTACCTTTCAAGTGTAACCCAAGTCTCTCATGTTGTTTTTCCACTTCATTTTTTTTTATGCTAGAAGTTATGTTATATTGGAGTACGCTAGGAAGCATTCTGATTTGGCATAAGGATAATTTTTTAATGATCATGAATAGGAGAAACATATTATTGGCATTTAATAACTTGAGGTTTCATATAAATATCAAGGATAGATTGATCATGATATATCTCAGTCAGCAATCCACACAAAACTAGGACCACATTTAACAAGTGGACAATTGTAAACAAAACAGTCATTTTATCAATTCATATATCCAAGCGCTTTCTTTTAATCAACAAGGGCTTTGTGACAATCAATTTCTTTCTTTGAAGTTAAGATTTTTGTTTCAACATTGTTCATTTCTTAGTTAAAAATGTTGATATTAACAATCAAGGATTTTTTTTTTTTTTTGCATGTATTCCTCTATAAATAATTGAAATTACATGTGTACTTTTGCAAATTTACCATTTGTATTTATACCTTTGTAAATTATTGCTTAATGCTTGTATGCCCTTATAAATATCCGGAATTGTGTATATATCCTCTTGAATTCATTATTTACTAGTATACTTTTATAAAGTATTTATTCTTGTATGTATACCCTCATAAATTTATTATCTGCATGTATACACTTACAAATTATTTTGTTTTGCATGTCTACCCTTATCTAAGGTCATGCATATAAATAGCAAAAACTTGCAAGGATATATAGACAATTTTAGATATCAATAACAATATACCAGCAAAAACAATAATTTATAAAAGTATGCACACAAATAATATTTTTGTGACAACATATCAGATATCTATAATGATATACAATTATACATGCAAAAGAACTAATTTATAAGGATATAGACAATTATTAAATTTGCAAGGTATAGATGCAATTTTAATTATTTATAAGGGCATACACGCAAACAACCCTAAAATAAATAAAAAATATGATTCAAAAAGAAAAGGTAATAAAAAAAATTAAAAATTTACTGATCATATGGAAATATAGTCAATCAATAGTCTCGTATATCTTCAAGCATTCCTTTTGTTAAGTTTCCATATTGATTTATCCAAGGAAGGGCACATAAAAAAGCATGTCCTTTGTTTAGTCACCACCTATTGTTACAAGCATTTGATCAAATTTTCCAATAACTTTTTTCTTGAACAAAATGGACATGCTAAGTTTGCCCTTGTGTCACCGTACTCATGACTTTTCTGGCTGAAATAAACTATGCATGTTTGGACTTTGGAGAAGAAATAAAGGGTGGAGATTTTTTTGAGCCACCACCCTTTGGCTATTAGGACATATGATAATGTGCTTTGGTATCTATGCATTCTTTTGAAAGGGATAAACATTTATGGCAAATACTTGTTTTGTGTGAAATAAGAGGTGACCACCACTTATGTTCTGCTCTGTTGCGACTTCATTTAGGACCTGTGCTGTTGAGTCTGGGAGGGTTGATATTCAGTCCTTCAAATGGAATGGTGAAGAAGGCTGGTGGCCAAGGACTTTCTTACCCTCAACAATTATGCCGATAAATATTTGAAACACTTTATCGTGCAGTTTGGTAGGGCTGGGAGAGAAATCATTTAAACTTAATCACTTTGAGCTTCACACAGATATGGTATAGGGCATTGTTAGACTTCTATTTCTACTTGAGATTGCTTTGTTGATATCCTCTTCTCTTCCCTTTTGTCTTTCCATATCACTTTCCCCCTTTTTTATCAGATTACATCTAATCAATGCTGTATATGTTTTTTTCTGTTTCCTTTTGTTTTTCTGTGAGAATTTTCTCATTTGATCTGTTGATTGAGTTGTAAAATTCTTTTGCTTTTTTTTTTTTTGAATTAAATCCATTTATCAATTTTGATAAATAAAAGTAAATAAATATTCCACTTGTAACCTGTTGTAATCATTCAGTTCCTTTTGGTTTCTTAAAGCAATGCTGTCTAAATGCTAAAAGGTTCTTTGTCCTCAAAGAAATGTGTAATGTAGGGTTCCAAAGAAATCTAATATTTAATTTTATATGTGAAGTAAATTCCTATGGCCATTGGTCAGTTGTCATTCAATTGTACTTGCATGGAAGCTCGATTGGCACCGGTAATGTGAGAAAAGAGGTCTTGTGCTCTTATTGCCATGTCACTAAGAGAGTCCTAGAAGAAGAAAAAACTTGAATGGAAACCTATATCAATATATTTAATGCTCTAATGTGTCATTTCATGCTGTTTTGAGATTTGCACTGTCATCTGTTTTCTAGATATAAAATTCCAAAATGACAATTTGAGAAGTGGTAGGTGAAGAATCTCTTCTCTATGCCTATGCTAAGTTAGCAAGTCCATGTGTATGGTCCTTTCCCAAATAGGAAGGACATATTTTGCTCCAAAAGAACATAATCAATTGGATGTTGAGAGTGTATTTATTAAATTATAAAGGTAATAGAAAATAAATGAAACGGGAATGCCAATCATCAATTCTCTATGCATGAAAGCCTTTTAAGTCTGATTTTATCCATTGCTAAACAAACTTTTCCTTAAGCAGTTAGAAAAATACTAGTTGTCGATGCTTAATGCTCATGTTGCATTGCACATGCACGACACTAGTGATATAATGATACACTTCCTGTCAAGTAAGACCAATTTTAATTAAAATGTGGTATTGATAGAAGAAGATCAATTTAAGATGACACAAATATAGGAATGCGCCCAAGGATGGAAAGAGGAGTAAGTTTGGGCTTGGCAACTTAGTAGATGATTCCAGCTACTAAGGCTTATTTCGAAACAAGGTTTTAAATCTTGTGGGATAAAGGTGTCCTAATTTTTTTATGGAATGAGACGCTCCGCATTTTGTCCCGCCTCGATCCCGATCCGGTCAAACATCCTATTACTTGCTTGGGATGCTTTTTTTTTTAAAAATTGAACCTTTAGTATTTTATTCGATTTTTAAACATATTTGAACTTCAAAAATTATATTTTTATGATAAATTAGATTGATTTAAAATTGACAATATAATGTATGGCTGAGATCGGTCCCAGAATGTGTCTGAAACAAGATGTCTTGGCTGTCTCGGCTACCGTCCCGCTGAGACTTAAATCATTGCTTCGGAAGCCATATATGGTGTGGGATAAGGTGATCATTCTGCCTTATCCCTACGATAAATACATAAACACAATAAAAATGTGTTGAAGCATTGATCCTTGGTGGTTTGGTCAAACTGGGATAACTGAGGATCAAATTCCTCAGCTACTATTGTATTAGGGTTATCCCCATGTTTAATCCCATCCGTATTATTAAAATGACTAAATAGATCCTTTATGAGCAAAGATAATGACAATGGTGAGGGTATTTCTGTTTTTTAATGTTAGTTACATTATGGTACAATGTAATCATTATGTGTGAATGAAAATAATTTATCCAACAAATCTTGAGGTATCCCACCTGAATTAACTATACCCATCAAGGATAACATCAACTCATCCCTGAGTTGCTTATTGTACTTCTTGACTAGGTAAGTTTAACTACTCATTTTTTTGTTTTTTGCTCTTGATCAGGAGTCAGGGGTCAGAGTTATAGGTTCATTATGTTTTTGGGTTTGTGACTAAGAGGCAGATTTATCTTCTAATTTAAAGTTAGTAGCAATCAAGCATGTGCAATGCATGCTAAAGAAAAATGATAAAACATATAGGTATAAATTTTATAGTTAGAGGTTACCCTATCAACCCCTATCTCCAAGGTGATTTTAAAACAAAGAAAATAAATAAAAATCAATTAGGAAAAAGGGTAAAAAAGTATAAAACAGAGTAACAATTATCCTTGTCCGGGTAAGGAGTGATGGTTGGATTAATAGGCGTAGGGCTAGTGTATTGATTAGAGAGATATTAAATGGATTTAAGTTAGGAAAGCTTGAAGGGGAGAATGATGTCAATTATAATAAAAATGTAAATATATGTATATATAGCAACAGAGACAAGGAGAGTTAATATTAGGAAAGAGATAGAGTGATGGTGTGAATTAAGAGGCGGCCCAATCAATATGTTGTAAACTATTACCGAATACCATGTTGTTTTTCCCTTAGAATAGTATGGTATCAGTATGGTATCAGTATGGTACTAACATTGATAGTATATACCAAGACTAACAATATTGAGAAGAATGACAAATCATTGGTATCGAATATCAATAAATATGGTTCATATGTTATTATCGATATGGAACAATATGGGCTAGTATGCACTAGTTACGCACACATATAGAAGTTTGATCAATAAGTTGTAATCAAGTTGAGTTTGGTCAAGCCTAGGTTTCATGAAACTTGGTTTTAATTAATTTTGAGCTTGAAAATTGAGGTCAAATATGACTTGTCTCTTTCTTGGTTGAGCCAAGTTTCCAGCTAAGACCAACTCGAGCCTATTTTGATGATCTTGATAACTAAGATTTTAAGTACTAGTACCTGAAGTTTACTATTTTCCATTGGAACAGTATGGCATCGGTATGTTACTAGTGCTAATGTTGTGTATTCAAATTTACATCAAAAAGAATGAAAGACCATGATTATCAATTGGCATGGTTGGCACTTTGCCATTGGTATGCACCTATGCTGATTGATATGTACTGTTGTGGCCAGTATCTAGCGGTATGAATGATTTGTTATACTAGCATCCATATTGGTGCCGGTTTTGCATCTATATGGTACAATACCGATGGTACCATCCGGTTCTGGCAGATTTGAATCTATGTTGATGACTGTCATTAGTATTGACCTTAAATAAAGCTAGAGCTGAGCTCAGTTTAACTCAAGATTCAATCACAGTATGATCAAGCTTGGTTCAGTGGTGAATATATGCCAATTCAGGAATCAAAATTTTTATAAAGTTTTGGATTAAAGCCTAATGCCAATTCAGAAATAAAACTTAGACCGATTGAGTCTTTACAGAATGGTCCACAAATTCAAAATTCCCTTGTTTTGACATAGTGCGATAAACTTTCTACCTTTCTACCTGTGTGATGTTATTAGATGTGTTCTACAATTAACTACCACATCATGTGTCATGTTATTGGCATGCTCGATGTTCAATGATTCTTATCTTCATTGTTGCAGCTCTGGCAAATGTCAAATTATTCACTGGAGACAAGGCCACAAGGAAGAATGCCGTCCTCCATGTGTTGATGATAAGTACAACGGCGAAACAAACATTTCTGATCTGAACAGAGTGCCGGTTGAACAATCCAATGTACCTGGCAACAGTTCAGGATCTGAAGAACAGCCACATACCAAAGCCATTGAGACTGATCCAAAGAGCCCATCATTTGAATCCAACTGCTCTACCAATGTTATTACTGAAGATAAGACTGAGCCTGAGGACAAGCCTACTATGGATGTGTCTGGAACTGAAAGCACTTCTGCTTTTTTTGTCTCAGCAGCACCTAGCTGCAATGCATCTTCTGGCATTACTGAAACTTCTGATGATGGTTCTACCAGTGAGGAGCTGCTTCTATCTAATAGTGCCAAGCTAGGTGTATCTTCAACTTATGATACGTCTCCTAGCAGCCGCAGAATAGCAGTTGACATTGGTAACTTGAATTCTATCAAAATTTCACGTCCTGAACTTGCCAGTGCAAGCTTTGCAGAAAGTAGCATTCCTTGCTCGAATAACTTAAAGCAGAAGGTGTGCACAAGTAAAACTGAAAGCATTGAATGTGAATCTAGTGCTTATTCGAGTGCAAGTCTACGTTCTATTGACAGTGCTGAAGGTCAGGATGTCGCTCTTGATATGAAGGTAGATCGTGGTTCTGGGAAAGATAATTTAACCTATTCCCATGCATGTCAAGAGGATGAATGTGTTGAGCTACATGTTGAATCTTCTTCACAATTGTCTCACAAGTTCTCTGGGAAGAATGATTCCTCAACAAGCTCTAGAAATAAAGATTCTTTGAATGGGGCTACTTCACTGGAAGGAACAGCTAAATTTGAGCGCAAGGAAATGCAAACTGTTGACACTGAAAATTCAAGCTGTATTGCCAGCAGGAAGGGCAACGATATGTTGTTGCAGAAATCTACAAGTTCAAAATCATTTAAATCTCCTTCTACTGATCAGTTATCTTCTGATGGTTGTGGCCTCTCTATTGGAATTGATAAATCCTTGAGGGTGAATAATGCATCAGCAATTCCTACTAGATCATCTGAGAGTGCAGGTTCTATACCAAATGGTCTGACAACATCTGTGAAGAGAGTTGTTAAGCAGTTTACGTCTCCAAAAATTTCAAGGCATTATCCGTCAGAATTGGTAAGCAATATATCCTGAAAATAAATATTAAAGGTCTTAATTCACATGCCTATCTGTACATGCATGTAAGGGTTTAGTTGCTTATTCTGGACTTTTATGAGATTTATTCCATGTGTTATTTGTTCAGATGCTTTTCCCATATGATCTCTTCATCAGACTTTACAACCATGACAAAGTGGAACTGCGCCCTTGTGGCCTTACTAACTGTGGCAACAGGTAATGAATTTTGCTGTTGTACATAAATTTCTTTTGGAATGAAGATGTGCATTTGCTGATGCAGATTAACTCTGGTCATCTACTGTTCTTATCAGTGTCTTTATTTAAGATTGAAACTAATCTAATATAGTCAGCAATACTTGGGGTAATTGGTTAATGTTTGTTGTCTAATGAATTCAGTTTATTTTGTTATTGCGACATCCTTCCTTTTCTTCTACCCTTTTGTTTTGTTCAACTTGTTTAAACACTGTAGTTTCATGTGCCATCAGTTTTTGTTCAAATAAATTATGTAGTCCTCCTGCCGCATCGCAAGATTCTTGCATATCAAAAATTGGTATCCAGAAGAAGATGGAGTCATTCTCTTAGCATATTTGTAAAGATCTAGCAAATTCCGTAGAATGACAAATGTGATGTGCCTTGTCATGCATCTGGTCATATGTTTCCTTGTTACAATCATTTTACCTTAGTGCATTGCATGACCAATTTTTTAATGACTGAGTCTCATATGTGAGAATACATCTCTAGGATTCTTGTCATTGCTTTTCATCATAATTTATGATGCTGTGTTATGATTGACTCAAGGTAAATGCTGTTGTCGTTGTCCGTTTATAAGACAATATTTATATCAAGAATATGATCAATGTAGATTATTTTCTTTAATGTTTTTTCATTTTTACTGCAGCTGTTATGCAAATGCTGTGCTCCAGTGCTTGACATTTACTCGGCCACTTACTGCTTATCTTGTTGAAGGATTTCATTCCAAAACATGTATATTTTCTTCCCCTTATTTCTTTTTGACTATTGTATTTTCAGTTTTAATGTTAAAATGGCTAATCTTTTGTTTTATTTAATTTGTTATTAGGTCCAAAGACTGAGTGGTGCTTTACCTGTGAACTTGAAAGACTATTGATGATGGCAAAGCATGGGAAATCTCCCTTGTCCCCTTCTGGAATTCTCTCTCATTTAAGTGACATTGGTAGTAGTTTTGGTCATGGAAAAGAAGAAGATGCCCATGAATTTTTGAGGTGAATTGCCATCATTTTTTAATTGAAAACTATGTTTCATATCATATTGATCTAAATATCAAACTTAATAATAATTATTTGACATATATGATTCAATTATTGTATGAATATAGGCAGGGTTCTGTATTTGCTAACTTTTTAACTGGTGCATAGGGAAAAAATAGTTGATTGAGTAATCAATGACAAATTATTCAATTAGTTATTACCAACCTTTAATCATATCTCTTTCCCATTTTAAGATCATTAGAAAGGGCTGAAAGGGAGATAGTAGGGGTTTAAGGCTTTACTGCTCTAGCAAGATGGCAGCTTGTTTGCAATCTAAGATGTAACATCACTTGCAAAAATGTTATTCTGTTACTTGGCAGGCTGGTCGATATGAATGCAAACAAAAGTGAAAAGTCATTCAGGGAGGTGATTATATCTATAGATTCGTAGGGGGAGACTGGATTAGGAAGGCAACCAAATATATATATATATATATATATATATATCCACCATGGAGAAGTGATTTTTAGAATTTGGAGCAATTTAGCATCTGCCAGGGAGTGCTGGTGAAGTTTAGTGATACAAATGGGATGCCTTTACTGTGTTAATGGCTACTTTTCCATAACTAACCATTTGCTACCTTACGTGAGAGAGGGATGCCATCAATGAGGATATTTGATAGAGGTAAGAAATTGCAGTGCTTTGGCACCTAAATTACTCTAAAATCTCAAGGGATTGGGAGTGCCGTGGAATGCTAAGCCATGCTTGAGCTTGTGTTCAATTTCTCAGCTTATCAATCTGTGCTGAACAAATGGTACTGGAGCCATAGATTTATCTGTCTTACACCATGAAATTTAAAATCTGACAGCGTTATCCAGGACAATCTTGAGAAATGAGTTGAAAGATACTAGTATAACCATACAAATTGAGGCTCAAGTATTCATCGATGATGAGATAGTCCCTTGCAATTTCCATTACCTGATGACCTTATTCAGGGCAATCTTTAGAAATATGTTGAGAGATAATGGTAACCTTACCTATAACCATCAAAGCCTTGTCCCAACTATTTGAGATGAGCTTTATGGGTCCTCATTTGTGAAGCATTGTAATTCAGAATTATTGCTGATATTGTTTCAAGTTTTTCCAAGTCTTTGCTCAAGACTGCTATCTATGTTACCTTTGATCCCTTTTCCTATGTTGTTCATTAAAGTGCCCTGCTCACTGGAATACGTTAAATCTGTCCTACATGCCCCTGCTATGGGATTTATATAATGATGGAAGATTTTTCTCATCTTTTTTTTTTTTCGTTTGTTTTTTTCTTGATATAGAAGTTTTGTTGGTGGCTTTCCATTCTATCAAGATGTTTTTTAATTGTATTTCACTGATCTGTTAATTTTGTTATCAACATGCTTCTATCTCTGTCATTTCTACTTTCTTTTTGCCTCATTCAATTTTTGCTTAGTAAAGGGATTTTTGTGGCTGTGTCCAAGGTTTCATCTTAGCAAAGATCTTGGCAGAGAGATCAGTTTGGCAACTCACTGATTCCATATAATCGATAAGTTGGCCCATGTTATCTCAGCCAAAATAATCTGATGCGACCCTAAATATCTCAGCCCATACAGTATCAATATATCGGCTGAGGTTTCCTAACTTATCATTTTCCATTTTAAATTAATTCTATAATTACTATGTATTCAAATAACATCTTCAAATTGTAATTAAACTCATATTTGTTCTATTTTCGGAGATTTTATTATCTGTATTCCTGAAATATCAACTGAGATCCTAGAAGACCGTAAGCCTTCCATTTGAGACCCCAGTTTTCATCATATTTAAGAAATTCTGAGATCTTGCTCTCCGTCACCCACCAAAATGGCAGAGATCTTCTAATTTTAAAAATTTTGGCTGTGGCTTGAATGAATTTGTGCCTTTCTTTTCCCCTTTCCGTTTGTTTGATCTTTGATGAAGTGCTGCCTCTGATGTGTTGGCAAAGTTCACAGCACATGCTAATAACAAAGGTATTCTGCCAGGTGGTAGCCTTCTATTTGTTGAAGCTGAACCGCCTGTTCTCCATGTGTCTGCCTTTGTCAAGGATTTCCGAGATGACAAATATATACAAATTTAGAAATTCTTAAAACTGATTTTTTACAATTAGATTTGGCTCCATTGCTGAGACCAGCCATACAGATTGGATTGATAAAAATGTTCTGAAAGTGTGCGGCAGTTGAGACCCACCTGTTACAAAGAATGTGTTTTTGCCATCAAAATAACAGAAAAGGTTTAACCCTCCAATAAAAAAGAAAAAAAAGGAAAAAGAGAAAACAAATAAGTGCTGTAAACATACAAAAACAGTGTGTTAGTGCTTTGGTTGCCTGCACCACATGATTATTTTCCACTTGTACTGGTTTAATTCATTTGATTGGGAACACGTAATTAATGCAATGCTGAGATATGATTTTATGCCCATGATATCAAATGCATTCAGGAACATTAATTTAGTGATATGTTTCGGCAGGTATGCTATCGAAGCAATGCAATCTGCTTGCCTTAAGGAAGCTGGAAAAAATGTTACTGGCCGATTAGTTGAAGAGACAACACTTATACAACTAATTTTTGGTGGTTACCTGCGATCGAAGGTAATTTTATGACTGGATGTTCTTATTTTATGTTGCTATGGTGGTTCAATTATTAATGCCTTATATGAGTTCTGTTGCTGGTGAGACAACTGGTGAGATGATTTCATGACTAGTAAATGCAGATAAAATGCTTGAGATGTCAAGGAAAATCTGAGCGTCGTGAACGAATGATGGATCTTACTGTTGAGATAAATGGAGACATCAGTACCCTTGAAGAAGCACTTTCTCGTTTTACAGCTACCGAGATTTTGGATGGAGAGAACAAGTACCAGTGCGATAGGTTTGTTGGTTTTTATTCCTTCAATCATCTTTTAGGTTTTTTTGTTCATTAGTTTGGATATGCCGTATCTTTTCACCAAACTCTGTATATTTTTTCTCATTCATGCAAATTAGGCTCCGCCAGGATTTGCTAATGTATCATCTTCTATCTGAAATTAAGTTCTCACTCTGCTGAACTGTGCATTTAATTTTGATGTTTAACACAAGCTTGTCTCTTGGATAATATCTGAAATCTCATAGCTGCCAAGTTTGTTTGTGACTCATTACTTGAATGACCTGATATAGAGCATTACTGAATTTGTTCCGTTATAATGAATACTGCATCTATTGTCTGCAGCTTTTAACACTGTCATGGTTACATATGAAAGTATTTATAATGACTAAACAGGGACTTTTGTGCTTTATTTGTGATTGGCCAGTTCTCTCATGTTCTCAACAGACCTTTAAGTGCAATTCCTTGGTTCACATTTTTAGCATTCTCTTCCATGGTGATTATTGGCTATGATAGCATGTTCCTTTCCTAAGGTTTGCAATCTTTATTTACATTCTTTTGCTATTTTCTGTGTTTGTTGCCAGGTGTAAATCATATGAGAGAGCGAAAAAGAAACTGACGATATTGGAGGCTCCTAACATCCTTACCATAGCATTGAAACGTTTTCAGGTAATTATGAAAAAGCTAAAACGTGTGTCAATTTCAACTTTGTTATATTTTCTGGATGAGTTAAATTGGAGTGCAAATTTGTCTCTAACAGCTAGTTCAATATCTTGCCATTCCTTCTTATGTCATACAGTCTGGTAAATTTGGCAAGCTCAATAAATCTATTCGGTTCCCGGAGTATCTGGATTTAGCACGTTATATGAGTGGAACAGATGACAAGTCCCCTGTTTATAGGCTGTATGCAGTGGTCGTTCATCTGGATATCATGAATGCTTCGTTTTCTGGTCATTATGTGTGTTACGTGAAGGATACTCAGGGGAAGTGGTACAAGACTGATGACAGCATGGTATGCTCTACTTATTCTACAATTATTGTTGCTGAAGAATTTATCAAAGTTATTCTAAAATGGATTGCATATGATTGTTCGTTTATAGACAATTGCGTATGATTGGTTGTTTATATTAGGTGAAGCTGGTTCTCAGGCAAAATGTGCATCCATTAATTTGCGCATGTTTTACTGTCTGCTTTTTTCTAGTTTATTTTGTTAAATATTTATACTTAAACTGATAAAATCTGTGAGTTCAATTGCAACGTTTGCTGCGAAGCTATTCACGATCGAAGTCATGTCTATGTAGCATGATAGCAGGGTTCATTCAGTGCTCTGATATTTCAATTGCAGTTAATATTCCTATTGTGGGAACCTTTGTGACTTGAGAAAAGAAGAGATGAGAAATAAGCCTGTGCAATTGAATTTGCATCATCGTTCACGAACAGCAAAATGCCTAAATATATTTTGATGTGATGTTTAGGTGAAACCTGTGGAGCTCGAGAGAGTCTTAACAAAAGGTGCATACATGCTTCTTTATGCAAGGTAACGTAGGTCTGGAGCACCTTACTTTAATCTTTTGGGTTTTTATATTCTAAATTCAGCAAATTCGCTCCTTGATCAGGTGCTTTCCGCGTGCTCCAAGCTCAATAAGAAAAGCACTGCCCCTTGGGCAACCACAGATGAAAAAGATCAAGGGCAAGGACGTGAAGGCAAAATCCGGTTCAATGTCATCACAACATGGTCCATCAATCGCACACCGGCGTAGCCCCTTAAACTCACATCGGGCAATGGATGATGCTGCCAATTTTCAACCGTATGACCTGTTTGATGAAAGAATTCGTCCTCCCAAGATAGATTCGTCGTCCAGTGACAGTTCTTCCCTTTTCGGTTGCTCATCTGAAAGTTCCGTGAGCACTGAGAGCACGAGAGACTCGATTAGTACCGATGAGTACTCTGAATACATATTCGGAGAGTCGGACCGGATGGGTTTGAACAGTCCTTTAAGATTCCTTGAGGACTCGGATGGCTTTAGTTACTCTCCTTCGAGTACCTGGAGACGCAGCGATTCCACATCGAAGCCCAATTCTTCAGGATGGGAAGCAGATCGGATGGAGGTTGAGAGGATGAGGAATGGGAAACCTCAGGACAGCAGAGAAGGGTTTTTGCAGGGCTACGGGAGCCCCTCCTTTTTGTATCTTGACCCAATTAAGCAGTGTAGAAAGTTTACAGAAGAATGTAGGACTAAGGAGACTGACCGGGTTAACCCTAACGAGGTGAGGCCCAACGTTTTGTTGAGAAGACCCTCTAGGGAAAGAACAGCCCAGACATTTTATTCATAGTTTTGGGTTGTACAGAAATAAGATATGTTTAATATTATCTTTAGCTGGAAGAAAAATGAAAAGAAAAAGAATGATAGGTTCTCTCTCTCTCTCTCTCTCTTTTGTTTTCTGATTTTATGTGCCCGACTATCAGTATAAAGGTTTCTTTAGATATCGTAACGGTAAATTCACGAAGCGTCGTCCCTTGGCTTTTTCGCTGTCGGAAAGGTCTGTCGATGCCAGATCACTCCTTACCCCATACCAGATGTTTTTGTATCTAAATCGTTGCAAATATGGATATAAATTGAAGTATTAGATTAATATTCACATTCATATTCATCAAATATATACATATATATAAAATAATTCAATTTATACCTAAATATCCGATATTACTTATAATTTTATTTAATCTTATATTGAACTCGAGATTTTATGTATTTGAGATTTTTTTAAAAAAAATAAATAGCAATATAAGCATAGTATTAATTTAATTTATCTTCTACCTTGAGTCATCTTTGGTTTGATGGTTAAAAAACTTATGTTATGACCATAATTTGTATTCATTTAAAACTAATATGCATATGAATTTTTATATTTAACTAATTTTCATATTCTTAAAGGGAACAAATAGGTATAGTAATGGATAGGATATCCAGAACATATCTGATACATTTTCATCTTTAGGTTCTAAGTGGTGGTTGCAAGATGTCCTGAATTTTATCCTGCATGCTTTTTCATAAATTAAGTATTGTTATGGTGAACGTATTATGATGGATGCTAGATCTACAATGCACGCTAGATTTATAATGCATGTAGATAAATAAAAGCTAAAAGAAAAAAAATATCACTATTCTGACTGCCTAGAAAAATAGATTTTGAAAATAGTAATTTGAAATAAGAGAATTTAGGAATGGTAGTTGCTTGTTATACGATTGTTGTGACATATAGTTATTAATAATATAGATGAAAGGTTTGACCTAATTGATTTGGATTTGATTATAAAGTTTGAAATAGAAATTTAAAATATAGTAGAAATAGTAACATGGTTGGTATAAAGCTTGTAATTATCCTTACATATTCTATGATTGAGGATAGGATGTTGGGCATCAATACTGAAGGAAACTTTGTCTCAATTAATTTGTGTTTAATTTTTAGAGTTTGAAATTTAATTTTTAAAATAAAATTGAAATGGTAGCATGGCTATTGTTTTATTCTATAATCATGTTTGCTTTTCCATGATTGATGCAGGGATATTGGGCATGGATCAAGCTTGCCATCATGCACCCTCAAGCTCAATAAATCGAGCTATAAATAGGTTGGCAGGTCAAGATATGTTTGATCTCAATTTGTTCCAATTTTATATTCGGGTTATGATTTTAGGACTCGACCTATTTGTAAATTAGGTTAGGTCAAATCGGATCTATAGAAAGAAATGTAGATTCAATGGATTATTTGGATCTATGTGGGGTCAAATATGATGTGGGTTTGATCTAAAATATTGAGGTTTGGAATGAGATTGGATCAGATCATGTTTATATTTGAGTTTAAAATCTAATAATTAATAATTAAATATAGATTTATAAAAAAATTAAAATAAGATAAAGATCCAACTTAAACTTAAATTTTTATTCAAAATCTTTTAATTCTATACAACTAAATGATTATTCTTAAGTTTATAAATTATGATATTTAAAATATTTATTAATATACTTAAAGATATTATAAATAATAATTTATTAAAATAAATAATAAAATATAAATATTTTAATATGATTAAGTAAAAAAATATGACAAGAGATTTAGTTGTTAAGATGAAAATGAGGATTAGTTTAAATGGGAGTTCACTGAATGAATTGATAAAGATAATTAAAGTGAAAGAAAATAATATTTATATAATTAATATTTATAGTTGGGCCGAATAGGGTTTGGATCGGATCAAAAATACTAGATCCAAACTTGACCTAAAATTTAAATTGGATTTAATTTTCAAACCCAACGTAACCCACTAGTCATTAAATGCAGGTTAGGTCGGGTCAAACCATGTTAGAATTGGGTCAGATCATATGTCAACCCAACCGACTTGCAACCTTATCAATAAATGGGCTTGAACATCGAGTTTAACCTTCAATTAGCATAGATGGCTAGGATGAAGACCCTTATGAAAATGCCAGCCACTTGATTAATGATGGAAATAAATTAGACAGTCATAATCCTATGGATTTATAGCAATGGAGATCATCATCACCACCATCATCATCATCACAGTCATAATCCTTCATGAGAATCATCATAATCAAAAATTAATCATCATTTCATTAAAATAATTATAATAACAAGGGGTTTTATAATAATATTCATTCATTACTAGGGAATGAATACAAGTTGATTATATTATGGAACAATTGAGATACAATACAATATTTGAGAGTACAAAAAAATTCTTTAGAGTAGGTTATGCTTTATGACTAACAGTCAACCATTGTTGTTGGAGAGCAGGGTTTACCTAAATGAAGTCCTTTCCTACTTCTTATCCTATATAAAAGAAAGTTATTTTTAATAGTTTCTCTTTAGCAATGATTTTGTTTATATAAATATCTCCTTTTGAATTGTTTTTCATACAAAATAACCTTTTTTTTTTATTGTCTTAACAATTTCATTTAATGAGTTGTTTCTAGCAATAAACTAAGTTACATGGCTTTTTATGTCACTAATAAACGACCCATTATAGTCTTTAAAAACATAATACATACATAAGTATTGGTCCATTTACTGTAGTCAAATTTTTACAATACTTAGTTGACCTATATAAAATTTTACTACAAACAATTAGAAATCTAGCAACTTTAATATAAATCAAAAGTACTAATATAATCGTATTGCAAATAAGTTGTGCTAGGCTAGTAGACGAACTAGTCTAAACAACTTAGAGACAAGTTAGGACTTTTTAAACTTTAATGGTCATCCAATGTCAATTGTAACCAACATTGGTTTGTTGCTATTTTCAAATATAATTTGCACCTAGATGGAAATAAATATTGCTTGTTGATCCTAGAAACCAAGCCATTAACTCCAAGTAGTGAGCTTTGATGTTATTTATGAGGTAAATGAAGATACCCATTTTTTAATTGTTATGGGTTGGATATCGCATAATAGAATGCTTCAATTGGCTCATGTTTCTGAGAGTAAGGATTGGTAAAGCCCATTTCATATGCAAACAAATTTAGCGCTTATTAATTGTGTATTAAGATAGGCCTCTTAGACAATGATGACAATAACGACAATAAATTAAATAACAGTAACATATATATTATTTATAATTGTGAAGGGTTATCTTTTGCGATGTTGATACTTGCATTGTAAAAAAAATGAATTCTTATTGAGGAGTAAACTAAAAAAGGAATGGAACCCCACCATTGTTACAAGTGCTTAATGTTAGCATAGGCTTGTTTAGAAGAGTACTCTTGCAATAATCAATTGTTATCTATTGAATTATATATCCATTAATTAATTGTTCTTAACCAATTTATTATTACCTCTAACAACTATAATAGAATTTCATTTTTATAGATCAAGAATTCAAAGTTGTATGTTGTAGATTCAAGAGTAAAAATTATTTGATAAATGACTATAATGTAATGAAACTTCCTTTCTAAAGAAATACCTTAAAAATACCACCATTTAGCATCAAACCCAAGATTGCTTATCAACATGCATACTAAGAAGATGGGTGCCAATCAAGATACCTTGCTCATGTTGATGGTCCATGAACCAATTATATATTTGAATTGCAATTCTTATCATAAGTATTTTTTTTTAATGTAATATGAATTTAAAAATGCAGTCTTATTTCCGAAGAGATTATAAGAGAGAGAACTAAAAAAATGTATCTATAGTGGCTAATCTCTTCGCACATCGATATACAAATTGAATTTATTTATTTTTTTAAATGGCATATTGTTGACTTTTTTTTTTATTTTATTGTTCCTGTTGCTACCTCTTGAGATTTTATTTTATTTTACAAAGAGAAGTTTCTTGAAAATGGATTAAAATCACTAGGAGTGCAATTAAAAAAGGAATGGAAATAATCAAATTGGCTTTAGGCAATAGCAACGGTCACAAGTAGGTAGAAAGAATGGGAAAACAAACCTGCCCTCACTATAATATGCAATTTGATACTTTAGCACAAATTAAGCACCATAAATAGTGCTTGCAATGATCGTGTCAAACAATCCAGGAAACCAAAAAGGATAGTAAGAATTGCTTCTACTAGAGATTTAAAATTATAATACTGCTAATAAATAGCATGGAGAGAATTCAAACCCATGATCACCATCAAACCTTGACTCTAATACTATGTCATGTATATATCTAATTAACAACAAAAGGTTAAGTTTATAGAGAAAGAGTGATCAATGTGTATTAAAGCTAACACAAATATCTATTAATTTATAATGCAAATGCCTTATTTGCTGGACATGTCTCTGACTCCCACTAAAGCTAAATATTATTGCATCACAAACATAAGTAGATCTTCATACATTAATCCTTCACAATATTTTAATTAATAAATAAAATCATATAATTATTTCAGTTCAGCAAAGAAATAAAGCCAAGCTTGCATTTAAACATAGCCATACAAGAGAAATAAAAACCCATAGTTCTAAATCCAATAGAAACTGTTTATGGTTATTTCTGACAAGCGAGGCTGGCAGAACATTGGCAACAGCCAACCTCCTGCTCTACCAAAATTGATTACATTAAAAGGAAAGATGAACAAACACTCAAATGAGAACAATAATGTAGTTGGATCCTATAACCACTTGACTGTTTCTCATGCTAATCGGTCATGTTTTCAGGACTAAAATGTCTCATTCAGGCTGGAACTACCAAGATCAAGTGGTGCACTTGTCCTCATCAGACGGAGACCTCTGCATTAATGCCAAGCTTCCAACTAGTAAACTTGCTAACTATTGTCTCACTCATATGACTGCATTTGGCCCATAGAAACCACAATCATCTGCCATATGTCCAACATCAGATGTCATTACCAGAATAATGTGGCTTCTATTGAATGTCCAAATATCATCACATCAAATTGACATGTTAGAGTATTTTTTTTTTTTGGGTACGAAAGACAAAAAAAAATTCTACTCTTCTGTCAATTTAGTTGACCCGTACAGTGAAACGTTCAGAAGTAAGCATTTTTAAATTATAAAAAGTTAAATTATAGCAACCGAAAGTTTGAGATTGAAATGAATTTTGAGTAAAAGTTTGCCGATCAAAACTATATTTTAGCCTTTTGTTTTAAACAATGCTAGTATTTCCATGCATGGTCACCTTTCAGTAACTGCTGTTGGTAGGATGGGTTGTTGGCTGGTGGACCCTTGGATGATCACATTCCACTTCACAGACAATTCTATATAAACTAATCAGCCTTATTTTTGGTGGATAAGATGGCTTTCTTTGATGATCCTCGTGCAAATATATCTATCGGTGTCAGCGTGCCCAAAAAAAATAATCAGAAAAGCTTAACAGGAACATAGGATATGGACTCCTAAAATATAGATACCGTGTGATTACCGAAATAAGAGGCCCATCTACCGCGCTATTTGGTCGCTGTGTCTGACGTTTAAGTGATTTCAAAGGAGGCAAGGATTGAAGTTATCCTCCAGATGATGGAAACAAAGCTTTCATGAAACCATTGTTTATATTCCCACTTTTTTTTTTTTTTTTTTTTCATTTTGTACTTGAATATTAAGAGAGTTCCCTAAAGAGTGTAGTGTTTCATGATTTACATTTAGAAGAAAAGTAATAAGAAATCCGTCTGCTTGCACCTGGCTGTGAAGATATTCATTGGCAAATCTTGCAGCAGTATTTGCAGTAGGATTGGGTTTTTATTCCTCCCTTTTTCTTGAAAAAAAAAAAAAAAAAGCATGTCCTGGGATACAAAACATTACTGAAGTTTGAAACTTTCTTGAGTAAACATGAAGGACGTCGTCTCTTGAAGCAAAATTTACTGGACATATATACAGTAGGAAGGTAGCTATCAAGAAATTGTTTAGATACAAAGGCGAGACAGACTTGGCATGAAGAGGTTGGAGGAAAACCCTCAAGCTAGATTATTGTAACTTATTGGTGCCAATAAGTTTGCTTATTCCATGTAAGGATATATAAGGTACCAAGGGTGCGTTTGATTTCTAGGAATAGTCTCATTCTTTTATTTTTATTTTTATTAATAAAAATAATTTTTTAAAAAATGTAACTTTAAAATGAAAAAAAACTGAAAACAAGTTAAAGATATTTTTATTGTTTTTCATCATAAGAAAGAAGACCGTAAAAAACAAAGAACTTGATTTGTATCACTATTATTTTTTATTTTTTATTTTTAAAATAGAAACATAAAATTTATTTAAAAAATATGTTTGGTTATACAATTTTTACTTTAAATTTTTAAAAATAAATTTTTTTTTGGAATCTAAGATAATATTTTTGAAAAGTAATAATATATATTATTAATATATAATTATAAATATTAGCATATTATAATTATATTATAATAAGATCATTAATATTATATTATTATTTATATTTATTATATAATAAGTATGTAATTTATATGTAATACATTATAATAAAATATATTATCATATTGTTAATAAAATTATTAATCCTATATTGTAATATATATATATATATATGTAATATTATAGAGTTGTTACTACAATATATAATATATTATAATCTATACTATTTTGTAATATAATATTATAATATTGTAATATTATATTTTAATTATAATATTATGATATTACATATTTTCTTTATTTTTTTAGTTACTCTTTTGAAAATATTATTTATAATCAAAAGTAAGAAATAGAAAATAATTTTTATTTTTACTTACCAAACACATTTTTTAGATATCAAAAAATAAAAAATATTCTCAAAGGCCAAATGCAATCTAACTTTTTTAAAATATAGATAGGCACATGCATAAGACGAGATAGAACTTCCATTCTTTATAACGTTGGTATTGAAGAAATTGAAAGAAGAAAGCAATGCTACAACGATAAAATTTCAAAAATTTCTCCACTTGCTCTCATCATCCTATAAAACCGCCATTGTAGCCAATACGGAGCCATGTGGCATCGACGTATAATTTTGATGCAAGAATTTATCAATCTGTGTGCTTTCATATCAATCTTGTTTATTGGGGCCTAAAAAGATAAGGCAACGCCGGACCATCTACGCTATTTCCACGCACCAATGCGTCAACTGATGACTACAAGAGCCAGTTTATACTTTGCGTGGGCGACCAAGGTGGAGGACCGTTGCTCATCCATGGGGTGGTCCTATGCCATTTGGGTCCATCAATCTTGGCCATACTCTATCCATCCCACAGGCCATACCCAAAGCACGAGGACTCCCTCTTGGAGCTGTCGATATCCTCCGCCATGGTGCCAAAGTTTCCAATTGGAACATAGAAGATGGAATAGGCTGGGACGGGTTGGTAGGGCTCATCATTGTGTTAAGGACGATTAAGTACCAAACTTTGGTGAGGTTCCTTAAAGAGCCCTATGTGACCAAGCTTTTCTTCTACAAGCAAGCCATCTTTTGGAAAAATTGGTCATATGGCAATCGTTTTCTGATGGTGTTCAAAATGTTGTGGGCTCACACTTGTCTTGATAACTGTGATTAGTGAGATAATGACAGCTTAAATTGCTATAATATTGCTTGACAAAATTGGGACTCAAAGCTCTAAGGCTTGTTCTGGCCATTTTAAGTTCATTGGCCATTGGTTTTGGTCTCAAATATAATAGAATTTTGCTAGAGTGGATTCTTTTAACATTGAAGTTTACCATAATAAAAGCAATAATGATTAATATTATGCGAAGAAAATCTTGCATAGAATTCATATTCTTAGCCTGAAAAAATATAGCACATTTCCAAGAAGTAACATAGGAATATTGAGTTATGCTACAAAACCAAGCATGTTCATGTTTCAGGAAGTAAGACATGAATAATGAGCCAAAATACAAAACCAAGCATGGTATTTGTACAATTTTGCATATGTCTTATCGATAGAGAATGATATCCCGAAGAAAGCATCCAAATAGATAAAACTCATTGTTTTCAATACGTGCTCAAAGTTTATAGATTTTTTTTTTTTTTAATTTTAAACTTATTTTATTAACCCAATGTTGTTGCTGAAAGAAAATGCGCATTAGCCTTGTAGTTTTTATCTATCAAGATATTATCTTCTCCTATACTTATTAGTCCTTATGATGGGGAAGAATTAATGTTGTATCTAGCTATTTTAAAATAAATAGTAAGCCTGATACTTGTAAGGGAAGAAGATATTTGATAGAAACCCATCTATTATGCAAGCAAAGTACTCAAAGATGCTGAAATAAGATATAATAAAGTTGAAAAGTTTTCTTATGCTTTGATTCTTTCTGCTAGAAAAGTAAGGCCTTATTTTCAAGCTCATACCTTACTTATATTAACCGATCAACCCTTGAGACAAATTCTACATAAACCTGATATTTCTGATCGATTAGTCAAATGGCTAGTAGAATTTAGTGAGTTTAATATCTAATACCGATCAAGACTAACTTTAAAAGCCTAAGTGTTCGCTGATTATATTGCGGAACATCCAATGGAAGTATGGGGGAAGCATGTTAGAAAGACATGAGCAACCTGATTTGGAAAATTTTTGTAGATGATCATCTAATCAGTTAGAGAGCGGAGCACGGATATTATTTTCCAAGCTACAGAACCAAATAAAGTCGTAGTTCGGATATCCCATGATGGGATATAGATATTGGAGCATGAGGAAGTACTCAAATCGAAGGGAGGTGGAATTGATGAAGATAGTGGAGTTGATGAAGTGGGTGGAGCTGGTAAAGCAGGAACTTCGTTTGAAGGAATGAATGGGAATGCTTCTTCTTTTGCTTGAGTGTCCTCAAGAGCTTGAGAAGGGTGCTCTTCGGCAATTTGGGGTAGCTACTCCAAAAAAGTTGAAAGAAATTGTTGGGATGAGGAAGCTTTCCTCTACTTTTTGGCTACTCCCTCCATTCTCTTCACACGGCCTTCTTCTTTGGACATGAGGGTGATTAAGCATGAGTAGCCTGTTCAGCAAGAATCTCCTCAATGTTTGCTGGGCTCACCAAGGAAGATTCACCAGCCATCTTCCTTTTAGTTGCCATTGCCTCTTTAGTTTTTCCAAAACATTTCTGTAAAAAACAACAATAAATTATAGGTTAGTTTACAGAAGTTAAGTGGTTAAAAACTGACCAAAAATCTTATGATTGACTTACTTAAAGGGGTTAGGCTTAATCTTGCTCAGACTAGGGTTTTCTTGAAAAGGAGCACTCCTAACTTAGGAAGATTCAATTTTATTAAAGAAACAACTTCTTCCTCGATAGGAGAATAAAATAAGGCCTTAGTAGCCATAAGGTTGGGTTATTGCCAACTCAACCTAAAAAGCCATTTTCTACCTACTTCTAGTATAAAAAAACTGTGATTCTTCCATCCATGAATGGAAGAAAGACTTATGAAGAATATTTTATGCCCAGACCGAGCAGAAAAATACCATCATCCTTTCTCACTCAGGTGTTCTTTAATATTAAAGAAGTGCCTAAATAAAGGAATTAAAAAGGAAATTTGTATGGAACAGAGCCTGGAAAGAAAATCTATAATTAATCTCCATGAATTGGAAAAAAGTTGGGTAGGGACTATGCTAAAATACTTTAAAAACCAACCTATACGAGGACAGATGGGTAACCTGAGGTCGGCCTTTAAAGCATTTTTATAAAGAATAAGATGCTTTTTAGAAGATTCTGAAGTTCGATTATATTCTTGTAGAGCTGACAAAGTAAACTACTTCGGGATAAAATAACTTCATCGAATACGAATCATATCATTGGAAGTTAGAACCAGAGAATCATTAACTTCAAACAATTATGTCCAAAAACCTTACTATGAAGAGCAATTTTTAAGTTCAACTATTTAAAATTTTAAAATAATTTATTTCCTAGTTTGCACCCATTTTTAATTTCCACCAACATCTTAGTCTAGTTTAGGACACTACTATTTTTTTTTGGTAAGTTGGCATAGAAAATTAATATTTGCAAATAAAAGAATTTGCATTGCTTGAATCATTTAGTATTTGCAAATAAGATGATAGGCATATATTTGGCATGTTTGCTCTTGCCAAATAAGATGATGAGTTCACATAATCTTCATGCTAAAATGGTGCTAAATATATTATAACAACAGTATTAATTTATAAAACATTAAGTTCTTTTAATTTCCATGTCACTTAATTCAATTGAATGGTCCTAGTAGATTTTTCGGTGGATGTGGACTCATCAATTTATCTATTATAGCATTTATTTGGCTCATATCATGTATATACATGACTAAAAAAACATATGGGGTATGTAATAATGATAAATAGCAATTTATTGAGACCTCAAAATGTTAGATAAAAGGATAACACTGCAAGCACATATAGAAGCAGTGGATTGAAAATCTAGTCTTAGATTTCCTCATTCAAATTATATAGTAATATTTACGTCTCATCTTTTACTAATATTTTTAATACTTCAAAAATGAGTTAAGATATCTAAGATTTTACTAATGCAAAGAATATGCAACTTCTTTAAAATTTTATTTTTCCTATTGTAACAACCCAAGTCCCACACTAGAGCTGGCTATACATTTCCTAGAGTTTACTCCTAAGAAAAATGTAAGGTATGCTGGAAAATTCAATCATATAATAGCAATAACAATGGTATTGAAGAGAGCTAATACTTTCCTATGCTAACTAGTAAAAGCTTGACTATCGGTGCCACTTGGAGCACATTGATTGAAACCTAAGTGATAACAAGATGAATAGGATGGGGATGAAATTAATGAGTCAGGAGTGAGAGAGATAGTGTGGCCCAATGAAAAAAGTTCGAGCATCTCAATAGAGCACCTATAGGGATAAAGGAAGAGTATAAGAGGTCCCAAGGATTTCCTAGCGAGAGTTCTTTGATGCTCAAGTCAGTGAGAAAAAAAAATGGAGATGGCTAAGGGAAGGCCTTGGAGCCATGCTCTTGCTGAGGGGAGAGAATAGAGAAAGAGGGATGGAGAAAAGGGTGAGCGGGAGCCCCTTATAAAAGGATACTTGGCCTTATTTAAGCTTGATGGTCCAATATGGTGGAAAAAGATCTCTTTGTAACTCAAGACGAACCTTTTATCCTAAGTTAGCTTCCATATTTGACGATAAGATCAAATAACTTATCTAGATTGTGCAATTAATACTTTGACATGATGGGTTCACCTCCCATGCCGCGTACTTGTTACCATAAGTTACATTTTTTATAGGGAGCAGTTAGCTTTGCCAGCCTATCATGGGGTATGCACATTCTTGCTAGTTGGCTACACACTACTTGCCAATCTGTTGGCTTTAAGCTTTTACTTTGGGGGGTTAATAGCTGCTATTAAGTGGGTAGCCTTGCGATGTCTTACTAAGGCCTCATTGGAAGCTAGCTCGAGCCTAACTAAAGGTTAATAAATTATGTCTCATCACATACTACTCACTCTCGAGGCTGAGGTAGTTTGCTTAGGTGAGGGAATTAATTTGATGTTTTAAGCATTAGTTTGTAGGCTTTTCCTCCTAAAGTGGACTCATAGCCTCTTGTTGCTCTAAAAGTATTGAATAGTCGAAGAAGCTTGTGATAGATATTTTAACTCATTGGCTAGCTCTATCCCATAGTGAGATGAAAGTTCTCGAGCTAAGAGCTCCTTAAGTGGGTTGGCCTTACTCAAATCATCATGACTTTGGTACCAATCTACTTCCATTGTCAGGGGGAATTGATGCTTGGACCCTTCGAGCATTATGCACAATTATGGCATCACGGTGGTGCCTCTTTGATTTTTGGGTGTATTATTTGCTTGATGATTGCATTGCATTCAATGTATTTGGGTTCATGTCGCTTCTTAGGGCATTAAATCAAGCCTGATTTTCTAGTTCTAGCTCTTGCCTCGCCCTATGGGATAATGACATGTGTATCGGGGGAGCTCATCTATCCATCCAATTTGTTGATTGGCAACCGATCAATCTTTGAAGTAGGTACATTTCTACTCCACTCTAGGTCTTCTTTAACAATGGTAATTTGTATTACTATATTGTATTCATATTGTATCAAAGCTAAGGTATAATATTATATGGGTCGACATGAACATGGCACGATGAATTAATTTTTTTCAAAAATTCAAATATAAATATGACTAGATTATAATATAGATAATATGACACAACATATGTAACACATTTAATAGATAGATTGGATTGCATTAATATGGCACAACTTACTTAGTATGAATAGATATGATTCACTTAACATTCACTTAACACGAATTGACATAATCCATTTAATATGACAAAAATAATCTTCTCCTTTTTCATAATTGCATACTAAGTATTTTTTATATAAAAGGAAAAAAAATGAGAAGGCTAAAAATATGATTAATTAAATAGGTCCTAACCATATCATTTAAAATTGGTGGGTCAACGACTATTTTCAAGAGAATCTTCAGAAGGGATATTTTGACTATTTTCAAAAGAATTTTTAGGAGGAATTTATAAATGATACATCTAGAGATGGAATTTGTAAATGACTATTTTAATGGATTTATAAATTTTATAAAATTTTAGAAATTCCTTCTTAAAAATGGTGAAATAAGAAATTTTGATTTTAAAATTCTAAAATTTTTACTTCAAATAAAATTTCTTCTAAAAGTTTCTCATCCAAATACAATCTAAAACTTCTAAGCAAGCGATGAAAGTTGGAATCCTTCTTCAGCCAGGTCACCATTGTGGTCGAAACCTTTTCTATGGCATATCCTTCTAGGGTAGTTGAATCCTTACGCTCAAGAAGTAGAGCTTATGACTTTGAAATGTGCATTCTTCCCCACATGGTTCTGCAAATATACCAAACATAACTGCTCAATAGCTCCGTTTCCAAACTCGTATACTGATAAGCAAGGCTACCAGTCCATCGGCCATTGTCTATCGGACCTTTAACTTACAAATGAATGTATATATATATATATATATATTGATGATTGGGTAGTTATCAGAATTGCACTTAGAGATTTCTATACTTTTTTTACCCTCTTCGTGAGCAGTATACAAGCTTAAACTTAGTCTATTGACATTATATGACAAGCCAAAGTCTAAAGCTTGCCCATGCTGGAAGCCAAGGCTTTATTACTGCTCTCACATGGTAAAATGAGCCTGAGCACCTGCAACTCTAAGCCGTTAGACAGATAAACCTTAGAATTCGTTCAAATGGATCACACGTGCTAATATCTATGCCCGACAGCAAAACTCCAAGCCTAAGGTCGCCTGGTTTCCATTGGGTCGTGTTGGTTCGAAGTGGATTTGAGTAAAATAATAACAAAACAAAAACACCGAACATATGCCCATCCATTTACCATTTCAAGTTGAACCATTTTTGATCTAAATTTAAAAGGATAGCTCAACGTCCGGTCCTTCCACGGGTCCAAGTGACCGTATAATATTTAAATTCTTTTAAACATAATTATTCTTTTATTAAATACAATTATTTTCATAAAAAACATAATTACTATGCAATGAGTGAAGGGTTGGATGTAAATCAAGCCCACTTAAAACAAACGGGCAAGAAGGGTGGTAATGGGTTAAATTCTTCAGGATTGAAGTGAAAAAAAAAAAAAAAAAAAAAAAGAAAGAAGCAGATATATGCATGCATTTATGAGGTAAATTAATTTAAGATTGACCTTTTTTTTAATTGAAACTTATAAATAGTTAATTCAAAGATTTTTATTTCAAGCAAGTTGGCAGACAGATAAGGCCAGACTTTGCCACCCCTGTTTGGAGGTTCGTACTCTGATACAACCCAAATACGCCACCCTCCGACACGCTGCTTCCCTCCTTTCGAAGCCAAGCAAACCACGCCATTTTAACGGCCGGCCTCCCCTCCATGCACCACGACAATCATACGGCCGACGACATGCCGGTCCACCGAATCCCCCCTGTACTACACCTCCCGCTGGACCCCACATCGCGATCCATATCCACGAAGGAGCCTGCACGGATCTTGATGCAACTGGAACCATCGAGACGCGCACGAGCGCCAGCTCTCTTTTCTTCGCGTCAAAGTATGCGGGCCGGGAGGGGCTGCCTTTTATACGCCCTCCGCGCCGACTGCCAGCCAGCTTTGAGATAGAGTCGAGAGAGAGAGAGAGAGAGAGAGAGAGAGAGAGAGCTCAGGGGCCGCAAAAAGACAGTGGGAAAAGGAGTGCCTGGCTACGGTCGCTTTCGTCCTCCCCCCGGTCGGGTTAAAACAATCCCATCCCCATCCGCATTCCCATCTCCATTCCCCAGTCCTCAACCACAGAAAGGCGGTGAAGCTGAAAAAAATAAAAAAAAAAAAAAAAAAAATCACCGTCCATCGAATCCTTTCCCTCTCTTATTTCCTATTTCCTGCTGCCCTCTTCCCTTCCCTCCCACCCCTGATCTCAGAAACTCTTCTCTTCTCTCCACCTAATAGTCAATAAATCCCAACATCTGGACCCCATCCTCTCTCCGTTAATCAAAACCCACTTTGCTTGCTTTCAAAGCTCAACTAGAAACAAACCTTCCTTCTTTTCTCTTTGTTTATTATGTATGTTAATATTTTTATAGAAAAAGATCCAGACAATTCTGTATTCTGGATCTGATAGCAAATCCAAGATCAATCGGTTGTCATTCTTGTTTGCGTTAGAATTTTAGAAGTCCATAGACTCGAATAGCTCTCAGGGATGAAGGATATGTATGAAGATAAGAAAGGTATAATCGCGAGCTTCCACCAGCAGCAGAAGAGAGAATGCGTTTCCGATGAGGTCGACAGCAAGAGCAGCGACGATTCCAAGAGACAGAAAATGGAGGAGAACAGAGAGATGGCTCTGGTGGTCGCCGGCGGCGGCAGCGGCGGCGCTGGAGGCGGAGATGGGGCGAGTATCGAGGTGGTGAAGCGGCCGCGCGGCCGACCGCCGGGGTCCAAGAACAAGCCCAAGCCGCCGGTGGTCATCACCCGGGAGGCGGAGCCGTCGGCCGCGATGCGGCCCCACGTGCTCGAGATCCCCGGCGGGCACGACGTGGTGGACTCGCTTGCCCGGTTCGCCCGGTTGCGGAATCTCGGGATCTGCGTCCTCTCCGGCACCGGCGCCGTCGCCAACGTCGCCCTTCGCCAGCCCTCCGTCCCCACGCAGCCGCCGCACGGGGCCGTGCCGCCGGCGGGGGCGACCATCGGGTTCCGCGGCCCGTTCGAGATCCTGTCCATCTCCGCTACCTTCCTCCCGCCGGCGATGGCGGCTCTGTCCCCGGCCTCCGCCGCTGCGAGCCTGTCGATATCTTTGGCGGGGCCACAGGGGCAGATCGTCGGTGGAACGGTGGCTGGGCCGCTGGTGGCGGCGGGAACTGTGGTGGTGGTGGCGGCGGCGTCCTCCAACCCGACTTTCCACCGGCTGCCGGTGGAGGACGATGTGTCGATCTCCGTCTCCGTCTCCGCCGGCGGCGGCGGCGGCGGCGGCAGTGAAATAGAGGAGCACGATCGGCACGTTCATCAGGAGCACCACCACCAGCGGCGCCACCACCCGCAGCCGCAGCCGCCGCCGGCTCACGCGGTGGTGCCTGGAGGGGAGTCGTGCGGGATGTCTATCTACAGCTGTCACCTCCCTTCAGAGGTCATTTGGGCTCCGACCGCCCGCCCACCGCCTCCACCGCCTTATTAATTCTAGTAGCTCTCTCTCTCTCTCTCTCTCTCTCTCTCTCTGTTGTCTTTTCTTTTTCATGTAAGATCTTCTGTTCTTTCTTTTTAGATTTTTAAACTCTTTTATATAGATCGTAATGTAATGGTCTAGCTTGTTGGTTGGGTTTGTTATGGTTACAGTGCAGGCGTTGTGTTAGAACTTCAAACAAAGATTTTAGCTTTGAATTCTCCTCTAATGTTTTTGGTTGGTTGCATGGCTTCTGTTGGTATTTTTGGAGACAATGTGGTGTTCTTCTGATCTCTCGTTTGCGCTTTTGGAGTGCAACCAAACAAGGAGAATACAGGGGAGAGAAAGAGCGTGTTCAAAAAAAAAAAAAAAAAAAAAAAAAAGTGGAGGAGATGAACGGCTAGGGTTTGTGCTTCAGTGGGGTGGCAGAAAAGTACAGCAGGGGAGATGCCCACGCGGGATCTTACTCACTCTCTCTGCTATCTTTTTCTCTGGTCCCCGTCGCTCCATCTCTACTGTGGCAATCGTACACATGGCTCATGTTATCTTTGGCAGAGGTGGAAGGAGGCCAAGAGGCTCGCTTTTGATTTGGGGAGGTGTTTGTTGGTTTATGACGGTGATTTAGGAGAGAGGGAGGGGAGTGATTCGAGTACCGCTACTTTGGTTTTTGCTTGCAGCTGTCTTAAAAGCAACGTCAATGAGCAGGTGAGAGCAAGACAATACAAAACCAACTTTCCTCATGGATGGAGTGTACTTTGGCTGTCTGATCGTATCCTCTGAGGAAAGTAAAAGCTTTGAAGTGAAATGCCATTCTCTCTCTCTCCTTCCTTCCTCCTCCCTTTCATGGGAGATTGTGAGTGGCTGGTGCAATGGAGTTAATGGCTTGGGGCCTGTTTCTTTTGGAGCTTTTTTTGTCCATCCAACGTGCAAGTGTGGCAGTGGCATGGCTGGCTTTTACTTAGCCTTCCATTTCATTTGAAATCATTTTGTGTCACATCTATATTTTATTGTTACCGAACTTTACCTTTTTCCCTTTTTTTTTTTTTTAAAAAAAAAAAATCATGATCTTGTTGGATGTGGAAGCTTGGGATCCGGGTTGGGATCCTCTTTGCCCTGACCTCAGGGTTGGGATCCTCTTTGCCCTGACCTCAGGGAGAACGGAAATTATTGGATGCCAAGTAAAAGGGTCCAAAGGCCAGAACATGGTAGCGTGTTGCCCCATCCTTTTGTCACAGTTTTCGTCAATAATTAATCTCCTTGGGAGTCGCCCTAGGACTACATTTATAGCGATAAAATCATGTATTTAATGGTGATGCATGCTTTCATATTTTGGTACGCTGTCCATCATGCATGTAGAGATGCTATAAATTACTCGTGTGGTGGTAGGACTGTAATTCCTCTCACTGCATGTGTAGAATTTTTTTGGTGCAAGTAGTGTGGTGGTCTTTCTTGACCTTAGCATTTCTAGTTTAAGATATACTTGACGTACCACAAGCCCATGTATAAGAGATACTCATTTCTTATCAGATACTAGATTTTTTTTTTTTTTGTTCAATGACATCTGCCAAAAGATTTTATGGTGATGAAATGACTGGCAGGTGGACTACTGTTGCTTATTGTATGGTACGGTGCTTAACTATTCGCAATGGAATGCCATGGAACAAAACTATGATTCATGGAGGTGAGTTGGTGACCTTTTTATTTGAGCGAGTGATACCTCACAAGATTTGGTTGCATGAAACTTTACTGTAAAATATTTGGTTTTCAAGTATTCACATCCAATATTTTTCTTCAAAACTTGGTGCAGCATCATTCATACAATTTGAACATGCAAACCAGATCACACAAATCTTACGGCAAAATTATTGAAGCCGGGCCCAAGGAACGGATTTTTTTTCCCTTCAAAAAATCCACGGAAACTTCAGAGTTATTCTCAAAAAATTTCATAAGAAGTTATGCTTCCAGAACTCAAGGTCTTTCCTCATACATAGATCCTATATTACAGCCGAATAATCATAAACTTCATACTTTAGAGAAAAACCATGCATCAAAAGCTTTAATTATACCGTTCATGTTTAATTTCCATAGAGAAGGTCTGCACCAATAAAAGAAAACAATTGTTTGTTGGCTCTTATTGCTGAACACTTGGATTTCGTTATTTGATTACCTTTATTTGCATTGGTGAGTACTAGAGGTTGACGCATATGTAATGGCTAATGAGCTTGTAGTTCCACTCAAAATATATGATTAAGTTCTTGGCTGGCTACTACTGAATAATAAAACCACAGGGTCTTTCGTGTCTTTTTTCTGTTTCGAGTTCACAAATGTTAAGTTATGATGTCTTCAGGGAACGCTACAGGCACCTTATTAATAAAGTGGGAATGCTACAACCTTTAGTTATAACTAAATGTCTTTTTTGAGGAAAAGATTATAACCAAATGTATTATTACCAAATGTCATGTTAACGTTAATCAATCAAAAAAGAAAGAATTGCAAAAAGAAAGGAATAATGAGGAAAAGTAATTCCTGCCTCCCTATCCATCCTCTGATGAGCATGTGTGTGCTTCAAGATATGCTTTCTGAAAGGCAGCTGCCTCATTCTACGCAAAAGTGAATCGAATAATCTAAGAATGTCAAAAATCTATGAATCCTTGATTCTTTTTTTTTTTTTTTTTTTTTTTTTTTTATGGTTCCCTCTTTCCTTTGCATGAGGAAACTATACATATTTCTTTCACAAAAATTACTTGTGGCTGAGGAAGTCTCTTTGTGCTCCTGGAGATACCAGTCTACTGCGACACTCACTTGCAATGGTACGCTGGAATATTATTCTTTTCTCTATGAAGAGTCAATAATTCTTTTGAACATATCGATATCTAGGTAGATCAAGGTAGACATACAAACCATTCGAACAAAGTCTAGCTGAACAAAAGTTTTCCATACAATTGAAGAAAATTGGCTGATACTCTTTTCAGAATTTACTCGGAGCCCAGAGTCTAAAATAACTTTTAGTTCACCTTTTTCCACTGGTATTGACTTTGGGTTTGGTGTGGGCCTTGGCTGGTGTTTTTAAGGTACAATTTGATTTCTAGCACTGCATTTTTCTTTCCTTTTTTTTTTTTTTTTTTAAAATGCAAACAAGGCTCTCTCATTCCATTTTTCCTTCTGCCTGGCTGGATACGTTAGTAAATATCCAGGTCCCCTTCCAATCTCCACATGAACACTAAGACAAGATTGGAGGAGCTCAAATGGGTTCAGTGACATCCACTAAAGCAGCACTATTAATCTACACTAAAAAGATTCTATAGCTTAGGAACCACAAGCAAGTAAGGAACCATGCAATTGTGCACCGGCCAAACGCCTGCCCATTCCTTCTCCATTTTCCCTTTTTGCACTTGAGGAAAAGCAAAAGTTAAATCTCTTAAAGGCATGATTCCAAAACATTAAGCTTTCATACCTGCAAGCAGTAGGGTTCAGCTCATTCATATGTCGAGGCTCCTAAACCCGAAAGGGCAAGCATGCGAACTTTGGTGCAATTTTTTCTCTCAATGGTTTCTAGTACTGGGCATTCAATCTTGAGAAAGGAAAAGGTCTTCTCTCTTTGTGTGAAATCGCCTTTGGCCCAGAGGCAATGACTGAGCCTCTGTATGAGGAATAGGAACAGGACAATGAGTCCTACAAGAGCAATTTGTGTTTACGCTAGGCCAACTTCTGATCTTTATTGAATACTGCCATTACGTTCTGACTCGGTCTCTGATAAAGAACCAAGGCCAGATTTAAAGGGCAAGAGGCCCCGAGCAACCAGTCCAAGTTGGTGAATTGGACCACATGACATAAAGCTGTAGGCTGATATCAGCTGACAGTTCAAATTGGTGCACATTTCCATCCTTTTATAAGATCGAGATAGCGGGCCACATACACTGTTGTAGACGATGGGATGTGTTTGCTTCACATGTGGGTATATACAAATTTGGACCAAGTTGCCTTAAATTTAGCTTTGCTCTTCAAGTCTGGTCCACTATCCTTGCGTTGCACCACCTCAACAATTTAGTGCAATGTCATGCTTTTCGGTGGATGTCTTCAAGCAATATCCATTGAGCTGTTTTCTACTCCTTGTCATTCCACCTTGCTGGGTTGTAAAAATATAAAAGAAAATTAAATCATACCATCCTTTTAGAGGAGCAAGCATCCTATCCATTCAGAGAGTTGGGCTAGAAAGAGCCTATAGTATTTACGAATAAAAAAAAATAAAAATAAAAAAAACTTATAATTTAAATTAGACTGCTACTACTTAATTTTTACTTAAATTTTTAAGACCACATAATTTCAACCTATTAGCAGATTAATTGGATCAACAGATGGATTTAAAGTGTCCGATTAAGATTGTTGTATGAATTCTTTTTCTTTATTTTTGTTTGGTGTTTGATTAAGAATATTTTTTAAAGATATAAAAATATTTTTAAAAATTTTATTATTTTTATGCAGCACATAGGGTAATATATTTTAGGTTCGACTCAACTGCACGGATGGCCGTGTTTGGACTGCCCTGGGAGTGAAGGCGTGGGGGTATGACACCATTCATTTCTAATGCAATATTTTAAAAAGCGCTGGATCTTCCTTCCTTAAGGCAACAATGGTGTCACAGTGTTCTTCTCAGGCGATGTTCAGTATTTGTTATGATGCGGGTTCAAGGAGCTTGGACAAGCAGCGCACGGCTAGAAGATTAAAATGCCGTGTCTATTTATCCTCCCTGGCTTTCCGTGGTCATGGTCACTCTTGGCACCGCTCGGCTATTTATGTCTCCAGTCTTGACTGCCGACTTTTTGCAGCTACCCATCCCTTAAAGCTGCCTGGCCGAAACGGCAATGGACGACTGGTCCTGGAAGTCCATGGACAGCAACGACAACAACGTAAGGAGTAGATATCTATCAAACTTTAGGACACGCCGCTTAGGAACGTCGCTCAACGAAGAACATCTTGCCAGTGGAAAGAGTCTCAATATTAAAGCACTCAGATATGCTCGCGTATTCATGTTCTAAAATTTAAAGGAGAAGAACGATATCTGGATGAAACTTTCACGGAATATCTTCGTCTCATGGCGTCGCGCTGTCATCGCATGCACACCTCGCGAGGTAAAAATATAGTGCTGCTACCTATTTGCACCTAGAGTAACTCCTTGCCTAGGATATTAGAAGCTTTTAAGTTCTAATAAAAGCTCTAGAATAAAAAAAAAAGGATAATGAGATAAGCATGCTTTGATGTCTAAATTAAATTCTAGAGTTTAATGTGACCAAACTTTGCCGTATTGTGACGGTGGAATAAAAAGTATTTGTTGTACTATAACCAGTTTATTGGGCATGTAAGATTATCGTATTTGATTTATCTTTATAATATTAACTTAAATTCTCATAAATATAAATCTTTTTTGTTATAAATTTATTTTTGAAGTGATTGTCTTGTTTTTCCACTAGTATATAAAACATTCAAGAAAAAGAAAGTAGTCTCACTAAAATCATTTTAAAAATATTATATATTTAGATAATATAAATATTTAATTTATATAATATAATATATATATATTAGAATATTATTAAATATATTATTATATATTTCATAAATATTATAGATTATATTATTTAATAATATATATTTAATAACAACTAAATAATATAAATTATTAATATATCATATATATTTTTTAAATATTAAACAATATTTATAATCTAAATAATATTATTTAAATATAATATTTATGTTAGTAAATTATTTAAACATATAATATAAATAATATTAAATATTATAGTAATATTAAATTTAATATTAAAATAATATATTATATTATATATTCAATAGTAAATATAAATATAATATTAAATATTTAAATATTATCAAGTTTGTATTTAATATATAATCAGATTAAATATTATTAAATATTTATATATAACTCAAGAATATAATATAAGATTACTAGACTTTGGTAATCTCATGTACCTACTTTCAAATAGGAATCGAATTACCATAATTTATGGTAATCTTAAATCACTGAGAATCAAATATTGTCATCTAAATTACCATGTCTAATTTTTAAATATAATAATCTACATGATAATATCATGTTATTAAAGTAAATTATTACAAATCAAACACCCCCTTATAATATTCTCTTCAAATTTGTGTTGTAATATTCCATATTCCTTGTAATATTCTTTTTCATATACTTCTATAAATAGACAGTTGAAGACATGAAATGTATAATGCTATTTTTAGCTTTTCATTTCCTTATGTTGTCCTAGTCAGGACTATCTCATATCAGGTGTCTTGAAGAGCTTGTGAACATTTAGGAACCCACTTTGTTGTTTAGGTATTGTAGTTACTAAAAATTCTATGGCAATACACAATTTTAGGTTATATTAGGGTTGGCATGCTTCCTTGCCAAGTTACAGCTGCTTCATTTTTTTTTTTATTTTTAAAGAATATAATAATTACATAAAAAATGAGAGCAATTAGGAGGGACTGTTGCTTCCTAAATCTAAAAATTTTGGGATATTGAGATCAGCCTAAAATATTATTTCTAGTATCCAAAAATTACTGAAATTACAAATTACAAATTACAAGCTGGGTAGTTCAATAGTAGGATATCGCACAAAAAGCTCTAATGACATTTGATGCGTAACTCTTTTATTCTCTTGTTAATATTCAATTATCAAGACTCTCTTCTTTTAACTAGTAAGCAATATACTTGGCTTCTTAAGATGTAAATATGCTCCATTTGTGTCTGTTAACCTGTGGTATCCACTGATCCATAGATAATAATCCTAACAGCAGGTTGCTATACATGTTGAATATCTATGATATTTTCTTAAATCTATTATTTTTTCTTACTTGGTAGCAGAAGAACTTAAGTTTTAACTTTTCTTTCTCATCCAATGTAGGACTATTTTGGATGTAAGGGTAGCTTCATGCCATGATGGGACTCAACCACCATCCCATGGATAGCCATTTTCTCTTACCCATCAACTTTCGCATACTCAAATTAGGTTTGATACCATTTGTAATGCTCCAAATTCATCTGCTCCAATTAATCTGTTAGCGGGCCAAAACCACGTAACCCTAAAAATTTGAGTAGAAGTTAATTGATAACAGAAAAATTTGAGTTATAAGCACTTCAATTTTTCTTTCTTATCTAATATAGGACTATTTTTATGGTATTATAGATAAGATTAACGAAAGACAAAGAAAAGGCTGGTAAATTTTTCATTAGTATGATAGGTTCCCAGTAAACAGAAGGGCAGAGCCTTTCTAAGAAGTAGTTGATTCTAAGTTGTCTGGTCCTGTGACAATGACCTAACAGGCCATCTGCTTGTAATTGCAGTTTTTCTGATTGCTATATTGGGTTGAAGTCCTAGACCAGCTGCACCAAGGTACCCATAGTTAAGTTAGTACATCAGTAGGTAAAGTTACTTTCAAAGATGGTCCATGGGCAGACAGATCATGGCTAATGGCTGCATGAAATTAGTTCACGCATATGTATTGTGTACCATTGTGTCTTAGTGGGTGGTTCAGTCTCATGGATACTTCCATCTGAATGGAACAGTGCTAAGAACTCAATGTTAACAGCAGAAACTTCTTCCTCCCAAGGGGCCACTACTGCAACCACTGCAGTAAGCTAGCCAGGCACCAAACCTAATTGTTCAGGATAGTTTATCTGTGATTTATTAGCTAATATTTTTCTTTAGAATCAATACCCTGCAGGCTACTTTAAGTCCAAAAGCTAAACCAGAAGTTGGCCTAACACGGCAAGTTCAAAATATTCAGTATTCCTATATTATTGAGAGGGGAAAAAAATAAACTAAGCCCCTTCTCAAGTTTTCATATTTTGCATCTTACCTAAAGATAATAGAGAACAAAATTCATCATCTAGTTCAAAATCCTTCAGAAAAACAAATGGAATTTTTTTCAAGTCTGTTTACCATCTTATTGGAAATTCTTTCTGCATTGTTATTTTTTAACTTGGCACAACAATAAAGCCAGGATCATTCAAATCTTGAGCTTTGGTCCAAGAAGGTGGTGAATTGTTTGTTATGAAGAGTGTTTATGATAGGAACGTGTCTAACATGAGTAGGAGTTCTGATTAATCAAAATGCTGCTGGCAATAACCTTGATTCGGATATAAAAAATAAAGTAATTTATAATAAGGTTGCCAATACACAGACGCACACACATGTACTGGCAACCTTATTATAAATTAATTTATTTTTTGACTCCTACCCTTCTTAAATTGGGAAAAGAAACAACAAAGGCATATGTATTTCTCACGTCTGGTTTCTAATAAACGTAGTATATTTGCACATTAGTGATAACTAAAATTATTATTTGGGTTATATAATAATATAACATCTTTTTTGAGACAAAAGAAGAGCCTGGGCCTCACCTATCTTCACTAAGTAAATGAAGTAGTGTACATTGAGACCCTTCTAAGTATTAGGAGAGGGGAGAGAATACAAAGAATGATAGCATACAATCTCGAGACTTGCTTAAAGACATTCAAAAGAAGAGAGAAACAAATAGATAACCTAGTGAGAAAATGATTTGGCAACTTGTCCTTTACTCAAGGAAAACTTTTTTCTGGAGCTATAGCTTTCCGAAGTACTGGGGCTATAAGACAAATCATGCATCCATAATTAATGAATCTATAGAATGATTTAGCTGAGTACACTTTGCTCAAATCATCTCCAAATCGACTTGTCTTCGAGTACTTGGAGCTCTGAAGCTATGAAGAGGGTGGGGAGTAGCCCGTCAAAAAAGTGATGCTGACCGGCCAATATAAATTAATTTATGTTTTAAATTTTAATTTTTTTAAAAAAATTAGGGGAAAAATAGCAAACATATGATCAAAACCACAAGACTGCATGCTTCTCTTGTCATGAATCTAATAAAGATAATATGTTTGCACATTAGTGATGACTAAAATTATTATTTAAGTTAACTTATATATAATAAATACTTCTTATATATATATATATATATATATATAAAAAGAGGAATGGCTTATGCTTTATCTATTTTATTTAAGGTTATAATATCTCAAAAATGCTCTCCTATCAGATGGGGAAAAAAGTTTGAAAAGTTTACAACTCAAGTTCACTTGCTATCAATTAACTTGCAATTAAATTTTTAAGGCCACATGGTTTCAATTTGCTAACAGGTTAATTGGATCAGCAGATAGTCTTGAAACATTACAAATGATATCAGAGCTAATTTGATTGTACAGAAGTTGGTAGGCAAAAGGAAAGGATTACCCATGAGACGGTGGTAGAGTTTTGCCATGGCATAGAGCTATTCTTGCAGCACCATTGACCTAGCTTGGAGTAGATTTTAGCTAGCTTATAGTATGGAACGAGGATGTTGTTTGATAAGGAGAAGAGATTGTAACATCACAAAAATAGTCCCATATCAAATGGGAAAGAAAAGTTTAAAGAGTTTATAACTTAAGTTCACCTATTGCTAATTAAGTTGCACTCGAGTTTTTAAAAGCCACATGGTTTTAGCCAGGTAACAGGTAAATTAGGCTTGCAAATTGGCTTGAGGCATTATAAATGGTATCAGAGCTGATTCGAATATATGAAAGTTAATAGATAGAAGGAAAGAGCTACCCATGGGACGGTAGCAGAGTCTTGCCATGACATGTAGCTGCCCTTATAGCACCAATAACCTAGCTTGGGATAGATCCTAACTAGCTTGTAGCGTGCGATGAGGACATCGTTTGATAAGGGAAAAGATTATAATAACCCAAAAATAGTCCCGTATTGGATGAAAAAGAAAAGTTTAAAGAGCCTATAACTCAAATTTACCTACTACTAATTAACTTGCACTCGAATTTTTAAGGCCACATGGTTTTGGGCCCTAACAAGTTAATTAAATCAGCAGGTGGGCTTGGGGTATTACAAATGGTTTCAGAGTCGATCCGGGAGGATACCTATGGGATGGTGATAGAATCATGCCATAACGTGGAGCCATCCTTATAGCAATGACGATTCCGCTTGGAGTAGATGTAGTGTGCGACAAAAACGTCGCTTGATAAGGGCGGAGATTGTAATACCTCAAAAATAGTTAAACATCAAATGGGAAAGAACAATTTGAAGAATTAATAACTCAAGTTCAGTTGCTACCAATTAACTTATACTTGAGTTTTTAAGGCCATATGGTTTTAGTTCACTACAGATTAATTAGACCAACAAGTGAACTTGGGGCATTACAAAGGTAATGAAGCAAAATATGTCAAAGCCATCCTAAGTGTTAAGAGGAGAGAGTATACAAAAAATAGTAGTTTACAATCTTAGGGCTTGCTTAAGGGCATTCAAAAGGAGAAAGAAACAAAAGGACAACTAGTGCACATGGTGATATTTCTTATTGAGATAGATACGTCTAATAATAAAGTAGAGATATGAAGAAGAATAAGAAAGAGTTTTGACATCATAATCAATTATTTCAAGATGTTCTTTACAATAGCTAAATACCTTGATTTACATTTATAAGATCCTTTAAACCTTACCATAAATATGTCTATATTAATTCCTACAAATAAAGAAAAATAAAAATATTTTGTAATACACCTGTTGATAAAATCTGGACTCATTTCGATATTGAGCAGATGAGATCTTTAACTCACACTAACATCACTTGATTAGATAAGACCTTCAATTCATCTTGACATCATTTTTCAAAATCTGCTTGGAATTTTTTTGATACCAACCTTATTTATTGAGATCTCTTTATATGACAACCTTTTAGAGCCAACTTAAGCTCGATCTTAATATTGAATTCATTCATTCCTTCAATTAACCTTAGATATGAATTAAGTCAAAAAGATGTTAGTTAGGTCTATTATGTGCATCAATGGCTTAGTGAAAAATAGTTGCTCCTAGTAAGAAAAAGATTTTATGGCACTATGAAGGGTAAGTTGGGTAGTTAACTCCTTGTTTTGGAAGATGTGACCATTAGACTTCATCCATAGAGACCAAGTTTGAGCCAAAACAAGAGGCCCAAGCAAAGTTACAAGAATTGAAACTCCAATGTTGGACCCATTTGTTCCTTTAATTAGCCTTGGAGATGAATCAAGTCAAATACGTGTTGGCTAGGTTTATGATATGCATCAATAGTCTAGTGAAAAATAGTTTCTTCTAGTTAGAAAAAAAATCTATAGCGTTATGAGGGGTGAGTCGGATGGTTAACTCCTTGTCCAAGAAGTTGCAACCATTACACTCCATCCATACAGACCAGGTTTGAGCCGTAACAGGAGACCCAAGCAATGTTGCAAGTTTTGAACTTATGTTTTTCCTCAATTCCAACCATATTATCTTGAGGTTCATCTTTCCTAGCCAAATAAACTCCAGCAGTGCACCCACCATCTTAGTACATATTGGCAATTTAGCAAGAGATGATGCTTTGCATAAAGGATAATTAAAGAAAGCGTTCCAACATTTCTTTTTTTCAAAAACTCACCATTGTTGAGTTTGTTCCTCCAAAGTTCAAGCCAAATGAGAACTTTCAATTTTTCTAGAGCTACAACTTTTCAAAGTGTTGGGGCCATAGGACAAATCATGCCTTCTGATTTATGTATCCATCGAAAGATGTAATTGAGTACAACTTGCTATTAGATCATCTCCAAATTGGCTAGTCTTCATTACTTGCAGGGTTGACTACAGGATGCTAGCCAAATCTCTCACTTCTTCTAAAGCACCTGGAGTAGGGACTAATCCAATAGCTTTTCTATTTGTTGCTGGAGTATAGAGGTTGAAGAAGAGGAAAGAGTTAGGCTGATCGCTCATCCAAATATCATGCCAGACAAGGATGTTTATCCCCTTGCCAGGAGTGATCTTTAGGCTAATCCAAAAGGGATCCACATATTTGCAAACAGCTCTCCACAGAACCGATGAGATGGTAATCTTCTTCCTTCTACTGAAGTTACTTCTGAGCTTCACATTGCATGAGAGGGTTTTTTTTTTTTTTTTCCTCAAAATTTATGAGACAACTAAACTTAAAAAATTTAAATTTATGATTAACAATTAACATGTTAAAAGTTAACCAATGTCAGTATATATTGGAGGTAAAAATTTAGATCCAAGCTAGCCTGATTGATTCATCTAAGTATGTTATACCCTCAACATGCACCAAATTAATCAACTCTCGGTGAATAAATCTCCACCTTGGTTCCGGAGTCAACTTGTCTTCGTCAAAACAACGTGATGATTGCTACCAATTTTAATTAATTACTAGGAGTGTTATAGAATAAAATAATCTCTAGGAGCAAAATCAAAGAAATAAAAGGCTGAAATTGTTATCGTGATCATCTTGGCATGCTCGAATGGTTTGCTAAGATACTTTATGTAACGCTCCAATTCCACTTACTGACCCAATTAATATATTAGCGAGCTGAATCCATGGGACTTTAAAAATTCAAGTTCAAGTTAATTCTAAGTAGAGTCGTTAATATTACAAAGATGATACTATGGCCATGGCGGGACTTTTTCTACTACTATCTTATGGATAGCTCTTTTCTCCTGCAAGGACTAATTTCATTTTGGGCTCATAAACTTTCGCGTACCCAAATTGGCTTTGATACTATCTGTAACACTCCAAGCTCTATGTTGGCCTAATTAATATCTTAGCAGGCTGGGTTCATGTGGCTTTAAAAGTTCATGTTCAGTTAATTAGTAGTAGGTGAATTCGAGTTATAAGTTTTTTAAACCAATTTTTTCTATTGACTGTGAGATTATTTTTTCTAGCTTTTAGGGCATTATACTTTAATTGTATTTGTCATACTCTAAACTGAAAGGTGGATTCAGGACATAGCAATCCACTGCACATGTGAGAATAAATTTTATAGCTCAATTAATATCAATAAACATTTATTCATTGAATCAAACTAATTAAATTTAGATGCACTGCCAATAACTTAAAAAATAATCATAAAGGCTAAATTCAAAAGCACTAAATATTTCTTAAATTCATAGTATAATAATTTAATGTCTAAGTGGCAACTCAGCTAAATATTAAGACTATCTTCCATGCAAATCCCATCTCTTGTCTCGATCTCTTAAAAAAATAATATTTTTATGAGCAATGCTCAACAAGTATCCTAAACATAAATTAAATGGATCAAGTAAGTATAGTGCTGTAATTTAAAATATATTTGTAATGTAATATGCTTTTATAATATTTTTCTAAATAATTGCAATAATACATGACTTTCTAAACAACAATATCGATTTTCAAAATAATGAATCTCATGTTTATATACTAATATCTGTGATAATAACTCTCTACAATCTTTAAACTATAGTCACATATAATCACTATGATAGGGTCAGTATACTGCATATAACCTTATAAATGGGGGTCCAATCTCTATATGCATCTCCTGTAAAGGTAAGTTTTGGTATCTATCATCTGTCTTATGTAGTAAACTGAGAGTTTATACATTACACTTGTCAATTATATTTCATTTATCAATAATTTCGGTCATACTCAATACTCTTATTTATCCATATTTTCAATTATTATATAACTTCATAATAAAATCATAAATCATTTTCCTCATGATGAAAAGTCTACAGTAAGAATAGTATTGATAATTGATCATAACCTACTTTCTTGATCCAAATTTTCATAAAACATGATATCCAAAAAATCAAAATTTCAATTTTATATCTTATCAAATCCATATAACATTTCAAATTATATTTTTATGTTAATAATTCAAAATAATTCAAACACTTTAACAATATATAAATGTACATATATATCATTTAGTAATTCATTTAGTCTAGATTTTTATGCAATTAATTCATAAAACTATGAAATCTTTTATACAAGCATGAACGATTTACAAATATTCTACCTTACAGTTAGACTACTTGTAAAATTTTGAAATCCTTTTAGCAATCATGAATAATTTATAAAATATTCTAACTTATGATGAAGTTACTTACAAAATTTTGAAATTATTTTAGAAATTATGAATAATTTATAAAATATATTAACTTATGATTAAGCTATTTACCTATTACAAATAAAATTGAAAAGAATTAATCCTAAAATTTTGATGCTTAAGAGTTCCATCAACCTTCTTGATTCTTCGATCTTCACCTTTTGAACTATTGATTTGATATCCAAAGACCTTCATTGAACTCTATTTATAAAGAGAATTTCTAAACCCAACAAGTTTCATACTCTTCACAGGATACTAATTTTTTCGAACCAATAAACTTTCTAATTTTTGTAGGATACTAATTTCTTTATGAAAACTAAATAGAAAAATATCTAATAAATATTCAAAAATAGTTTTATGATTTATAACAATCTTCTAACTCATCTATAATAGTTTGTAATAAAATTACCAAAAGTTATCCTTATCACTATCAATGATATTTTTATAATTTATTAAAAGTTTATGATATATGTTTATAAAATTACTCCCAACTTCCTTAATTAAACTTCGATTTGAGTTATTTAAGATACTTAGAAAGTCAACTTAATATCAAATATTATGGATATAGATTCAATTATAAATTTTAATTATATTATTTTTGATATTTTTTAATTCAATCAAATCAAATTTGATCATAATTTAAAGTGAGCCCATCCAAAATGACTATGTCTCATAATATCAATCTTTAATATGTTCCCCATGGTATAGCTGTATGATTTGTTCTCTATTGGAAAAAGTGGGTGGGTTGCCAGGGGACCGTGGAGGGGGCTAGAGAGCAAAGGATTTCCATTAAATTGTGGTGGTGCAAAGGTAAGACATGTTCGAGAATATAGAATGGTGAAAAGCAAAGATGGTCGTAGAGGGAGGTGGGCTAGAGAGATGGTGGATTGAGGTGAGGAGTAATGGTGGTCCGAATGGTCAAGATGAAGATGTGACTGTCATGCGGTGGTGCACCTAGAGAGGATGGTTGAAGAGTGAAGAGGGGAAGGCAGCTAGGGTTAAGCTAGAGTCCTCGTTAGACCCATTGGGTCATGACACTAATTAAAGTATCAAATAAATTAATCAAAATTAATATGATATAGATTAAAATATACTTTTGATTATCAAACTTTCGTTCAAAACTCATTTTGCTTCTCAAACTTTTTGTTGTTACAATGTAATTTCTTGTATTTTAAGAATATTATATCTCTAATATTTCATTAAAATAGATTGGTTAAAATTATTAAAATAATAAACATGTCATCCTAATGCGAATGCATGGACTATCACTTATCTTATATGATAAATTATTAGAAACTCAAATGACAGTCCACGTGTGTTATGAAGTTGATACCCCAGCTATTTTATTAATTCTAACCGCCCCATTAGCAATAAATTTTGAGTTGTAGTTTGAGGATCCAAGTATATTTTTGCCAAATAACATATAAATTCTTCTTTGGCTTGACGGGTGGAGGGATGTTTATCCAAATCTGATCCAATCCGTAGGCATCCAGATTGGTTGACCTGCAGCGGACCCACAAATCCGGATCAGATTAGATAGGATCGATTAAATAGGTGGGTCAGAAATGAACATCATAATAATAAATCATGAAGCCCTCTGCATGATAAAAGGATTCTCTTCCCAGCCAGCATGTGGACAGAGGTGTCAGCTTTCTCGTCTTGCCGCAGGGTGGCTACAAGACACCACGACGACGACGCCGGGCCAGCCCCGTCAAGTCTGGAAACAAAAGTGATGGGCAGGCACAAAAAGAGTGGCCGAATCTAATCCCCATCGATCCCTTCACTCCTACTTTTCCTTCCCATCTCCCTTTGTTTACACCTTGTCGGCAAAACCAAACTTGGCCACTTCACCCACCCCTCTCTCTCTCTCTCTCTCTCTCTCACACACACACACACACACACACACTCATGCGCAGAAACGCCAAGGCTTGCATTGCATGCATGAGTCGTTCATGAACGAACTTGCACCCGAAGTTTCTTGTAGAAGAGAAGGGACCCATGGCTATTGGCCATTTCGTCACCGATGATGCTATTGACAGTACTGTTGGAACCGTGTTGGGAAAATGACGCTGTTAACTTAGGATTTAAAGTCCATTGATCATCCAAAAGGTGACGGAGGTTTTGATATTGGATAAGAGAGCCGCATCATTCTCTTGTGTGAGTGCAAGTACTCAAATTTAACACTCCATTTGACTATACAAAGTTTCTAAAGTTGTGCGAGCTATATGACAAATTCTTTCCGCTAGGCAATCCTCGCTCTTGAACAGTCCCTGGGGTTGTCGTCGGTCTTAGATGGAAAGAGAATTTTAACGCAAACTTCGACCAATACGAATGAGATGACTAAGCTAATTATCAAGGCAAGTATGTCGCTGAAAGAAGGATTAAAAAAAAAAAAACATCCGATTATCTTTCTTGATAGAAAATTATATTCTCGTATTTTCCCATGTTGGGTTGAGTAGCGTACTTGAGAAAGCAAATTGGGTGCAAACTAGCTCTAAGATGCTCTAGAGACCTCAACTTAACACACACAGGTAAACCAGCTCTTAACTCGACCTGAACCACTTACATGAATTGCACCACTAATTTTCATTGATGAAACTGGCAAGTGGTGTACTACCCAGAGCACTACAGAATGCGTTCACCGAGGAGCTTTACAGAAGGTTTACCAGGTCTGATTTCGAAAATGATTCATGTCTGCCCTTTCTTTTGCTGGGTCAAAAATTGAAGCACCTCCAATCTTGACATGCCCCTTTTAACCTTTTAAGATTCGAATGTAGAACTTGGACAACCACCAGATTATGACCAATTTGCAACATTACCTGTTGATAGGCTTACGAATTATGGCTCATTGTCCAAAAACTATATGCAATGGAACTTCAAATTTAAATGCCTAAAGTTTTGTATGATAACAATCAAGGGACTTGATCCGTCTAGACCACTGGGGGTGCCTCTCTTCTGCATTTCTCGTACCACTTCTAGTTCCCAGTGCACCCACCCCTCTGGATGACTAGAGCTAAATTTTGACGGCTCCATCCGTGCTTCATTTTCAGGTGCTGGATGTCCTCTGACATGACTCTGGTTGGCTGCTGGCAGCGGAGTCAATTCCACTCTCTATCACTTCAATCCTGTGTGCAGAGCTTACTGCTACCTGGCATGGACTTAAACATCTATCTTCTCTTAATGCAGAGGGGTTTGTGGTTGAGGGTGATTCGACCACTATGATTGAGTGGATCAGGGATCTCACTGTCTAAATCCTTTTCTTCAGTCTATCCACCAGCTGATCCTTCCACTGGAAGTAAACCAAGCCGCTGATTTCTTGACAATACAAACTACAAAGTTTTCACAGCGCTATCACAGAACTTGGATTCAAATGCTAGAGGTGTGACCTTTCTAGGGCACTTCTAGTTATTCCCTACTCCAAAAAAAAAAAAAAAAAAAAAATGAAGGTACTGTAATTTATTCTTTTGTTCTGAAGAATGTTGCCTGAGAACCTCAAGCTCACCATAAACTTTGGACAAAGAATATACGTTTACGAGCTAACATGCTGGGATTCCACTGGCTTGTCAATTAGATCCTCAGACTTATGAGCCGGCAAGTCATGCTCTAATTTGACTTTCTTGAGAAATTCGAGTAACAAAACTTCAGCAGAAAAGGCAACAGAATCTACCCAACACAAATAATGCAAGATGGTGTCCAATCGATGTTTTTCTTCCCATCTTTTACCTCTCTCTCTCTCTCTCTCTCTCTCTCTTGGTGGGCATGGATTCTTTTAAGCACTAAAATGAATCTACAGCGACAACCCTGCTTTAAGTACCTTGAAGAGCTCGTGCAAGCACTGATAAACTTGGTGAAGTTGTTCTCCACTCATATTCACTAGTTTACAATTAAACCATCATAATACTCATGCCCATGACTCAATGATGACATCAATATATAGTTTAAATCACTGAGGCTATTCAATAACAGTGGATATATATACCTTAAATTTAAAATATTTAAAAAATGGTGCAAATACTATCTTTTTGTCATTCAAATCCGTCTTCTCAAAGAAAGGAGAGAAAGGATTAAAGAAGTACAGAAATATCACCTAATATATAGAAAATCAACATCTTGAGTCCTACAGGATGGTTAGGACCCCAAGGGATTTCTAGGGATGTACCCAAGCCAAGTTTTTTTCGTTTGAAATTAATTTTGACTTGTTTAACATTATTTTGAGCTCAATTTGAGTTTAATTTCAAATGGAGACAATCATGCATCTAATTGATCAGCTTGATAAGCCTGCATTTATCTGAAAGTTATTGAAACATTTTAATCAAGCATGATTCAAACTTGAGTTAAAGCTTGATTAAATCAAGCTTGATTCGAAACACGGTTTAGGTTTAGACTACATTCAATTGATTAAAAAAAATATGTATCAATTAATATGCCTGTGCATGGATGCTTGTTTATTTGTGTGTGTAATTGATCAATTTTTGGTCTGGCATGAAATTGATTTTGGGCCTATCTTTTCTAGTCTAAGCTTAATTTGTTTAGCTTTGGCTTGATTCAAGCCTTCTTTTGTTTTCCCTCAAGTCAAGATCCAGTGCGTGGTTAGTTTGTTACCCACAGGGACTTCAAATGAGATGAATTTATTTTATAACTAAAAACTTATTGTTAGACTGGAACTCCTTTAAATTTCGTGTCTGAGAGTGAGAGATCTAACGTAAGAGCCTTTTGAATGGCTTGCGGAGGGCACCTAATGGACGTGCCACAAATCCTGTTGAAGCCTTCCACGGAAACCACGTGTTGACGTGCTAAATATTAGTATTTGTAGGTAGAAATAATGTTCAAGAAACATCTTCTCCTTCTATCACAATTTGATGGTAGTACAAACCTTATCAAGAGAGGCCTGTGCACAAACATCCGGTCCAGTTCTTACTTTATGGACTTGCCCTTTTGGATGGCTCAGAACAATGGGTCTTCCAATTTGTGCTCTTTTTCTCTCCAAAGAGAGACATAGGGTGGCCTAGATATCGGTCTTCTTTGAAGAAATCTTGATGGGGCACCTTAATTTTGGTGCTTGGTATCAAATTTCAATGTGCAGTCACTACGTCAATGCGATTCAATATTCTAGTCTTTCATAATTTCTTTCTTTTTTCTCTCTTCCAGTGCAATAGGTGAGGTTCGAAGACCCCAAAGAAATTAAAGGACAAAGAATTGAATCCTACCAAAGGAAATCCTCATCACATCAACTAAGATAAGAGGTTGTACATTAAGGAGAATTGTAAAACAAAGGATATGAGGTCCTTGTTGGCTCCTCTTCCGGTGAGCTTGTCAACCTGAGCCTCATGATAAATAAGACTAGCATGGAAGAAATTTAGAGGTGATTTAAAGTAATGGAAACATATCTTCTCTGAGAAGATGTCGTGATGCCTTAATAATAGAACTTTGATGCTTACTTTGATCCATCCTATGGCTGTAGAAGAGCCGCTTTCCATCTAGATCTCTAAGCAATTCCAAGAAACCAAGATAAGAGTTGAAATGGATGGGCTCATAGAACTCGTAACAGGTTGTGGACTCTCCAACCTGACATAGAAATTAGAGTCATCTCATTTTTTTTTTTTTTTTTTTTTTTTTTGACCTTTTTTATTTTTAAAATTCATAAACTGAATGGATTTAAAAATAAAAAAAATAAATAAAAAAAAAAGTTCCAAAATTCATATACATGTAAAGTTGGAGAAGGTTCGAATGTAGCCAAGTTTAAGATTCGATCACCTTTCTTATCCTTAGATTCACACGGAACCCAAAACGAAAAAATATAACTTGTAACATAAAACTAGAAAGGAGTAAGTATCAAGAAAGGGCATTTTAGTCTTTTAAAAAGGGTCCCATTAAATGAATTCTAGCTTTCTAATTCACACCAATTTTGATGTAAATTTTAATCGTAGAGAAATCTAATTTTTGAACTTCAATTCAATTAAATTCATTAGGTTTAAAAACATTTCAAATGAAGGAATCACTTAAAAACATAGGCATTCAATTGAGTTCTTTGTTTTTAAGTTATTTCAAATGGGATATTAAAGAATTGATGAATTTTTATTGATAGTACTATAGTTATCTATAAACTATCCAAGTCTATACTTTCTCATGCTATGAGTATGAAAATATATCAAATGACAATTCAATTTGATCAATTTTCTATATCTAAGTTAGTCTTTAAAAATAAATAATATACATAAATACATACATACATATACATATTTATTTATTTATATTAACTTTTACAAATAATATATTTACTTTGATAAAGAGAGGCTATAATAAACAATGAGATACAATATCATGATAGCCTTTTTCATATATATCTATAAAACATAAAACTCCATTAAGAGAAAGATTTAACTCTCTAATAGTACAACCATCAAAATGTTCATATAACTTTACATATAATCTATTTATTTTTAAAAAATAAATATAAATTTAATTAACTATATATACATACTAGTGATATGCTCATGTGTTATCTGGTTTAGTTTTGCTCTCTGTTCTAATCTTTCTTCAGGAAGACAATACAAACACCAAGTTAGTAATTGTATTTGATGAAATCAATACATATTAAGGAGAATATAAATATATTAATTTGGCCATGATTTGTAATATTGATTTTGGTATCCATGATATGAGATATGTGCAGTCTAATTCTGCTAACAATAAATCTGATTCATTCCGAGCACCAGCATGCCTTCGCAGCCATCATAGACCGATCAAATGGACGGTGGTGGACGAACCCAGAACGGCTTTAAACAGCACGCTCCCGAATGGCCGTGAGAATACCGCCTCGCCTCTTCTCCCCTGCGCTGCTCCTTACATTCTCGAGAGTAGACGGCGCTGCGACGCTGCACGCCGCCGGCAAAACTCTTCGCCCGATGTCGTCGTCGTCGTCGTCGTCGCCGTCACCGTCGCCGTACACCACGCTGAAGGAACGGGCGACCAGCAAGCTCGAGGTAAAGCGGAGCAAGTTTATCGCCTTGGCAGCCCCAATCTCCGACGTGCACTCCGCCCACTCCTTCCTCTCCGAGGTTTCTTTTCTTTTTTTCCTTTTTTTAATTTTTCATTCTTTAATTCGAATATTATCGTTTCCGCTCGACATTAGGGTTAGATTTTGTATACATGTCAAAGCTACTGAAATGAGAATTATTTTACTCTTTAATTCAAATTTTGATGGATTCAATGTACTCATCTGATATATATCTCTGTGTTTTAATTTAATCGGCCATCCAATGGTTTATTTTGGAAGGATCATTCTTCTATTCGTTAGTTGTCCCGGTTGACTGTAATTTTTTTTTTCATATGCGTTGTAACCGAATTGGCTATATTATATCTTACTATGTATTATATTGGTAGACTTAATAACAATCACTTGTAAACAATTTCTGTTGGTATAGGAATATCACCCATGTAATTTTGTGATTAAAAATTTGAAGGCTACCATGATACGTTATCAAATAAATAATGGGCATCAGGTTGAATTATGGGTTGGTGGTTTCAGATAGTTTTGCAACTAAAATGAACTCACCAAGATTTGCTTGGATGATTCTATATAATGGTAATGTTATGACATTTAAAAGAGGTTCACCAACAACCAAAAAAAAAAAAAATTCTAGTGAAAATGTGACACTGCCCTTGTTTCTCAACAATGTATATCCTAGATTGCAGAAGTACTCATGCTGATTTCTGATAAACAGTTCAAACATTTGACACAATAGTATTTGGCAAGGTCTGTCATGAAGACTAAAATGAGATATCTCCATGCATGACCGTATAGGCAGTAACAAAGAAGAGAAGCTAAATTTAAAATTAATAAGAAAATATGTAATTATTTAAAGATACTGAGAAAGATTTGATGAGTAACTTAAAAATCATGTTGGCTATGAAAAAAATTGTCAGAACCTCTTTGTATCACCAAATCATATATCAACTAAGTTTGTAAATATCATCATTGGTCCATATTGATATGCTAGATATTAAATTTATGCTGATGTCCTTTTAAATGTCTTATGTACTAGAGTAGCAGTCACAATACTGACTCACAACATCTACATACTCCAAGGGATCAGTATTAACTTCAATAACCATTGGTGTTGCTGCACCTTTAAGTTCAGGTTATGTCTGTATCATTGATATATGCCTGGCATTGGTTGGCTATGGAAAAGCTGCAGGAGTGATAACTTCAGGTTGTAGGGTCATTGTTGGCTTATTAGAAGATGAAACATCTTCAAAGTAAGTCCTCGATGTCTGAAGGTAGATTTTTGGCACTCTCTGCCTCATATGGGTAGTCCATATGCCTCATTTCCATTTGACTTGTATTATGCCTCCAGTCTTCATGCATGATGATATCTTTCATAGGATCTAGATCTATGGTCATCATGCTGAAACTTCTTGTTTCCTTTATCTTGCTTCTCATTTAGTATCTGAATTATTATTATTGTGCTAGCCAAATTAGAGGTAAAAGGGCCTCTGCATTGGGAAACTTGAGATGAGTCACAATAGGAGGATGAGGCTCTGAGTTTCCTTATTAGCTCAGTTTGATGAGGCTGTGCCTATGCATCATCACCAACTCCTGAGTGTGATGGTCAAAGTTGGTCTGTTAAGTAAATCTTCTACATGTCTTGTTGGGCCTATGCATAAGCAACACCATCATCATTGTTACATCTAGTGCCCCAATCACTATAATGTGAGGGTGTGAGAGTCATTCCCATCACCAACTATTGGCACACCATCCTTTGCAATTAGAGAGGCTTGGCCCCAAGAAGTGCAATAGCTCCCTTCCCTGCAGCGTACCTTCATTCTATGGAACTTGATATTAACTATCTTTGCCATAAGTGGAAGATTTGGACCATCAATCCATGACCTCTTAGACATCATTTTGTGGTTCTTGAGGATGCCTTTTGCTCCATTGCTTGTTGAATCACTTTTGCTACCCCTGCCACTGTGACTAAGAAGAACCTTTCTAGCATAGGAATTTCATTTATTTGTTTTCAAATTTTGCTTTGGATACTAGTGGTAAATTGCTTTATGTTTTAACCAATTGAATTTGTGTTCAGTTTATGTTGCATTAATATTTTATTCGTAGATGTCCTCCTGTCCCTTTTTTTGCAATGTGCCCCTTCCAATAGCAAAATAAAGTCTAAATACAAAAGCTTCTCTACACTTTGTCAGGACAGTTAATTGCTAATGTAATCCCCCCTTTCTCCCCCAAACCAAAAAAAAAAAAAAGGAAAAAAATCTAACATGACCATTGTATTTTGTAAGTCACTGTTTTATGCAATTAACTAGCCAAAACTATTTATGGCCTTCTCAAATGCTGTCCATTTGTTTTACATATAAGTATGGATAAGAAAGGGATTTAATAGAAAATTTATGTTTTCTTGGAATATGATAATTGAAATACATTTGTTGGGCATATTGGGTTGCCTCAACACCTCATTGAGACCCCTCTCAACCTCAATGTCTATAAAAATAGCTGGTGATTCATCTCTGATGGATAGATTATTGCTACATCAAAAGGGCTGAATTGACACATGAAGCTGTAGATTCATCTAGAAATCAAAGTGATGTAGGTTTATATATAAGATCAATGCTAGATAAGATATTATACTGAATTTCTCAAATAAAATCATGCTTCCAAGTGCTTATCTTGATCAATTTGTCTGTAACAACTCAAGATCTAACTAAAAAAGACTAGTTAAGAAGATATTATTTAGGCTTCTTGAACCTATATAAGTGCTTAGGATCTTCTCAATGCATAGTCAATGTGGGACTAAATAGTTGCTAGTATGCTCTCATGCATACTTTCTCTGTTCAAGCCCTGACATCCTTGATAGGCTAAAGGTCCATATCTAAATTCAATCAAATTTAATCACAAACATAGAGAGCCAATCTGCAATTTTCCTTATTCCACACGGACCATGGCTTAGATTTGCTCTGATATCATTTGTAACAATTCAGGATCTCATAAAAAAAGATTAGCCAAGAAAATATTATTTAGGCTCCTTTATCTTGTATAAATACTTAGGATTTTTTCAGTATATAACTACTGTGGGATTAAACATTTGCCAGCATGCACTCTTACGCTATACTCCCATTATTTCATGATTACCTTCCATCATGTAATATAGTTCTAAAGAGAAGTGCTGCCTTGCCCTCTCTGGCTTCTCATAGACATAACATTACCTTCCACTATGTAATATAGTTCCAAAGGAAAGTACTGTTTTGCCCTTTCTATCTTCTCATAAACATAACATGCTGATGGCTGCTTATGACAATCTATTGTTCTTAACATTATATAAATGACCTGAATGGCCCTTGCCACCTTCCTCTTCCCAAATGTAGGCTGTTAGGAAGCATAGATATTCAATTGCAAGCCATATCCATATAAGACGTGCTGAGTTGTGATACTACTTTTTAATGAATGTTGCAGAAGCTTCTAAAAGTATGTTATCTTAAATGCTAGATATTTCTGAATCTTTGGAAACCTTACAGTTTGAATCTAATGTTGTAATGATAACAAAGTTCTTTATTAACAGCAGTTGACAAGTTTCTTCGCTCTCAATTCAAATAACCAATGAGCAAGCCTAAAATGAGGCCAATATTTTTGTTGGTTGTCAAAATCAATCAACTTTGGCTAAACTTCTTGAAAAAGGCTGACACTTGACTGAAAACTGGAATTAGGTGGGCTTCCTGTATATTTCAGATGAAACTTCTTCATTGTGGGTGAAACATAAAATAATTGTCCTTTCTTCAAAACACCTCACCCTCTTCTTTCTTCTTTTGGTTCGTGTTTCTATGTGTTTATCTTTTTTTATGATATAATTCATCAATTTCTTGCAGGAAATTATATATGTAGAATCCACACCTGGATTGTCTCCATACCCATGCTTACCTTTTCTGCATTGTAAATTGATATTCGACTTCAGAGTGTCTTATTATTCCTTTCTGCTTTGATGTGCAAGATGTGAACTGACATTTGATTGGAAATAGAGTATAGAGTTGAAATAGTTTTTGAGTTCTTGCAGGACCATGCATGCAATAGATAGGCCTTAGGATGTCTATGAGATCCTTGCCTTGACCATCATGCATGCAAATATTGATGTGCGTGTGTGGTGTGCAGGCATGTGTGTGTGTGTGTGTGTGTGAGAAAGAGAGAGAGAGAGAGAGAGAGAGAGAGAGAGAGAGAGAGAGAGAGAGAGAGACTATACTTTTCACTAGATTTTTAAGTCAATGATGGGACATTCAAATTAAAGATCTTTATCATGGATCTTTGGAGTACCAATATATGTCTTTAAAAAAATAAGATTATATGCTTCCTATGCATGATTCAATTGGGCATAATAATGGATAAATAATCCTAGTGTGCTAAAATGCATGATGGATATATTTCAAGTATCCATGCTGTTGGTCATGATATAAGTATCTTAAAACATGTAGGAACCAAACTTGAATATGTTTGGATTCTTCTAAACCATGGTCATGGCAAAACATCCTCTATTGTACCAAGGAAACTATCTAATATTTGTTCAATTGGTGCAATGTCGTTGAGATTGGCATTAAGTTGTAAATTGTAGAATGGTTAGATTGAAGCTAATTGTCAATCATATTATAGATCTTAAGAAATTTTCTATTTTCTTTCAGAATCTTCTGAATATAAAAGAAATATGAAATATGAGACAACTATACAGTAGACGAATGGAGAACCAAAAATACATAGATATAACGTCATATATAGCATATCCAGTTAAGCAAATATTGTGATGGTTTTTAGTGATATTTATATACTACATATCAATTCAATTATTCTTTTAGACAAAACATTTTAGAAAAAACAAGGATAAGCTTTTAACATTATGGATGTGAAAATATTAAGTTTTTCCTTTACTCCATGAATTCCAATGGCAAGCTCGCTAATTATTACCACTCAAAACTTTAGAAAATGGGCATACATATGATTTAATATATATCATAATCAAGTTGGAACTTATAATTGAAGGACTAGATCATTATTAATATTGGAGCTCGATCCAAGTTTCCTAATAGATCCTGATCTAATGAAGAGATCTGGATTGTTTATGGCCCTGGATCATGAATCATAATATTTTAACACCAGTTAGTTGGTGTATGATCAGGAGACAATGAATACCTGTGGCTTTTGGTTTTTAGGTATCTTAAATGCTGTAGATCATGATCTACTCTATTTATCTTCAATTCCAATGGCTTATTGTATATTCTGCTTAATCAACTCCACATCAAAGGATTTAAGAGAAGTGTGGTTAGCTCTATGTATGCATTCATCCGTGCATTTATATATGGATATATACAATTGCATTTTTCTGGTATTTTTATATAAATGGAACATGATTACTAATAAGGGAGTGAGATATATCAGATTGAACCTTATAAAATTTGTAATGTATTTTTTAAGATAAGTTTAAGGATGAAAAATGGCAACAAAATGTCCTTGACTCAAAACCCTAAATTTGAGCTTAGGTATTCAGAAAGATGGACAACTAAAGAAGCTTCACAGTCCCTATTGCTTAAGCCAAAGTCAACAATGAGATATTCCATTAAATATATCATGTCCTATTTATGAATAAATTTTACCTACTAAAGTATATATTTAAAGTGCTTTGAATTGTTTGGATATGCCATGTATGCTTTAAGGTATATTAATATGTTATTTAACTAAAATAATGTAAATCTACTAATATAAATGAAATGGATGGTGACTATATAGCCAGCTTGATATTTGGTGATTATCAATGGCACCTCAGCTGACGTTTGGGTGGTGAGCTAGTTCTATTTTCTGTGATTCTTGGATTGTTTTGACAGCTATAGACAAAAATGAAAGGAAATTTCTATCCTTCTGATCAATTGTTGATACGTCAGAACTTTCATCAGAAACTATTGTAGGAGCCCTGTTGATAACCTATTGACTTGAAAATCCATCAACATTTGTCATATATTAGAATGCAAATCACATAACCTAGAAATGCTTTTGACAAATAACATTATGGGTGAAGGCAAATGTACATAGAATCACTCGACAATTTGGTGAAACTAGCTACTAATATCAAGGTTTGTCAAACTACTATCTTGACCCGTGCTAGTCAGCGGCTGATACCTTGCATGCCTTAAACCATTTTTTTTTCTTTTGTTTATTTTCTCATTATCTAAGGTTTCAAGAGAGTAATTTAAAAGTTATCATACTTAAAATTCATATTTCCATGCTGTTATCAATTTTTGGCCTGAAAAAGTGTTTAAAGAAAAGTAAGTGAAAGAGAGGCAAAGAACCTCATGGGAGGCTTTCTGCCTCCGTTTCCTATTTTAACAGGAGGTGCCCTCCTGAGCCATCCCAAACTGAGCTCAACCTGGTGGTTTGGCTAGGTACCGGTCAGTACAGGCCTGTTTGGAGCCTGTACCAACTCAGTTCATTGAACTATGCTGGTTCTAGCCTGGTTCAGTTCAGTTTGGGCTGAACCGACTGGTTCGGCATGGTTCAGCTTGCCATGACTACCGTACCTTTCTAGTAGGTCAGAATGATGATCTTCCCCTTGGCATGTTTGAGCCTTTATGCTTGCTCCCTCCTCAAGAACCCTTTGCATTCTTCTTTCTTGATATAACATCTACAATTATTTATCCAGTAAGTATTTATGCCTAAAATCTTATAAAAAAAAGAATTGGGAGGTAGACATCTATCCATTTGTTTGGCTTGATGAGATGCTAGAACTACTTATTGGAGCTTAGTTATGGTTGTTGCGCTTTATGAATGCATTGTTGTCTCGTCTATTTTTTACAAGTATAAGGAAAGGAGTTATTATACATTTCTTTGATTGGCTTTGTTTTAATTTTATGAACATAGGTCCAAGATCCTCGAGCTAATCATAATTGCTGGGCCTACAAGGTGACCATTTTCCCTCTTCGCTATTGCCCTCAGAAGTTTATGTGGTTCAACAATTTCTTATGCTACTTTTTAATTAACATGCTCATTCATATAGCTTGGAGATCAATTTCGGTATCATGATGATGGAGAACCATCAGGTACTGCTGGAAAACCAATATATTCGGCCATTGTCTCTTCTGGAATTGATAAGGTGATGGTGGTTGTGATCAGGTGATCATTTCTCTCTAATCTATGTTGCTCTGAAGATAATGTTTTTTGTTTCTCTTGAAACATTAACATTCTATCAGTGATTCTATTTAATGTAATCAATGCATAACTTTTACTTTTTGATGCTACAAACTAGAAATAGATGATTTAAAGTTTAAATATGGATGCATTGTGATGATTACCAATATTTAGTCAGATCTATATCTTTCTGTATCTAGTAAGTTCTTTCAGCATAGCAACTTCTTGTATGGTAGATTATGCATGGTATGTTTATAGCTTCAAATATTATCAAACAAGCTGTCTTAGACTATGGTGATGATATTTAGTAATTGTGCATTATTTTCTTTCATGCCTACTATTATAATATATGGCCCATGAACTGAAATCTTCCTTTTAGTTAGTAACGTCTAACATTTTTGTGTAGGTATTTTGGAGGTATAGAGCTGGGAACCGGAGGATTGACCAGGGCCTATGCAGGAGCTGCTTCAGAATGCCTCAAAGGTGCTGCAACTTGTGTAGTGACACCCAAAGTAAGGTTATATGCCCTCAGAGTCCAGTTCTTATCTTTATTTTTGTTTATTTGCTTTTATAAGCAAAACACACACAAAAAAAGAGAAAATAGAAGAGATTACTTTGACTGACTACCTTATCATTTTTCTTATTATGGCTCCTCCCCGTGTATCTAAACCTTAAACTCTGATTTCAGGCTCCGATTGGTATGGAGGTTCCATTTGATTTGTTGGGTGTAGTGTACCATCAGGTATGTTTTTAACCACTGTAGCATGTTAATTTGTCATCATATTTTGTGAAACAAATCTAACGCAGATTCTTGAATGTATCTAATATAACATGTCAAGACATCAAGTAGCCTTTTTATTCAATCTTGATATCATGCTCCCTTAAATGCACTTGCAAGATGGCAGAGGTTTAATAAATGCATTTGCTGTCTACTTTCTATATCTTTAGTCATGCATAGACTTTTGTTATAAATTCTGTCATTCCTGACTATATTAATTTTGGGATGAATATGCTACTTTGTTATCTCCCTAGCAGTTTCCACCATCTATAAATTGAGAAACTTTCATTGTTCTTATGACAACCTATCATTCTGAATATTCCGGCCAACCATGTAAAGCAATGAATTGAAGAGCTTCTGTGCTATCCCAGGACATGTTTCTGAGATATCATGCAGCAACGAGCATTGGAAACTTTTTTGAAAAGAATTTTTTTTTTTACAGAAAATATTATCTCAGATCTTCATATATAGATGGTTCTCTGTTCTCACAATTAATCTTTAAGTTGTGTCTGTGGTTTCAATTCTGTCAGATAGTCTGACTCTTAAAACTAGGTATTCTATTTTGGGCTTAATAAGACTCAGCAAGTCAATGAGTCCGCTGATGAACAAGCCTTGCATATGTACTATCTCTATTTTGTTGTGTCTCTGTTTGTTGTTTCATTATTGCAAGATACTAGGTAGCTTAATATATACTCATTAAAATAAGTTAAGTTTCATTTGGAAGATACCTTCATCAATGGAGTGTGCATATTAGCCATAATTGACATTATTTTTAAGGGTATGTGGTCATTATAATTAAATAGTGCATGTCAATTGTGAAATGTCGACTAGTATTGGACCATGTAATAATTACTTGAGGGGAGAAAAATGCAGTTATTACTGTTTGCTAAGAAAATGATGATACCGAACTTGTACGCATTAGTAGCTAAGTACACTTTGTCATACAAACCAGACGTGAAGAAACTATTGATTAAATGAGCCAGAAATAGCAGAATCGGTAAGTTTTGATTGAATGGAAATCCACCCTTGTCATCACTCTCTTCCCTGACTTTGTGTAAATTACCATTGAGAATTTTTTTAGATGAAGTCTTACCTGTTTTCATTGCTTGGGCTCTTCCTTCAATGTGTTTGACTGGTATTTGTTTGTATCTGTCATGTACATATGGCTTAATTTGATCTACTAATATTGGTGCAATTGTTGTATGTGTTTGGACTATTTTGTACTGAAAACAATCATAGAACTATCAGTATCATATGACATTTAGTGTCTGTGGATTTTTTATTTTTTTTATTTGAAGTTTCTTACATGCTGATAGGGCCTAAAAAGGATCTTACAATTTCTTTGAACTGCATGGTTTGCAACAGCTGCAACGTTTCCAAGCTGAGGACATCAAGCAGGACTATGATACTGGTAAAGATGGTATCACAATGGTCACATTTAAAGTAGAATATGAAAAAATTGAGAGCCTGGAGAATGCAATTAACTCTGCTTGTAGCCGAAAAATTGAGTTCTATAAACGTTAACCCAGGTTCTGTTGATTTTTTTCCCTTCATATGTATGTGCACATTTTGGGGGGAGGGGGGAGTAAACGAGGACAAGTGCTTTGCAGCAACCATGTTTGTTTTAGCGATCAAAGCAGTTTCTCTGAGTAGCCCATATTATTTATTCACCTTCGGCAGCCATTCCTTTCCTATCAGATTCATCTTCATCTTCGGCGGTCAGTGGATATGCATACAGATTTTGGTATAGGTCTCAGGGAAGTGGTTTATATATTTTACTCAAAGCATATGAATCTGATCAGTTTGAGCTATAATCTTATTTTTTATATGTTGAAAGTTAATAAGCATTAATATCACAGCTTTAATCTGGATATTATCAAATTAGTTTTGATCCATATTTACCTCCAACAATGGATTATTGATTGAAGCTGTTCACTTCTTAATATGTTTGCCAATTACATTGCCATGTGCTATAGCATAGGATATTCACACGCATGGTAAAGAGCTTATAAAAATGTAGTTATGCTTATGAAGTCCTTTTTCTGGATTGACTGTGGAGACTAATGTTGAAGAAACTGGGAAGGAATCCTCAGCAGTTTTAAGGTCAAAACCTCACTATGGAAACTGATGGAACTTGTTTCTAGGTTTAAGAAACATAACCTGCACATGACCTGCCCTGATATATTTGAGCTGAGAAGGCAGGTATCTATTTTCCAGATTTTCTAGTGTTTGAATTTCTTATAAAATTGAGGTATGCTGGTGTTTGGATGTGGGCTTATATGTTAACTATGAACTTTTAAGCTCTCGGTTGTAAGTTTGCTCCTTTCCCACTTACGTTGCTGCAGTATCAACTATCTCATGCCTGAAATTAGCACGTCAGATAATATCTTAGTATTTAAAAGGCTTTGGATAAATTCTTGACCACAAAGTAATTTACCTGGCATGTTCATAAATTTTGACTTTGAATCCATATGATGGACGCTATTGGCCATATGGCCTTTTATTAGCTTTTGTTAACTCTGCCATTGCCTTAAGTTCACAATGGCTGGTTCTTATATGGTCAGATTTGCCATCACACTTCACATTATTTTTATGTGCTGGTACGCTCATTCCAGACATAACAATTGTCTTTCATATTATCGTTCACTCACCATTCTTCTAGTTCTCTGAATTTATACCATTGTATAAAAACTATTTGTGTTTTACCTTATTATTTGGATTTGCTTGATTTTATTGTTCTATTGAATTATATCATCTTCAGCATTCAAAATGCATTTTACAGATTCTTGATAAGGGTCTGATCCTGGGGTTTTGTTTCCCCTTATCTGGCACCAGACATGTACCTTTAACACTCATTCTGTGCAATGCAATAAAACAAAACTTGTTTTGTAGCTCTTCTTTGACTGCTATCATGTAACAGTATGAAAATCTGTTTAACAGGAAGAATTGTTTTGTTGGTAAGTTGAATTATTTTCATTTGCATAGTTTTTACTGAGGTAATTATAGTAATATATGGCTTTAAAATATATATATATATATATATGGTGATTTAGTTTGAAAAGTGATCCTCTTGCAGGCTGTAAGAAGATGTGCATGCTTGGTAAAAATACTTATCGGCTGTGTTGTATGGTGGGACAAATAATGCTTATCTAAGCTATCAGAAGTGTCACTTCAATCGAAATGCTATTTGCTTATGTTAGTTTGACAGCTTTATTTAGCAGTAGGTAGAGCTTTCTTCAAGCAACAGGTAGTATTTTCAGATTTTATTTATCAATTATGACATGTTCTCACTCAAACATCAAAGGCATTTACATTCAACAACTAATTATTATAGATAGGTTCCATACTTTCTGAAATGGTTTGGTGATTCTAAGTAGAATGATTTTTCATGAAGCAGTTATGGCAAGTATAAAAACATAATTTTTGTTGGATCCAAATATTAGTTTGCCTTGATTTGATGAGATTCGCTTGCTAATATGAACCTCCCTCCAAATAAGCATGTGAGATACCCGTTTCTTTTAATACTAAAAGTGTTCGTTTATAATCATATGCCTGGGCTTCTAGTTCCTTTAATAAAATATGACGATATGTTGTGCTACTAAACATATATATTGTCCTTTCAATACCTGATCCATATGATGATGTTACCCCATCCGCATAACATTTCAGATGGTCCACTTTAGGTTATCTTCAAAGCAAAACTTGAGCACCACCTTTTTGAGAAAAGGCGAGGCAAATTGTTTTGATCCTCGCAATCAAGCGTTAACCCTGCGGGAAGGGTTTGATTTAACAAATTTCTAGTTTTTCATGATAAGCCGATTGGAAGAAAATTTGCAATAAAGTTTTCTACCGTTCGCCCAAGGGGTTTCTCAGGCCAATCAAGAATCCACTCTTTGAAGCCCTTGGATTCCCACAGATGAGCCAAGTTAACGATGTGAAAAGTAAATAGACGATCGGATGTCTTCTCTATTTGGTTGAATGGAGGGCGTGCGGTATCCAGATCGGGAGCATGCCCGGGGAAGTCTCCATATAAAACATCTGGATCCTTGATGCTATCGGTTGTGCTTCTCAAAATTTAGCTCTCTGGTGTTCCTTGTCACTGCGATCATGGAAGAAGGCGAACCATCACGTCAATTGTTATGCAAAGTGGTTGGGCGGCGGACGACAACTGCTTGCCAAGTTCTCTTGGGCGAATGCTTGAAGGTGGATGGAGCGTCCTAACTTGATGCACATCAGTTAAGGAAAAATAAAAAAAAGAGAGAGAGAGAGAATAGATCTATCCTCATAATGTTCGAATGAGCAAAGGTGCTCGGTTGTGCCTCTCAAAATTTAGCTCTCCACTATTCCTTGTCGCTACAATCATGGACGAAGGATCACGTCAAATATTTTGCAAGGTGGTTTGTCGGACGACAACTGCTTACCAAGTTCTGCTCTTGGGTGAATCCTGAAGGTGGTTGCAACGTCCTAACTAGGTGCGCATTAGTTTAAAAAAAATAAAAATAAAAAAAAATAAAAGTAATATAGTTAAAACTTATGAGTGGATCTATTTTCATAATATTTGATATTGAATTAGCTTTCAAACGCATTTTGGATCAATCAGAATGAAGGCTAACGTTATAAGTATTTAACAACCACAAGTTAATGCCTCCGACATCCGCATTGGCAATGTTGTGAAAGTCAACACAGACAATCTGAACCCTTGCACAATTTTATTACGTATGGATGAACTTGTGATGAATGGACAACTGATTTACTATTTTAAGTATCCATGAAGACTTCGCTAGTTACATCTTAACCCTCCTGTTGATGCTGGTCTCCAAAAAATACTCTCTACTAATCATGTGAGGCTTCTAGCATGAGTGTCAGTTTTTTTGACACCAAGCCATGCAAGAGACGCACGTGATTTCATGTGAAAATATTTATGCTTTTGGTCCTCAAACTTTCACTCAAAATTCATCTTGGTTCCTAGATTTTTAATTGTTACAATTTAATCCATTATGTTTTAAGAATTTTACATGCATAACTTTCTGTTATATGATGTTAATTAAAATTGATGAAATAGCTGATGTGTTGCCCTAATGTTTTACTACAAGCCGGATACTAGCTTATCATGTGAGACAAGTGACAATCTATGTATTTGCATTAGAATGACATGTTAGTTATTTCATCAATTTTAGTTAATTTTGATTAATAAAACGTTAAGAATGTAATATGCTTAAAATATAAAGGTCTAAATTATAACAACTGAAAGTTTGAAGACCAAAATAAATCTTGAATGAAAGTTTGAGAATCAAAAATATGTTTTAGCCTTTCTACAAACTAGTTATTCTGTTAGTCAACATTTTTCTAGAACACAGGATGAATAAACATTCAAGAGCATTAGAAATGGTAGATCTCAAATTCTGGATCAATGGAGAAATTTCATTTATCTTAAAATAAATAAATACAGTAAAATGAGCTCGCTGGAACAGCACCAATGGCATCAAGGCATTAATTCCTGTATGGCACATCGCCTAAATATATGACAAGGTTATTTTCCTTTTTTTGGGTTGCTGGCGAGTTGTTGCACACTGTTGATCTAAGACATGTAACGAAGTTTTTTTAATGACTGTTTATTGGGACGTGCATGGTAATTGCATGATACGTGCCAAGTTAATCTGAGGACACTTGGGTTTTGCATTAGGAGTTTAAGGGCCTCATGTGCTCTTGCTGTTGAAACCAATTAACTCTGATGATTCCATAAGTTAATTATGTCTCGCACTCAAAAAATAAGATAACTTAAATGCGTTATCTCGTGCCAAGCTAAACAATCGATCCTTTTTCAAATTAGGTTGCACCGTGCATGTCAGCAATGCAAAAGGATGCATCGAGTTCAACTTTCCGTCAACACATTGAGTTCTACGATGACAAGTAAACAAGTCGCATAGGTGAATTTCTTGTTTGATTTCAGCCTTTTTATTTTCTTTTTCCCTTTCCAAACTTGTTTTATTTTACTTGGTCTGAGGACCACTAGCTTGCAATTGCATCCTTGTATAAAGAATGGTTCCCCCCATCCCCACCACGCCCACGCACGGGCAAAGCCACTACTTGCATCCTTTGTCACGGATTGGAAATTCATAAAGAATGGCCAAAGTGTTTCCCACAATATATATATATATATATATATATATATATATATATAGAGAGAGAGAGAGAGAGAGAGAGAGAGAGAGAGAGAGAAGCAAAAAGTGACTGAAAGGCCTGAACCAAGAAATTAAATCCAATACGAGAGTGACTAAAACCAATCAGCAAAAGCACAAAACACATCCATGGCACAAACATAATACAAGCCAGCAGTACATAACTGAAGTAAACCCTCACACCTCTCACTCAAAAGAACTCCAAACCTTGCTGCAGTTTCCGTGGTTTGCAGCATTCACGGGCTTGAGGGCGGAGATAGGAAAGGGATTGGCGGCATCTGGACACCAGGGATTGATGGCATGGTAATTGGAATTGAAGACAATGGAGGAATGCCTTTTGGAATGGAAGGAATCGTGGGCAATGGGGTAGCTGGGATTGCAGGCATGGGAAGAGAAGGCATTGGGCCAGCCGGCATGGTTGGCATTGGAGGCAAAGATGGCATTGGCAGCGTTGGCATGGATGGCAAAGGAGGCAATTGGGTGGTTGGTATGGATGGTATGACGGGCTTTGGCAGTCCTGGGATCGTAGGCAGGGATGGCGTAGCTTGTGCAGTCTCAGGCGCTGGAGTATCTAAAAGATGGCGTGCTGCATAGCTTCCATTAATGCTCACCAACGTCACAAGCAAAGCTAGGAGGCACCAAGTTTGAGAAGCCATGGATATAAATGGGAGCGAAGAGCTAATGTCTGAGTTAAGGAAAGGGCTAAGAACTATGGGTTTGTATCTTTTCTGTGAAGATTAAGTTGCAATGCTGGGTTTTTTATAGCTAGAGATGTTGAGGGGATTCAAAGAATAATCATTTGGTTGGTGATCCGTATAGAAGGAGAGCTTTTGGTTTGTTCATCTTCTCACCCATTCTGCCCGAAATGTCAGAGGGATACGGCGTCGTTGGGTTTTTATTTAATTACGATGTTGTTGGTTTCATATCCCATCCGTGCCTCCAGTCTCCATGTCTGGGCTTTTCTACACGGCAAGATTTTTTTATTATATTATGTTATAATATTATTTACTATAACATTATACATAATGGACGTTTTTATTGGACGTTCTTTTCTCCTGGTGGAGGAGCATTTTTGTCCTTAAATTCCGTGCTAAGATCACAGTGATCTTGAATACTTGTGCTCAAAGATATAAGTTTGGAATCATTATGTTAGATAATGATTATATATATATAGATAGAAATGATTTAAGATTACTATTATATAAGATCACTAAGGTGTAACTAAATATTGCAATTAATTCTATCATTGCTACTTAAATCGTTGATAATTTTGGATGGATCATCTTATATCGAACAATCCTATATTGTTAGAGCCGATCATAGGCTAACTAGCTCCCTCAGCCTACTAAATCCAGTCCAAAATTTTACAATCTTGAGCACTAAAAAGATCCTATCTATTACAAAATGAGAAAGGGAAAAAGACAATTCAAGTCTAATGGGCAAGTTTAGGACTGTCATTTTGTGATTGAGCCAAGCTTGGTCAAAAAGTATAAGCTTAATGATTAGGTCAAGCTAGGTATTGGCATGAGCATCATGCCTAGTTATTAAAGTGTACCTTGGCCTAGCTTCTCATTTTAATAGCTTTATAAGATTCTCAAAATAAAACTTAAAAATAAGAGAATTTTTACAATGAAGAGAAATGTAGGACAAGCATTTGGATATTGATACTAAAATAGCTAACAATTCATTTCCAAAATGCTCAAACTATAGGTTACTAGGAAAGTGGAGTAAAGAAAGAATTTTTCAATAACATCAAAACCATCAAGAAAAAAAGAAAATCAGATTCCTTTCCAAAGAATAAAAAAAAAAAGAGAAACAAAGAAATGTAGAACTTTAACTTTAGAGATTTATTTTTTTGATAATGATGTGACATAAAATAAATAAATAATGCATGGCAAAAAGAATAATTCTGTTTTAACTAAAGAATAGGGTTAAGTTATGAATAGACATAACTAGTCAAATCAAGACTCTAGTGTCTTTCTAGTCTCAAAAGATGTTTCAATAGTTTTCTAAATTATAAATGGATGTCAGAGGTCATGAACAACTTTCTGTGACCCATAACTGTTCATTCTTTCCAGGTTCCCTACTAATTGAGCATGATGGTGCCTTTTATAATTATCTTATATTTATGTTACTGTATATTTATAATAAAATTATTTTATAATTTTATTTTCAATAAAATGTACAGTAACATAAATATAAGATAATTTAATAACATTAATCCAAATATTGGATGTAAGTGCTATTATACCATCAATTTTTTTAAAATATAAAATTATATTTTCTTTCTAATAAAAATATTATTTAAAATAATCAGATTTAGTAGTATTTGAGGAAACTTTTTAAATACAGGATTTAGGAAAAATTTCCATATATTTTTTAAATCTAGATTTTTAGCAAAAGTAAAAGATATTTTATTAACTACAATGAATTTTGATAATTCTTTCCTATTTAATTTTTAAGAAGAAAAAAATTTTCTAATTTACCTCCTTGTCCAAGTCTAATTTGAGATTGGGTAGTGTCATAAGCTACACTCTCATAATTCTTCCAATGTTGGGTCAGATGATCGATTTCCTATGAAATATCGTAGCTGTAATCTTTCTTGCAGACTTTATAAACAGTACGGAGCATTTTGCTAGCGATTTTCTCGATATCGAAATGCAGTTAGACTCCAGAAGTTCTGGGTCTAGCCCTATACTTGGTGGCCATTGTGGCACTGATGGTAGCAGTGGGCTCAAGTACATTGGCTCCAGTCTATGATTGGTGTGCCCTATATTTTATTATGTCGATGTCGAAGTCGAAGAACTCTTAGCCATGGGGTAGGCGAGAGCTATCAGTACCAGACATGTCGATTGTAGATAATAGAAAGTAAGAGTAGAGACTAGAGAGAGAGATTAAGATAGCTAGGCAGAAATTAGAGAGAAATTAAGATAGCTTAGGAGGATTAGGAAGGTTTGTAAAAAGATGAGAAGGGCTTAGGAGAGCTTAAAAGAGCTTAAGTAAGCTTTAGAGAACTTATGGTTTAGTCTGAGGTGAAGGAGAAGGGTTGGAGGCTATTTATAAAGATTGGAGGGCTTCTAAATAATCCAAACAACCTTACAAACTAGTTGTTTATTGTTATCAGGAAGTGCAAATATGTCTTTTTGACCTAAAGATTAGAATAATTTTGAAAACTAGCCGTTTATGGCGGTTAAAAAAGAAGTAAAATTGGAATTGGATAAAAATATCCCCAAACTAACCATTTTATGATTATTTTGTGGGTATTTTTGGAAAAAACTCTCTAGGCCTAGGCATGCTAAATGCATGCCCAATAGGCCATGCTTGGCGTGCTGGTCCAGTAGGCCTTATGCATGCCGGACTGGTGAGCCTGGCATGTTGGGTCCATGTGCCGAATTGGTGGGCCTAAGGGGCTATGTTGCAAGCCAGCCCGTTAGTGCCAAGTGGGTTATTTCATGAGCTATGGGCCATACCATACTAGTTCATGACAAGCCGCCATGTTGACACAACCCACAGGCCTCCAAAAAGTGGCTCAGCATGGCCGATTTAAGATTTGTGCTCAGCCTGACATAACTACCATAGCAACCGTGCTGGCCTGAGCCAACATGGCTAGTATAGCAACTGTGCTGATATGAGCCGATATGGCTACTATAGCAACCGTACTGGCTCGGATTAGCCCAGCCGTTTGACACCTCTATCTTGGCTTCGTAGGGACTCCATCCCTTAACATGTCTGACCAATTGCTTCTCACAACTTGCTTCCTTTCTTCAGCTCAGCCACACGAAGGCTCATGGACGAGAAATTAGAAACCCTAATTATCATCATCTACTCAGAGTCATCTCATTTTCATGGGGGAGAAAATCTGGACCGCATGATATCTCACATGAGATCTCCCTAACGTCGCCCTGGCTTCCTCTCATAGTCGAGCACGGCCCTACCTAGCTTCTGCACGGTCTCTCAGCATGGATGTAGGCACTGTAAGACACCAAGCCATTGAAGCGTGACCGTGAAGCCCTGTTTTCGCTATAGAATGCGGCACTCTAGATCTGCTGTGCCTCACAGATCCGACCTGAGTTATAGAAGTTCCTTATCGGGTGCTTGCACTTCCCATTGCACCATGGTTCTTCGCATCTCCGATGACTTGCTGTGCCACCGTATTTCCGCTACATAACCCGCAAGCTCGCTTTAGGGATAGAGATGGTGTGCCGATGAGAATCCATATTCCACCCTTAGTCCAGCCCATCGGAGTTTGGTGAGAATGCGGCACTCTAGATCTGCTGTGCCACACAGATCCGACCTGAGTTATAGAAGTTCCTTATCGGGTGCTTGCACTTCCCATTGCACCATGGTTCTTCGCATCTCCGATGACTTGCTGTGCCACCGTATTTCCGCTGCATAACCCGCAAGCTCGCTTCAGGGATAGAGACGTTGTGCCGATGAGAATCCATATTCCACCCTTAGTCCAGCCCATCGGAGTTGGTGAGAATGCGGCACTCTAGATCTGCTGTGCCACACAGATCCGACCTGAGTTATAGAAGTTCCTTATCGGGTGCTTGCACTTCCCATTGCACCATGGTTCTTCGCATCTCCGATGACTTGCTGTGCCACCGTATTTCCGCTGCATAACCCGCAAGCTCGCTTCAGGGATAGAGACGTTGTGCCGATGAGAATCCATATTCCACCCTTAGTCCAGCCCATCGAAGTTGGTGAGAATGCGGCACTCTAGATCTGCTGTGCCACACAGATCCGACCTGAGTTATAGAAGTTCCTTATCGGGTGCTTGCACTTCCCATTGTACCATGGTTCTTCGCATCTCCGATGACTTGCTGTGCCACCGTATTTCCGCTGCATAACCCGCAAGCTCGCTTCAGGGATAGAGACGTTGTGCCGATGAGAATCCATATTCCACCCTTAGTCCAGCCCATCGGAGTTTGGTGAGAATGCGGCACTCTAGATCTGCTGTGCCACACAGATCCGACCTGAGTTATAGAAGTTCCTTATTGGGTGCTTGCACTTCCCATTGCACCATGGTTCTTCGCATCTCCGATGACTTGCTGTGCCACCGTATTTCCGTTGCATAACCCGCAAGCTCGCTTCAGGGATAGAGACGTCGTGCCGATGAGAATCCATATTCCACCCTTAGTCCAGCCCATCGGAGTTGGTGAGAATGCGGCACTCTAGATCTGCTGTGCCACACAGATCCGACCTGAGTTATAGAAGTTCCTTATCGGGTGCTTGCACTTCCCATTGCACCATGGTTCTTCGCATCTCCGATGACTTGCTGTGCCACCGTATTTCCGCTGCATAACCCGCAAGCTCGCTTCAGGGATAGAGACGTTGTGCCGATGAGAATCCATATTCCACCCTTAGTCCAGCCCATCGGAGTTGGTGAGAATGCGGCACTCTAGATCTGCTGTGCCACACAGATCCGACCTGAGTTATAGAAGTTCCTTATTGGGTGCTTGCACTTCCCATTGCACCATGGTTCTTCGCATCTCCGATGACTTGCTGTGCCACCCTATTTCCGCTGCATAACCCGCAAGCTCGCTTCAGGGATAGAGATGTTGTGCCGATGAGAATCCATATTCCACCCTTAGTCCAGCCCATCGGAGTTGGTGACTGTTCTTTAATATGAGGCTGGGGACCTTCATCATTTCTAGTCCTCATTTTGCTTGCAAGCTAGCAGAAGTATCGGAGGGTACGCATATATTAATATTTTTAGGCTTCTCTCGCGATCAAAATTCTAACTTAGACTTCTTTAAATTTTGTTTTCTAATTGAAATGCTATGGCTAGTGCAATAGTAAGTCAAGAACTTAGCAAGACTTCAAAATTTAATGAAACTAATTTTTCTGTTTGGAAATGCCACATTCGCCACATACTTTTTTAGGATGAGGCTGAGTATGTGATTAACATCAACGTTCCAACTCCACCATAAAATACTGGTGCTGCTGCTGAAAGAATGTATGAGAAATATATTGAAGATAATAAACTTGCTGAGGACATACTTCTCACTTTTATGGAACCTAACATTGAGGTGTTATATGAAGAATATAGAAATGCTAAAGACATATTTGATGCTATTTCTGATGCTTATGGAGCCTCATCTGAAATATATATTTAACTTTTAATTGAAAGATTTAATGACACAAAAATGAAAGAAATTAATGATGTTATTGCGCATGTGAACAAGCTGCCTATCATTGCAAATGAATTAGCTGCTTTGGGAAATCCTATGCATTATTTGCCTGATTCTTTGGATAATGTAATGGTTTTTGTTAATTATTCTATTGTGCCTGTCTTTTGGCTACATCATCTCTTCAACACCGTCTTTTGCCTTCAATATTCAAAATTGTGCATTTCTAATAAGTCACACCATCTTCCAAAGTTGCATTAAGTTTAAAAACTTGTTCTACTTGAACATTCAAGGTTTACAAATCTTCAGGTTGTCAGTAAAATTTGTGCCTCCATTGCTTAGGCTAAACAAATTTCTGAAGCTAGTTATTCTTTCATAACTTTCTGCAGAATTATAATAACTGTTTTCCTAAAGCAACAATTTTGCTCTCTCCATCCTAGTGAATGAGTATTATGTAAAACAAGCTTATGATGTAAAAACTTGTAATGCAGGTTATTATTACTGGAGACTTTCTTTGCAACCCGTCAGAGTGCGCCTGGGCAGTTATGTTTGCTGATGTCGAGGTTTCTCTTGAAATTGTTCAGAATGGTGTCCTTCGTTGCCAGGCTCCACAACATCGTCCTGGAAAGGTCACATTGTGCATAAACTCTAGGAATAGGGAGTCCTGCAGTGAAGTACGAGAATTTGAATTTCGTACAATGGCAAAAACCTCTAGTTTCATGGGCACTTCATCATCAACAGATGCAACAAAAAGTGCTGAAGAATTCTCATTGCTTGCCAGATTTGCACAGATTCTTTTACGTGGATATGATAATTTAACAGTTTCAAGAGGTTCCGTCATAGAACTTGAACAGTCCAGAAAATTAAGAACAAATGATGATAAGTGGAAGCACGCTATAATAAAATGGCATTGCCAGAATGGCAAAATAGAAATTTGCTTGATATGGTTAGAGAGATTCTTCTTTTAGTTATTCATTTGAAGGAAAGCTGTTGTGGCTACTGCTTATTGTTTAATTTAGCTTTCATTAAAATTATAAATAAAACTCCATACAAAATTTGGACAGGTAGAAAATCATGTTTAGATAATTTAAAAGTGTGGGGCTCTTCAGCTGCCTATATTAAAGAGGTTAATTAGATAGTAAAATTATAAAAGGTACTTTTATTGGCTATATAAAAAACTTTAAAGGTCATAGATTTGCAAGTAACCATAATGATGAATTTGTCAACGTTACTTGGAACTAGAGATGCAAAACTTTTAAAAGAACAACGTGACGCAAGAAATCCTATCAAATTAGCAAAATTATTTAAAATTTCAAAGAAAAGGATTTGACAACCAGTGAAGTTGAAAAATTTTCTAATATTGAAATTTTATTTTAACCTCAAGAAAATCCTTATGATACATTTGGAAGAATTCAAAGAGAAAAAAATCGATCTAGTATGCTAATATATATGAATGAAGAAGATATTGAAAATTCTTTAACTATTGAAGAGGCTTTATCTTCACTTAACTCAATAAAATGGAAAGAAGCCTTAAAAGAACAATTAGATTCAATAATAAAGAATGATATATGAGAATTAGAAGATTTTTCTAAAGATAGAACAGCAATTGGTTGTGAATGAATTCTTAAAAGAAAATATAGATGTGATATTTTTTATTAAATAAAAAAATGACATAATAAAGATAACTTAAAAGCGCCATCTCGCGCCAAGCAAAACTATCGATTCTTTATTAAATTACGTTGCACCGTGCATCTCAATAATGCAAAAGGATGAATCAAGGCCAACTTTTGTCTTAGGAGTTCTTTGCCGATGTTTTTCAAACACAAGGGCAGACACATTGAGTTCTACGATGACAAGTAAACAAGTCGCAATCGCATAGGTGAATTCCTTGTTTGACTTGAATGTTTGACTTTACATTCCTGTTGTTTGCTTTTTTACCTTTCCAAACTTCTGATGAATTTTTGGCTTGTTCCTAAAAAAAAAAAAGGGGTCGTTACAACGTCAGTCTCCTTAATTTATAGGCCTTTTTTATCTTTTTTCAAAAATAATATGCTCATGGTTTGAAATAGAGAACTTTTGGTCCTCGGACTAAGGGCCATTGCCAAAACCCTCATATCATGGAGTGGCAATATATATATAAAGAACGGCCAAAATGTTTCCTCCAATATAAAGAGAGAAAAGAGAGAGAGAGAGAGAGAGAAAGGCAAAAAGTAACTCACAAGCCTGAAACCAAGAAATTAAATTCAATACAAGAGAAACCAACCAGCAAAAGTACCAAACACACTCACATCCATGGCACAAACATAATACAAGCCAGCGGTACATAACCGAAGTAAACCCTCGCACCTCTCAGTCAAAAGAACTCCAAACCTTGCTGCAGTTTCCATGGTTTGCAGCATTCACGGACTCGAGGGCGGAGAGAGGAAAGGGATTGGCGGCATCTGGACGCCAGGGATCGATGGCATAGTGATTGGAATTGAAGGCAATGGAGGAATGCCTTTTGGAATGGAAGGAATCGTGGGCAATGGGGTAGATGGGATTGCAGGCATAGGAAGAGATGGCATTGGGCCAGCCGGCATGGTTGGCATTGGAGGCAAAGATGGCATTGGCAGCGTTGGCATGGACGGCAAAGGAGGTAATTGGGTGGTTGGTATGGATGGTATGACGGGCTTTGGCAGTCCTGGGATCGTAGGCAGGGATGGCGTAGCTTGTGCAGTCTCAGGCGCTGGAGTATCTAAAAGACGGCGTGCTGCATGGCTTCCGTCAATCCTCGCCAACGTCACAAGCAAAGCTAGAAGGCACCAAGTTTGACAAGCCATGAATATACACGGGAGCGAAGAGTTTATGTCTGAGTGAACCTAAGAGCTAAGAGCCAAGACTTGTATCTTTTCTGTGAGGATTAAGTTGTAGTGCTAGGTTTTTTATAGCTAGAGATGTTGAGGGGGATTCAAAGAATAATCATTTGGTTGGTGATCTGTATAGAAGGAGAGCTTTTGGTTTGTTCACCTTCTCACCCATTCTGCCCGAAATGTCAAGAGAGATACGGCGTCGTTTGGGCTTTTTATTTAGTTACGATGTTGTTGGTTTCTTATCTCATCCTTGCCTCCAGTCTGCAAGTTTGGGCTTTTCTACACGGCAAGATGTTTTTATTATATTATGTTATAATATTATTTACTATAATATAATATATAATAGAGGATGTTTTTATTTGATCCCTTTTTTTTTTTTTTTTTTTTTCTGGGGAGGAGCATTTTTGTCCTGAAATCCCACTTCAAGATCGCTATCTTAGGGGTCATTTTGAATGCTTATGCCTAGGGACAAGGAGTTCATTATATTAAGTGGTGATTTTATATAAGTAGAAATGATCTAAGATTACCATCACATAGGATTGTAGGGGTGCAACTAAATATGGTGATTAATCCCATCATCGCCACTTGAAGTGCTGATAATCTTATATGGATCATCCTATACAAACAACCCTATATAGTTAGAGCTGATCACGGGATAGGTAGCTCACTCAGCTTACTAAGCCCGATCCAAAATTTTGCAATCTTGAGTATTAAAAAGATCCTAACTAGTACTAAATGAGAAAGGGGAAAAAGAAAATTCAAGTCTAATGGGCAAGTTTAGGATTGTCTCTTTGTGATTTGGCCAAGCTTGGTCAAAAGATATAAGGTTAATAACCAAGTCAAGCTAGGTATCAGCATGAGCATTATGTCTAGTTACCAAAATGTAGCCTAATCCAGCTTGTCATTTTAATAACTTTATAAATTTTCAAAATAAAACTAAAAACTAAGAGAAAAGTTTGCAGTGAAGAGAAATGATAAGACAAGTTGATAGATATTGATGCCAAAATAGCTCAATAATCAATTTCCAAAATGCTCAAACTATAGGTTACTAGGAAAGTGGAGGAAAGAGAGTATTTTTCAATTACATCAGGAACATCAAGAAAAAAAGAAAATCAAATTCCTCTCATAAAAAAAGAAATAAAGAAAAGTAGAAGTGACTCTAACTTTAGATATTTATTTTTTTCAATAGTGATGTGATATAAAATAAGCCCTAATCAGTAAATAATACATGGCAGAAAAGGATAATTCTATTTTAACTAAAGAATAAGGTTAAATGATGAATAGACATGACTAGTTAAATCAAGACTCTAGGGTCTTCTAGCCTCAAAGGATGTTTAATAGTTTTCTAAACTTTAAAAAGACCAAACTTCTCAATTATAAATAGATGTTAGAGGTCATGAACAACTTTCTGTGACCTATAGCTCTTACTCCTTGTTCGTTCTTTTCAGGTTCCCTACTAACTTGAGCATCATGGTACCCTTCATTTCTTCTCATCTTCTTCAATAGTGAAGGTCTAATGTGAATTCCAAACAATTTGAAATTTACAAAGGATTATAATTGAGAGTTTCTCGACTATAATTTTTATAATGAATGAAATGAATAATAGAGAAATTGATGAAATTAAATAGGAAGGCAAAAAAATTTATAATTTGGGCAATAAAATATGGAAAAAGTTAGTACCTTCGTGGAGTACCAAATCGATCCCCAAAGCACAAAATAGTAAAAGGTCACCAAATTTGATAAGAAAGATACAAAAAGACTAGTCTATGATCAAACCCTCAAAGAAATTTCATGAACTCGAGAATTTAACATTGTGAATTCATTAATCGTTTATAAAATGTATTGGATAGATGGTCAAATAGCCCTTGATCTTTTATGATGGTAAAAGTTATCAAAACCTCATAAGATGAATTAATGAAATTATTAATCAATTATTTTTATCATATTTATAGTTAATGGAAGGTGTTTTGATTAAGTTGGTTGTGTGGAGTCTAGTTTGATCAAAATAGGTAAGTAGTTAAACATGACCTACTTACTAAGGGATAAAGGTTTACGACTAGGGGCAATGTTAAAAAGATCAGGGAATTATTGAATAATTGGGTATTATAAAGAAACTATTTTAAATATTACTCAGTGTTAGTTTCCTTGATATTACAACAATGGTGATAAGAGTTATAAAATAAACCTCTATAAACTCTCTGAACTACCACACAAAATTCATCCCAAAAAAATTCCATAGTGACCCAACCATGAACATTGCAGCATCTCTTCTTCCACAATTTCTCCTCTCTCTCACCGTTGGTATTAGAGTGGGGTTCATCTCTTCTTCCACAATTTCTCCTCTCTCTCACCATTGGTATTAGAGTGGGGTTTCCATTATGCTACATCAGTCTTATCTCGCATCTTAGGGACTACTGTTTTCAATGTCCCTCATAGGATCACACTCTAATGCTAGCTATCGAGCAACTAAAGCTAGCAATCGCCCTTGGGATACCCAAATTTGAATATATTGGCCTATAGGTGTGAAACGGATCGAGCCATGCTAGCCTGGCTCACTACAGGAGCCAGCTCATGAACCATGCCAGCTTGGCACCGCTCCTGTAGTGGGTTATGCTGGCACAACATGACAAACTGAGGGCGGCTTGATATAGTGCATAGAGCTGGCCCGGGGTGGGCCTTGCTAGATCGAGTCAGCCCATAAGACTGCCTGCATACCAACCCATTTATTTTTTTAATATAATTTAAATAAAAAAATTATGTACATATATATGAGAAATATATTGAAGATAATAAACTTGTTGGGGGCATACTTCTCACTTTTATGGAAACTAACATTGAGGCCTTATGTGAAGAATATATTTAACTTTTAATTGAAAGATTTAATGGCACAAAAATGAAAGAAATTGATAATGTTATTTAGCACTTTAACAAGTTGCCTATCATTGCAAATGAATTAGCTGCTTTGGGCAATCCTATACATTATCAGCCTTATTCTTTTAATAATGTAATGGTTTCTGTTCATTATTCTATCATGCTCGTAACAATGAAAAATTTATCAACCTTATTAGGGATAAAAGCTCAAAGAAGGACTAAAAAGAATATGTCAAAATCATTCGTTAACATTACTTCTTCTTTCTCAGCAAAACCACAAGCAATTATACCTCCTAAAGTTGAAAAGAAAAGTTTTTCTAAAAATTTTAAAGGAAAAGGGAAGTTTTTCAAAAATAATAGAGACAATAAGAAAAGAAAAGAAAAATGTTTTAATTGTAGAAAATATGGCCACTATCAGTTTCAATGTTATAAGAATGAAAATAATAACAATAATAATTATAATTGAAATTATGGAGGCTTCAAAGATATTATTTGTGCAGTATCTGAATCGCTTCTAGCTAATACCGATATTGAAGCTTAGTAGATGGATTCTGCATTATCTCATCATGTGAACAATATGAAAGACTTATTGTTGATATCAAAGAGGTTAAATCTGATGATCATCATATATACATGGGCAATAACACATATGATGATGTTTTTGGCATTGATATTGTGAAAATTATAGTACCAGAAGAATGAAACCTTATCATTACTAATGTATTGTATGCACCCACCATGAGGCATAGCCACTTATCTGTCCTTCACCTTGGTGAAAAGAGATTTGAGTGTGTTTTTGTTCTAGAGAAGTGTCTATCAAGAAATATAATAGAATTTTAAAGTGGGGCACAAAAGTTGATAGACTGTATTGCTTAGATGTTCTTATTGATAATAATAATGGATTAGTTTATTCTGCTTATATTGATACTTCTTTTTATGCTAATAATCCTTATATTTGACACATAAGATTAGGACACATTAATAAAATAAAATGAAAAAGATGATTAGTATAAGTTTAATCTGAGATATAAATATTAATTTTTCTATTTCTGGACCTTGTATATTAGAAAGGGTTAAAGGTCTAATGAATTGTCAACTATTATTCTTTCTTGTGCATGTAGTCCATTGAATGTGAAAAACGTATAGAGGTATGGAATACTTCGTTATTTTTATTGATGGCCATTCTCAATGTGGATATATATACTTGGTGCATAAAAATTCTGAAGTATTTAATAAATTTTAAGAGTATAAAAAGGAAGTAGAAAATCAATTAGGAAGAAATATTAAACCACTAATGTCCGGCTACAATGGGAAATATATTTTCAATTTGTTTGGTAATTTTTTAAAGGAGAATGGTATTTTACATTAGACAAGTATGGGTTATACATCACAATAAAATGATATTACCGAAAGGAAAAATAGAACTTTGCTTGATATCATTAAATCAATAATTAGACATTCTTCTTTGGGTTTTTAATTTGGAGAGAAGGGATTGTGACCACTATTTATTTGCTTAATCTAGTTTTTACTAAAATTATAAATAAAACTCCACATGAAATTTAGACCGGTAGAAAACCATGTTTAGATAATTTAAAAGTGTGGGGTTCTTCAACTGCGTTCCACATTATCAAAGAGGTAAATTAGATAATAAAATTATAAAAGGTACTTTTATTGGCTATATAAAAAATTGTAAAGATCATAGATTTGTAATTTACCATAATGATGAATTTGTCAAGATTACTGAAACAATAGATGCAAAACTTTTACAAGAACAACTTGACACAAGAAATTGTATCAAATTAGTAAAACTATTTGAATTTTCAAAGAAAGGTTTTGATTACTAGTGAAGTTGAAAAACCTTCTAATACTGAAATTTTATCTTAATCTTAAGAAAATCCTTATGATTCATTTGGAAGAATTCAAAGAGAAAGAAATCAATCTAGTAAACTAAAAGATTTTTATGCACACATGAATGAAGAAGATATTGAAAATCCTTTAACAATTGAAGGGGCTTTATCTTCACCTGACTCAATAAAATGAAGAGAAGCCTTAAAAGAAGAATTAGATTCAATAATAAAGAATGATATATGTAGATTTTCCTAAAGATAGAAAAGTAATTGGTTGTAAATGAATTTTTAAAAGAAAATATATATATGATTTTTTTTTATTAAATTAAAATATGACACAATAAAAATAACCTAAATGTGTCATGTTGTGCGAAGCTAAACAATCGATCCGTTATTAAATTACGTTGCACCATGCATCTCAATAATGCAAAAGGATGAATCAAGGCCAATTTATGTCTTGAGAGTTCTTTGTCGATGTTTTTAAAACACTAAAGCAGACACATTGAGTTCTACGATGACAAGTAAACAAGTCGCAATCGCGTTGCTGAATTCCTTGTCTGACTTGAATGTTTGTGTTTACATTCCTTTTGTTTTTTTTTTTTTTCCTTTCAAACGTCTGATGAATTTTTGGCTTGTTCCAAAAAAAAAAGTTGTTACAACGTCAGTCTCCTCAATTTATGGGCCTTTTTATCTTTTTCCAAAAATAATATTCTCATAGTTTGAAATAGAGAGCCTACGGTACTTGGACTAAGGGCCGTTGCCTGCATCCTCATTTCATGGCGTCGCAATATATATATATATATATATATGAAGAATGGCCAAAGTGTTTCCTCCATATATATATATATATATATATATATATATATATATATATTTAGAGAGAGAGAGAGAGGGGCAAAAAGAAACTCACAGGCCTGAAAACCAAGAAATTAAATCCAATACAAGAGAAACCAACCAGCAGAAGTACCAAACACACTCACATCCATGGCACAAACATGATACAAGCCAGCGGTACATAACCGAAGTAAACCCTCGCACCTCTCACTCAAAAGAACTCCAAACCTTGCTGCAATTTCCATGGTTTGCAGCATTCACGGGCTTGAGGGTGGAGATAGGAAAGGGATTGGCGGCATCTGGACACCAGGGATCGATGGCATAGTGATTGGAATTGAAGGCAATGGAGGAATGCCTTTTGGAATGGAAGGAATCGTGGGCAATGGAGTTGCTGGAATTGCAGGCATAGGAAGAGAAGGCATTGGGCCAGCCGGCATGGTTGGCATTGGAGGCAAAGATGGCATTGGCAGCGTTGGCATGGATGGCAAAGGAGGCAGTTGGGTGGTTGGTATGGATGGTATGACGGGCTTCGGCAGTCCTGGGATCGTAGGCAGGGATGGCGTAGCTTGTGCAGTCTCAGGCGCTGGAGTATCTAAAAGACGGCGTGCTGCATGGCTTCCATCAATTCTCACGAGCGTCGCAACCAAAGCTAGGAGGCACCAAGTTTGAGAAGCCATGGATAAATGGGATCGAAGCTGAGAAGAGCTTATGTCTCAGTGAAGGAAAGAGCTAATCGCCAAAGGTGGTTGTATCTTTACTGTGAAGATTAAGTTGTAATGCTGGGTTTTTTATAGCTAGAGATGTTGAGGGGGATTCAAAGAATAATGATTTGGTTGGTGAACTGTTGAGAAGGAGAGCTTTTGGTTTGTTCACCTTCTCACCCATTCTGCCAGAAATGTCAAAGAGATACGGCGTGGTTGGGGTTTTTATTTACTTACGATGTTGTTGGTTTCATATATCATCCTTCTCTCCAGGCTGCAGGGTTGGGCTTTTCTACACGGCACTTGACAGTGGAGCTGATCGAAGAACGACAGGCTCGTCCAGTCTGCAGTCGAAAAATTTTGTACTTGGACATTGAAAATAGACTCAAGGGTAAAAAATTAATTCAATCCAAAGGTTTGTCTAGGGCTGAACAATCTAATTGGGGTTACCGTGATGATCCTAGATTATTAGCAATCTCGAAAATCTGATCTTTGATAATCTAGGATCATCATATTGGGTATATTATGTTTCAATGTTTGAAGATACCATGTATCCATAATTAACAAATTTGAGATATCATATTGAGATCACTCATCTTATAATAACAAACTACTCTTAATATATTTTGCAACTAGTATGTTACTATATTATCATTTCATATTATTTATTATAATATTTAGATTAATCATAATATTAGTTATTATTATACATAAATTATAGAATAACAGTAGTTTACACTATATTATGAAAATATGAAAATAATATTATGATATTATATCATATTATTATAATATTATTACAATACAATATAATGTTATATTGTAATGCTATAATATAATATTATTATACATTATAGTATCTTATTTATTATAATATATTATAATATAATATTATGGTTTTAAAATTATATTTTGATATAATATTATTTATTAATATTATTGCCCAGCTAAGCAACCCAAGAGGGGGGTGAATTGAGTTCTTTGAAAAATTTTATCAGTTACGTTCAATATTTGCAAAGCTATGAAAGTGTGTGAGAGTGAAGTGTCAAATTTAAAACAAACAGCAATAACAGTGGAAGGCACACACAAACACAAGGATTTATAGTGGTTCGGTGTTAATCCTTGCACTCACATCTACTCCCCAAGAACCCCCTAGGAATTTTCACCACTAATCGTTCTCCAATGATTACAACCTAGTTTACACAGCTAGCTTCTTGTTTTCAGGCATAAGGGAGCCTTTACAAACTACCAATTAAGGGTTTGGCATACCCTACAGAAGTTTCAACCAAGTTGAAACTCAACAGTTTACAAGATGAAATAAGTTCAGCAAGTATAGTTCCTTAATGAGCAAATAAAGACAATAAAGAACACTTTATAGATTTGAAGCTTTTCTTCCTTGAATGAGCTTCACTTCTTTGAATGCTGGAGTTAAGAGCACTTGATGAAGCTTTTAGAGTGGTTGGTGGGAACTTTGAATGGACTTTAATGAATTTTTAAACTTCAGCAACAAGAGCTTTTCAAAGCTGGAACAGGCTGAAATTTCACTGGATTTGACTTGATAAATCTCTCTTTTTCTCACTTGTAATCCTTCAAAAATCCACTTAATCTCTTGCTAATCAATTCCATTAACTTGTATTTATAGTTGGTTGAGAGATTGGACCGTTGGAGTGGCCGTTTTCGATCGTTGAAATGTCAGAACTAGCCGTTACAGGATCACCTAGGGCATTAGTCAGCTCCAGAGCTGACTAACCTGGGATTTTTTTCATCCCAGGCAAGGTTAGTCGGCTCTAGAGACGACTAAGACAATCAACTTCACTATGGATGCCACAGTAGTCGGCTCTAGAGCCCACTAACATGTGAAATTTCTCTGTATGACCACAGTAGTCGGCTCTAGAGCCGACTAATATGGTTTAATCCACTGTTTAGTCACTTGTGCCACAGATTTGACTTGTTAGCTTGCATGTGGGTCAGCTAATGGCTTCAATCTTCCGTTCTAAGTTCCAGTAGTTGCCGTGGGAGATGACTAAAGTTTCCAAAACTTGAAAAATCGTTCCACGGATTAGAGAACTCATTGAATCAAGAAAAATAAGTACCATAGCTTTCATAACTTAGACTTTCTTCATTTGAGAACATTGCCAAACATCTGAGATTCACTTAATTTGAGTTTGAATCATCTTTCTTAGATCTTGGAACTCTCTCTCTTGAACCATATACTCATTTTAAAGTTTGGAATCCGTGTAGATACTCTTGGTGACTTGTATACCTGCATGTCGTATTGATTCTTCACCAAAATCATTAGTAACCTACTTAATTATTTTATGATTATCAAAATCAATGCGGGGTCAACAAATATAATTCATGATAAAGGATATTTTTATTAGACATGTTTTTTCTATGGAGAGGGGCATTTGGTCCCCAAATCCCACTCCAAGATCTCTGTTTGGAGGTGATCGCAGATATTGTATTCAACGATAGGTTCATGGTCATTACAGGCTCATTTGGTTCAATATTAAAATCAGAATCAAATCTTATTGAATTCGGAATCGGAATTATTTGTTACTTCCAATATATTTAGTTCACAAGTGAATCAGAATCAAAAACAAATTGATTTCTATTGCTATTATTTAGTTTATCCAAACTTCAAAATTAGAATTGGTTTGAATTTTCAATTTTGCTCCTATTATGATCTTGTCTGACTCAGCTCGACTCATTTATCTTTAATACTAAGGAGAGAAATAAAAAAAAGTAGTATCATGGTTCTACAAGAAGACGGGCATCGCGAGTTTGTCTTCTTGGATCCTTTTTTCAAGATCTAAGTGCCTTCGAGAGTTGAAGAAGAGAAAAAGAAGAGGCTCCCAAGGGTTTTCATCAAGAGATTTGATTAGGATTTTATTTTTTTTAATATATGATTACAGTGTATACTCAGTAAAAGAATCATTTCCAACGTACTTGATATTGCTGAATATCTTCTACCATTCATTATTTGTGGTTCATTATCTATTGCCCATATTATGGAGGAAGATGAAGAGCTCATGATGATGATGGTTTTGTTAGATGTGTGCCCTGAAAAGCCAATTATTGGCATGCACATTATATATTATTCCAGAACTTTCATTGTACATAATCATGTTTATATTAATAAAATTAGGCATTTCTCATATATGTTAATGTGTTATGTATCGTCCTTGGGGTTGATGGACAATGACATGTATTTTCAAGAGTTAAAAATTTGAGACACATGTCATAATAGATTAACTCCTAAACACTCCTAATCAATTGATCAATCACGAGGATGGTGATCGATCTGATCAGATTGGAGCATGGATCGCCTTGATACGAGTCTCTAGTATGAGGTATGAGATATCAAGGCAAGAATGCTGGTAGATGTTTGACATCGATACCGAGCGTGACCATATGAGAAATCAGTAGGATGACTACTCACTCGTTAATGACTTCTCGGCAATGTAGTAGTGTAAGTGGTCCCCTATAGTACTTCGGTAATTCACACTAGGGTCATTATAGTTTGACTGCATATTACCTTGATCCTCTTAGGCATCAAGGACTTTGTTATGTATGTTGGCTGCAGTGGTTGTAATGTAGGAGTAAGGAGTATTCATGAGGAATCTATCAGCCCTAGTAGATAGGGAGAAGTCCTATGCTATTTAGGAGACTGAGTTCATGAGCCCATGGCCACGGCAAGTGATAATGGAAAGGAGTTTCCATTAGAATCATAAGTTGAACTCGAGTCAAATAAATATTGTATATGACCGGTGCTTAGGGTTTGACGAGTTATCCTTGACCTAGCACCTTGTTGGGACTCTTGATAGAAGGATTATACTACACGGTAACTGCATTTTGGGTTCTTTTCTAACCTACTGGCTTGCCACTACATACTGCTAGGTGTCACTGGTGGATTGTGAGAAGCTCACTTGGAATCGATTAGGATCGTCAATTCCAAGTTATGAGTTGAGTCGAAATAATTTTGACCCATTAAAGGAGTTTCGGTGTAACCCTAATGCTGATTAGGGATTATTCTCACTACCAGACAGGTTGGAACCTATGGGGTCACACGCAATAGGGGCTGAATTCCTCACTTTGATCCTTATATTAATTTGATTAGTATTTTGGATCAAGTTCTTTGAAGATGGATTGCTAACTGTTAGCAACCAGGCCTGATAGCATCACTGCTGACCCAATTCGACCAGATCGAATTGTTTTCTATCTCCTTAGAATGTCCAATTAGCTTTGACCAAATACATTTAGGGTTGATTTGAGTTGTCCAAGACTCAATTGGAACTTTAGTTTGAGTCTCATGTGATGAGATTCAACTCAGACTCGAAATCCATTCCAATTGGATTTAAATTTGACCCTGGATGTAGAGTACTAGTGGATTGAGACTCTTGGTCTTCCTGAAGTGATTAATGTATATTAAATTTCATCTCTCATTTAATGTATAGAAATGATAGAAAACTCATCGATTCATTAAATGTGGGAATGTAAAGGGTTTTGACTCTTTAAATTCCAAAATAATAATTATCATTAATAGTCTTCATAATGATGGAAGACTTTTAAACTATTTGAGAGCGAGCCCTCACCTGAGTGTCCACCCACAAATTGGCCCGAGAGGAAAGGCAGGATTGAGCAGATTCTGGATGACCAAGCTGTCACGACCCACAATAAAGGTTACCAAAGATATTTGGTTCGTTGGCAAGGTCGGCTGGAATCAGAGGACTCATGGATTATCCAGAAAGATCTGCAACACATAAACCCATACCTCCTAGAGAAGTACCAAAGTCAAACTGACCCTTACTCGACGGGGTCGAGTTCCTCCTAGCTCGGGAGAATTGCTGCAGGCACCAGATTGAGATAGAGGTTTCAGGGTTCCTTATGGATCTCTGATTTATGAGAGTCCTTTTCTTTATTCTTAGAGTCCTTATCGAATCCAGTTGTGTTAGTTAGCCTGGTTCATTTTTGAAATCCAGGAGTTGGTCAAGTTTCAAGTGTTATTTTCTTTCATTAAGTCCTGTAATAAGTCCAGAGAAGGTTCACCTTGAAGACCCAAGAGAAGACCCATCAACCATGCAATGACACATGTCTTGAACCATTTCTGGACACATGGCATCACCAGAGCAGAGCAAGGAGCCGGCCCACATCAATTTAGGAAGGAATCTAGGCGCCAACATCCTCCTTCCTCATTTCTTCATGCCACCCACCCTTATATGAAAGCTTTTTGGGCGCCTATTGCCTTTCACACTTATCATGTGGTCCCCTGGCAAATATCTATGGAAGAAATTGGCTGCCACTCTCTAATTGAAAGATCTTCATGTGCCCCAGATGGAAGAAGGTTGCCTCCCAGTCAAAGATGGCAGGAGAAATCAAGGGGCGTCCATTCTTTTCCTCTCTCAAGTGGTCCCCCTCCTCTATAAGCTTGGAAATTGCAGCCACTCTCTTTTTGACCGTCCCAGATAAAGCATGCAAAGATTCCTGCCTCCTCAAGAAGAATCACATGCCATACATTACAATTTATGTCAATTATGTACTTAAAATGAATGATTTAACTTGCATTGACATGAAAGGGTTATAAAAAGACCTTTCTCTTGTAAATGAAGGAAGTAATTAATGAAAAAATTCTGAAGTTCTTTTCCATTGCTGTGAAGGCTCTAGTACTCCGGGAAGGAGTGGGTATGAAGCCCTTAGTGTTTCCTTTCATCTTCTCTAACCTCCCTCAAACCCAAACCCTAGCCGTCCCCCCTCCAGAAGCCCTAAAACAATCCTGCAGCCAACCACAGGCCCCCATCTCCTCTTGCTATTTTATCAGAGATTCACGAGCCGAAGAGGAAGTCATCTTTGCTCCTGAACCATATTTTGAAGATCCTCTCCAATAGATAGCTTCTTCATCCAGGACTTTCAACCTGTCAGAGCGATCTTCCTGTTTCAATCTTCGAGTGATCACTGTTGGTATATGAAATCCTTTCTTTAATTCTCTTTCTCTGATTTAGTGAATGTTGAGAGCATGTTCTAACCGAGGGTTTCCTAACCTTCACTTTTTTGGTTTCGTTAATATTCTAATAGTTCTAGTTCCAGTGTATGCTTCCGTCTGTCTTTCATAGTATAGCTTAACTAGTTTTTGATCTTTCTGGGTAATTAGCCATCTCATAATATATATATATATATATATATATATATATAATATTATTTCATTGCATTTGTGTCTTATCCATATTATGTATCAGTTTTGGTATCAGAGCAGGTTGTTAGGACTTGTTCTTGCATCATATTAGGAAAGTAGCTTTGCATAGGTGCTGAAAATTTCAGCTTGCTAAAATTTCTGCACACCTCCCATATTTGCTTATTTTCCTTGCATATAATTTTTTTTTTTTTAAAAAAAAGAGCATATCTTGGTCTCTACTGTGCTCATTTAGGGATAGTCCAAAGGGGGAGGTTAGAGGTAGTACCTCGGGCTATTTGACCCAACAGGCATTTGGTAGGGATATCAGGGAGTACCAATAAGGGAGGCTACCAGTAGTACCTTGGTACGTTTGACCCAACTACCTACATTCCGGGAGTACCGTAGGCTACCAAGAGGGCTGTGCATAGTCGTCGCAAGAAAGGCTAACTTGAGGCAAGGCCTTAAGTGACATACATAGGCGAAAAAAAAAAAATTTAAACATTTTAATTACTGTTATTAATTAGTTTCATAACTAAAAATTAAAAAAAAAAAAATTATGTATTGCTGCATCTTTTTGGTTAGAGGCTCGATTTGTTAACTTAAGTCTTTAGTGTTCCATCATCTTTACATTAAATTGACTTAAGGGCACCGTTATCTCAGATCAGGTGGGGATTTCATCACCCTTTCTGGGCCCAGAAAATCATCAACCTGCATACGAGCCCAAACCTCCCAATTTTAAAATTCAGTAGACATAATTGAGCATTAGGGACACCCACGGTTGGGTTCACATATTTTGTCGAAACTGGTGTGAGTCTTTCTCCATTTACAACTGGAACCTGGTGTTTAAGGCTGGAAGTCAAATGTCAAACGACTTAAGCGGAGTGATGGGGTCACTCTAATTAGGCTCCTGCGTTAAGCAGGAAGAGCCTCCCCCCCTCCCACCTGTTACCTGGCCAGCTACAGGGTATTTAGTGATTGACTAGCATTTAGTTGACACACTTTATTTGAGCTCTAGGTCTAGGAGACACTAGTACGAATCCTTTGTGTGCTTGTTTGCATGTCTACTAGGTTAGGAGTTCAATATTAACTGAGTCAGTCCCAACCTGAGTTAACCATGGACAATGACATTGGAGCTATGCTTAGGACCATTACTAAATGATTGACCCAATTGAATGATCAAGTGAGCTCCCTAGAAGAAAGTTGTAAGACCAGGATTGAGCCTAAGTTAGACCCTTGTCTACCTACCCCACATCCTGACCCTAGGAGAGCTTATCACTATGATTTTACCTCTGAGTATCACCCTAGAAGCTCATACCCATACTTAGTGGACTCAGAGGAAAGATCCATTAGGAGCACTCGGCCCTATGCACCCACTTTTGGTGGTGATCTAGAGCTAGAGGATTACATTGATTGGAAAAGGAGGATGGATGAGTATTTCGATCAGGAAGAAATGTCAGAAGAAGGGAAGGTAAAATTTGTTAGGCTTAAACTAACCTGACATACTAGGATATATTGGGAAAAGGTTGAGTACGCATGTCGTCAAATGAGGGAGATGCCCATTAGAGCATGGAGAGCCATAAAGATTAGACTTAGGAAGAAATACCTACCCATGTCCTATAGGCATAAGGAGCCCATCACCCATCAGGCCACACTTAATAGGACTAATATCCCTAAAAATAAGTCAAGTCCTAATCTAGGCTCATTTAGCCAGTCCATCCCTATTGCCCCATATGTTTATCAGAGTCTACCCTTTCCTACCATCCCGTTTATTCCTATGAGTCGACCCACTCCTATTCCCGCACTTGCCCCACCCACTCCTACTATCCGGCCCATTCCTATCTATCAGTTTGGTCAACCCATTCCTACCACCATAGTTGAACACAGGAAGGAAAAGTTAGACATGGCCAGCCTAGGCATAGTTGTTCAGGATCCTACTCAAATTGACAATTTAGAAAACCCTGAACCTATTAATTGTGATGAGGAGAGAGATCAAGAACCCCTTATAGGTTGTATCGAGGATATATATGAGGCTGACGCAAGTTTAGTTGATTAATATAAAGAGGATGAGGAAGAACCCATTGAAGGCTTTAAGGACGAAGATGTTGAGCCCAATAATCATTTAGAGGTCGATAGTCCCGAGTCCCTTAGTCATGTAGAGATAGACATTTGTGAGTCCATTAGTCCATTAGGAGAAGAAGCCACTAAGCCTATTGATGAATCTAAGGGAAAGGAGATTGAGCTTGAGCTCAGTGACACGTTAGAGAAAGAAGAAACTACACCTATTGGAGGGATAGAAAGAGAAGTCTATAGAACTGAGTCTGATCTAAGGGTTGAGTCTAAAGAAATTGATACCATCCTATTTGAACATGAACCATTGCTTGTAGCTAAAGAGATTATGGAGGAGCAAAATGGTCAACTTGAGGAAGTTGAAGTCCAAGAGCTAAGCCCTATAGAGCAACCCCTAGAAATAGTGGAATTCATGAAGGATTTAGAGCAAGAGATTTATGTAATTTTTGTTGAGGGTTTAGAACAAGACATCAGTAAGGGGTCATCAATTTGGACTAGAAAAATTCACAATCACATCCAAGTGGTAGTAGTGGAGATTTTAAGAGAATTTAATAAGGTGTTTCCAAAAAGAATATCTAGTCACCTTCCACTACTTAGGGATATCCTACACCTCTTAGATCTAGTCCCAGTTCGGTTTGCCACATACTTTCAAAAGACTCTATGGAACCGCTTAAGAATCCATGTCATCCACCAACCCAGGGTCAAACCTAGAGAGTCTGTAGTCTGTTAGGTTTAGGTCCAGAGAGTCCAATAAAATTCCTTTCCATAGGAATGCTTTAGTAAGTCTGCATTTCAGTTAGGTGTCAATCCAAGTCTTAGTAATAAGGATTTTTGTCATATTTTACTGAGTTCACCTGCCCATTCAACTTGTCTAACCATATACGAGTCTTAGAGTCAATTGCACAGCACATGCATCATGACATTAGCATTCACTTGAATATTGATAATAAGTTGGCTATTCTCTAGAATCGAGTCAAGGATTTTGTTAAGAAAAAACTATGTCATGTTAGAAAGTTACATGCTCGTAGAGCTGGTCCCTTTAAAATGTTAAAGAAGGTAGGAACCAATGCTTATGTGTTAAAGTTACCTCCATGGTTAGGCATTACCTCTATTTTCACTACCTCAGACTTAGTAGAATATAGGGACCCAGCAGTGGTACCCAGCGAGTTTTTGGATCTGATCGTTCCTTTGAGAGTGATCCCTCACCTGAGTGTCCACCCACAAATTGGTCCGAGAGGAAAGGCAGGATAGAACAGATTCTGGATGACCAAGCTGTCATGACCCGCAATAAAGGTTACCAAGATATTTGGTTCATTGGCAAGGTCGGCTGGAATCAGAGAACTCGTGGATTATCCGGAAAGATCTGCAATACATAAATCCAGACCTTCTAGAGAAGTACCAAAGTCAAACTGACCCTTACTCGACGGGATCGAGTTCCTCCTAGCCCGAGAGAATTGCTGCAGGCACCAGATTGAGACAGAGGTTTCAGGGTTCCTTATGGATCTCTGATTTATGAGAGTCATTTTCTTTATTCTTAGAGTTCTTGTCGAGTCTAGTTGTGTTAGTTAGCCTGGTTCATTGTTGAAATCCAGGAGTTGATCAAGTGTCAAGTGTTATTTTCTTTCATTGAGTCCTGTAATAAGTCAAGAGAAGGTTCACCTTGAAGACCCAAGAGAAGACCCAAGAGAAGACCCATCAACCATGCAATGACACATATCTCGGACCATTTTTGGACACATGGCGTCACCAGAGCAGAGCAAGAAGCCGGCCCACATCAATTTAGGAAGGAATCTAGGCGCCAACATCCTCCCTCATTTCTTTATGCCACCCACCCTTATATGGAAGCTTTTTGGGCGCCCATTGCCTTCTACACTTATCATGTGGTCCCCTTGCAAACATCTATGGAAGAAATTGGCTGCCCCTCTCTAATTGGAAGATCTTCATGCGCCCCAGATGGAAGAAGGTTGCCGCCCAGTCAAAGATGGCAGGAGAAATCAAGGGGCGCCCATTCTTTCCCTCTCTTAAGTGGTTCCCCTCCTCTACAAGCTTGAAAATTGCAGCCACTCTCTCTTTTTGGCCATCCCAGATAAAGCATGCAAAGATCCTTGCCTCCTCAAGAAGAATCACATGCCATACATTACAATCCATGTCAATTATATACTTAAAATGAATGATTTAACTTGTATTGATATGAAAGGGTTATAAAAAGATCTTTCTCTTGTAAATGAAGGAAGCAATTAATGAGAAAATTTTGAAGTTCTTTTTCATTGTTGTGAAGGCTCTGGTACTCCAGGAAGGAGTGGGTGTGAAGCCCTTAGTATTTCCTTTCATCTTCTCTAACCTCCCTCAAACCCAAACCCTAACCATCCCCCCTCCAGAAGCCCTAAAACAACTCTGCCGCCAACCACAGGCTCCCATCTCCTCTTGCTGTTTTCTCAGGGATTCACGAGCCGAAGAGGAAGTCGTTTTTGCCCCTGAACCATATTTTGAAGATCCTCTCCGGTAGATAGCTTCTTCATCCAGGACTTTCAACCTATCAGAGTGATCTTCCTGTTTTAATCTTCGAGTGATTACTGTTGGTATATGAAATCCTTTCTCTAATTCTCTTTCTCAGATTTAGTGAATGTTGAGAGCATGTCCTAACCGAGGGTTTCCTAACCTTCACTTTCCTGGTTTCGTTAATATTCTAACAGTTCTAGTTCCAGTGTATGCTTCCACCTGTCTTGCATAGTATAGCTTAACTAGTTTTTGATCTTTCTGGGTAATTAGCCATCTCATAAATATATATATATATATATAAATATTATTTCATTGTATTTGTGTCTCATCCACGTTCTGCATCATGGTCCTACGCCAATCTTCTTGTTCCTTAGTTTGGGTTAAGATACACCTAACAACTCCCAGTAAATCAGTTGGCTCAACTGTTTTCTCATCTTCCTCATATTCATATATCAAGTTTAAACCAGCTTCATATACTTCTTCATCCTCAAATTCAGTAGTGGATTCAGGCTCTCCTTCTTCTTCTAGCTCACCTATATGTAAGGCTCTAGTTGGGCATTGGTTAGCATAATGGCCTAGTTTATGGCACCTAAAGCATGGAGCATTTGGGTTAGGTGGCCTTTGGATGTCATGTGCCTTTCCCCTATCCATCCTTACGGGTCATGGGTGTGCTGGGGTTTGGTTGGCCTGGTGGTATCTAGCTAGGTCCTAGTTTAAGATTAGGGGTGTTGACCTTAGCGGGTTCAGGTCTCCAATAAATAGGTCCCATTTGAAATCTCTCATAATCTTTGGCAATCTAATAAGCGTGTTCAAGATCATGGACTTCTCTTAGGAATAGCTCCCTTTGAATGTCCTCATGTAGTCCAGCCCTAAACCTAGATAGGGTCACAGTCTTAGACTCATCTATGCTGCATCTCATGACAAATTCGTCAAATTTGGCTATATATTCTGACACAGTCTTATTTCCTTGAACTAACCTCTGCCACTGATCCAAAAGTCTCTGGTGATATGATGCGGGAAGGTACTTTTCTCTAAGCCTAATTTTCTTGGCTCTCCAGGTGGCTATGGGAACTTCACCTCTTTATCTGATTAATCTCTCAACATTCCCCCAGTATAGTCTAGCCTGGCGCACTAATCTAAGCTTAGCAAACTTAAACTTCCTTTCTTCAGACATCTCATACCACTCAAAATATTGGTCCATGTCTCCCTCCCAGTCTATGTACACCTTAGGATCAAGACAACCATCAAATGTGGGTGCTTCTAGTCTAATATTCCTAATGGCTCTCTCATCTTGGTCCACTAAGTCTGGATTGGGTCTCCTTTGATTAAACTCGGGATTTGGATCTTGGCGTGGAGCTCTCCTAGGGTTAGGAGGAGTGTGACGTGGAGTGTCTAGATCAAGCTCAACAGGAGTCTCATGGGTGCCCTCTAGGGTGTCTAACCTTGTGTCCATTTGGTTAAGTCGGTTGTTGATTAGGGCAAACTGTTCAGTCATGTTCCTCATTAGGGTTTCAAAATTAGACTCCATGGTTGAATTAGGTTGAGTTTGAGTCTGATGATAATGGGTCCCTGACCTGGTGGTCATGTAGCAAGCACACAAATCGTTCTAGGGTTTTGCTAGACCTAGAAGCTCAAGTAGAATGAGTCAACTCAAATTATAGCCAAGGCACCAATTATCCTTTCCACTGGCCAGGTAAGAGGTGGGGTTGTGGGAGGCTCCCCCTGCTTTCATAGGGTCCTAATTAAAAACCACAAGTCCACTTAAGGCGTTTGCCTCTGGACCCCTTGCCTAAACACCAAATTCAAGAAATACGTGATGACTTGAGTGCACTAGTTTTCTCATAATACCACGAACTTGACCAGTTGGTGTCCCTAGTCCAATTAGGTTGCTAATTGATTTTAGTTAATCTTGGGTTCGAATGCAAAGGTGATTGTTTTGGGCTAAGGAAAGGGTCTCAATCCTTCCCTTATCTGACAGAGTAAAAGTGCCCTTAGAGTAGTTTAGTTATGCATGCACAAATATGCAAATAATGATCAAATCAAGGCTCTAATCTAATGTTCTCACGTCCAGCCGTAGCTCATTACTCCCATGGGTCATAAGTATACTTTCGTATATCCGCTCAGGAGGCGTGAAAACTTAGATCAAAGCACACAAACCTTAATCATGCAAACAAACATGCATAATTGCAGAAATTATTAGAAAATATTCAGATCGAATTAAGAACTAAATTTTGAAGGACTAATTGCAGACTTATTGCAGATTAAGGGAAAAATAAATGCAGGTGAGAAAAACTATATTATGATGGATTTTATGCAAGCTACTTTCAGCTATATGCAGATTTCAGCAGTGCAGAAATTCAAGGTTTTGATGCATGAGCATGTTCTAACCTAAGCTCTGATATCAAAATTAATGCGGAACATGAAGGCATGTTGTTGACTATCATAAAGAAACTAAATTTTAGATTAAAGATTTGAGATTTTTATGGATTGATTCTCAAAGACAGACCAAAAACATACAGATAAAGATATCAAGTTGCGATTCTTCAGAACTAAACCCTTTAAAGAAAACTAAGAAATAGGATCACAGGAATTGAGAAACTCCTAATTAGAACATACTCGTTATCTTCAATAAATCAGATCTTAGAGGAGGATAGTTTGAATTACTTGGCAGTGATGCAACAGATTCTGAATCAGCAGGTTCACACCGTTCCTCGAAGGATGCCCTCTGAAGGACAAGCTAAATTTCCCTTGGGACCCTAAGTTGCAGGCTGATGGTTCTGTGGCAAGGAAGAACTCCTCCTTAGATCTCGGTACCTGAGGATCTTGAGTTATCAAGCTCGATATTGCTGAAGCTCTTCAAATTGGGCCTTCCAAACGATGATCTGGACTCCTTGCTGATTGTAGAAGATCACTTCAACCTTGGTTTGTCAGGAGAACTCTTGGATGCCAGGGACTTGATGTTTGTGGTGGACGGCAAAGGATAGGAACTAGGAGTTGGCGGCCAAGGGATAGAACTAGGGTTTGTGTTGCGGTGCTTTGGGTCTCTCACCCTCTCCCTCACGGAGTGACAATGCTCAAGGCATGGAATAAAAGAAGAGGTCTTCTTGTTTCATTCATCCAATTACTCTCCAAGTACAAGAGAAAGAGAGGGAGTATTTATAAACTTCCTCTACTCTTTGTTACAATAGGACTAGAATTCATCATACATAGAAAAGAATTTTCTTAGGATTGGTCAAAGCATGACAAATAGGAATAGAATATGATCTCCACATCTCCTTATTTACTTGGACTGAATGGTCATGACAAGAAAGCATGGGGCGGCAAAGCATTCCTCCTTTGGACTGGGCGGTTATGGCAAGAAATCAAGGGGCGCCAACTTCCTTCCTTTCATGGTGTGGGGTGGCAACAAGAATCAAGGAGCTTACATTTATGTGTAGGATGGCAACAAAAGCTTCCATATTTGTCGTGGGGTGGCACAAGAATCAAAGAGGCGCTATCTACCTTCCATATTTGCTTATGGTCCATGCATGAAACAAGGGAGGGGCGCCATATATGCTGTGGAGGTGGCGCAGGCGTTGACTGGAGTCTTATGTAATAGCTGAGGTGGTGCCACTAGATATAGCCTTCATCTTCTTGACTCAAGACACTTGACTTAATTACAGGACTCAATTGACTCATAAGTGGACTACACTTTATTGGACTCAATTAAAGGACTCAATTGACTCATAAACAATTTAAAGGATCAATCAGAGATCCAAATGGACCCCTGTAACCTTTGTCTAATCCTGGTGCCCACACCAACAGCTTAGAAAAATTCCCTTCTCCATGGCACTGAAGGTGCCAATAGCGATTGCATCATTGTAGAAAGGGACGAAGGAAGTTGGGTGTGTAATTTTATTTTTAAGCATATTTTTATTGTTAGTTTAGCCTTCTAGTGTAAATGATTTGAGTGGAAATCTTAAAAGAATGTGAAAGCTGGAATTATTGGAGGTTATTTTGAGTTTTCTCCTCTGATCCTTCCAAAAAGTTAATAAAGTTAATTATTTGGGCTTGTAATTAAAGTTTTTGTAATGATTTCAATGTCTACTAGTTGCTTTTGATCCTTCGGAGAGGTTGGAATGAAAATTTTGGAGGTTGGAATGCATTAAAAAGGCTTTTGGAAATGATTTTATGAAGTTAGTTGACTCTAGAGTCAGCTAACTTGTGAGAAAATGGCTTTTAGAAGGAAGATTTATAAAGTTAGCTAACTCTAAAGTCAGCTAACTTGTGAAAGAAATGGCTTTTGGAAGGAAATTATGGAGTTAGTTGACTCTAGAGTTAGCTAACTTGTGAAATTGGCTGAATTTTGTGAAAGTAGTCAACTAGTTAGTAGACTAACTGGCAGAATTCCTCTGTAAAATTGGTGACTACTTAGTCGACTACCGTGGAAAATTTAGTCGACTACTGTGGGAAATTTCTCTGTGGAATTAGTCTGAGACCAATTTTACTCTCAGTAGTCGACATTTTAGCCGACTAATGAGTACATTGAGGACTTCCCAGGGGGTCACCCATCGCTCTCACCCAAGCACACTTAACTATGAACTTTGGTGGATAAAAATCTTCCGTAGAATTGGTCTGAAACCCATATCACTCTCATTAGCTAGTATCCATGCCGACTAATAGATGGATAACTCCTATTATTCATCTGAGAACGAAAATTTGATCAAAGGCAAAAGTGAAATTTGATCAAAGGTCATTTGAGAGTTTGATTAAGGTAAGATGGAAAAAAGAATTAAAGGACAAAAATACTTGATAAAGGAGAAGCCACGTGAACTTTAAAAAGCGTGACTAAGAGTAGAGAGAGGTAAAATGAAAATTCTAAGGGTATTAAAAACCCACTTTCTTTTCTTAGCCCATAAGCCACGTATGAAAAGAGAAAGAAAGAAGGGAAAAAGGGGAAGAAAGAGGAGAGAGTTCAGCCGTGGGAAAGAAGAAAGAAAAAGAAAAGAAAAAGAGAAGAAGAAGAAGAAGAGAAGAATAAGAGAAAAAGAGGAAGAGAAGGAAATGAGGAAGGTATTCTGATCGATATTAAATTGTCAGGTATTAAATTTATCATCGTGGGAAAATTGTCAGAACCTCTTTGTATCACCAAATCATATATCAACTAAGTTTGTAAATATCATCATTGGTCCATATTGATATGCTAGATATTAAATTTATGCTGATGTCCTTTTAAATGTCTTATGTACTAGAGTAGCAGTCACAATACCGACTCACAATATCTACATACTCCAAGGGATCAGTATTAACTTCAATAACCATTGGTGTTGCTGCACCTTTAAGTTCAGGTTATGTCTGTATCATTGATATATGCCTGGCATTGGTTGGCTATGGAAAAGCTGCAGGAGTGATAACTTCAGGTTGTAGGGTCATTGTTGGCTTATTAGAAGATGAAACATCTTCAAAGTAAGTCCTCGATGTCTGAAGGTAGATTTTTGGCACTCTCTGCCTCATATGGGTAGTCCATATGCCTCATTTCCATTTGACTTGTATTATGCCTCCAGTCTTCATGCATGATGATATCTTTCATAGGATCTAGATCTATGGTCATCATGCTGAAACTTCTTGTTTCCTTTATCTTGCTTCTCATTTAGTATCTGAATTATTATTATTGTGCTAGCCAAATTAGAGGTAAAAGGGCCTCTGCATTGGGAAACTTGAGATGAGTCACAATAGGAGGATGAGGCTCTGAGTTTCCTTATTAGCTCAGTTTGATGAGGCTGTGCCTATGCATCATCACCAACTCCTGAGTGTGATGGTCAAAGTTGGTCTGTTAAGTAAATCTTCTACATGTCTTGTTGGGCCTATGCATAAGCAACACCATCATCATTGTTACATCTAGTGCCCCAATCACTATAATGTGAGGGTGTGAGAGTCATTCCCATCACCAACTATTGGCACACTATCCTTTGCAATTAGAGAGGCTTGGCCCCAAGAAGTGCAATAGCTCCCTTCCCTGCACCGTACCTTCATTCTATGGAACTTGATATTAACTATCTTTGCCATAAGTGGAAGATTTGGACCATCAATCCATGACCTCTTAGACATCATTTTGTGGTTCTTGAGGATGCCTTTTGCTCCATTGCTTGTTGAATCACTTTTGCTACCCCTGCCACTGTGACTAAGAACCTTTCTAGCATAGGAATTTCATTTATTTGTTTTCAAATTTTGCTTTGGATACTAGTGGTAAATTGCTTTATGTTTTAACCAATTGAATTTGTGTTCAGTTTATGTTGCATTAATATTTTATTCGTAGATGACCTCCTGTCCCTTTTTTTGCAATGTGCCCCTTCCAATAGCAAAATAAAGTCTAAATACAAAAGCTTCTCTACACTTTGTCAGGACAGTTAATTGCTAATGTAATCCCCCCTTTCTCCCCCAAACCAAAAAAAAAAAAAAGGAAAAAAATCTAACATGACCATTGTATTTTGTAAGTCACTGTTTTATGCAATTAACTAGCCAAAACTATTTATGGCCTTCTCAAATGCTGTCCATTTGTTTTACATATAAGTATGGATAAGAAAGGGATTTAATAGAAAATTTATGTTTTCTTGGAATATGATAATTGAAATACATTTGTTGGGCATATTGGGTTGCCTCAACACCTCATTGAGACCCCTCTCAACCTCAATGTCTATAAAAATAGCTGGTGATTCATCTCTGATGGATAGATTATTGCTACATCAAAAGGGCTGAATTGACACATGAAGCTGTAGATTCATCTAGAAATCAAAGTGATGTAGGTTTATATATAAGATCAATGCTAGATAAGATATTATACTGAATTTCTCAAATAAAATCATGCTTCCAAGTGCTTATCTTGATCAATTTGTCTGTAACAACTCAAGATCTAACTAAAGAAGACTAGTTAAGAAGATATTATTTAGGCTTCTTGAACCTATATAAGTGCTTAGGATCTTCTCAATGCATAGTCAATGTGAGACTAAATAGTTGCTAGTATGCTCTCATGCATACTTTCTCTGTTCAAGCCCTGACATCCTTGATAGGCTAAAGGTCCATATCTAAATTCAATCAAATTTAATCACAAACATAGAGAGCCAATCTGCAATTTTCCTTATTCCACACGGACCATGGCTTAGATTTGCTCTGATATCATTTGTAACAATTCAGGATCTCATAAAAAAAGATTAGCCAAGAAAATATTATTTAGGTTCCTTTATCTTGTATAAATACTTAGGATTTTTCCAGTATATAACTACTGTGGGATTAAACATTTGCCAACATGCACTCTTACACTATACTCCCATTATTTCATGATTACCTTTCATCATGTAATATAGTTCCAAAGAGAAGTGCTGCCTTGCCCTCTCTGGCTTCTCATAGACATAACATTACCTTCCACTATGTAATATAGTTCCAAAGGAAAGTACTGTTTTGCCCTTTCTATCTTCTCATAAACATAACATGCTGATGGCTGCTTATGACAATCTATTGTTCTTAACATTATATAAATGACCTGAATGGCCCTTGCCACCTTCCTCTTCCCAAATGTAGGCTGTTAGGAAGCATAGATATTCAATTGCAAGCCATATCCATATAAGACGTGCTGAGTTGTGATACTACTTTTTAATGAATGTTGCAGAAGCTTCTAAAAGTATGTTATCTTAAATGCTGGATATTTCTGAATCTTTGGAAACCTTACAGTTTGAATCTAATGTTGTAATGATAACAAAGTTCTTTATTAACAGCAGTTGACAAGTTTCTTCGCTCTCAATTCAAATAACCAATGAGCAAGCCTAAAATGAGGCCAATATTTTTGTTGGTTGTCAAAATCAATCAGCTTTGGCTAAACTTCTTGAAAAAGGCTGACACTTGACTGAAAACTGGAATTAGGTGGGCTTCCTGTATATTTCAGATGAAACTTCTTCATTGTGGGTGAAGCATAAAATAATTGTCCTTTCTTCAAAACACCTCACCCTCTTCTTTCTTCTTTTGGTTCATGTTTGTATGTGTTTATCTTTTTTTATGATATAATTCATCAATTTCTTGCAGGAAATTATATATGTAGAATCCACACCTGGATTGTCTCCATACCCATGCTTACCTTTTCTGCATTGTAAATTGATATTCAACTTCAGAGTGTCTTATTATTCCTTTCTGCTTTGATGTGCAAGATGTGAACTGACATTTGATTGGAAATAGAGTATAGAGTTGAAATAGTTTTTGAGTTCTTGCAGGACCATGCATGCAATAGATAGGCCTTAGGATGTCTATGAGATCCTTGCCTTGACCATCATGCATGCAAATATTGATGTGCGTGTGTGGTGTGCAGGCATGTGTGTGTGTGTGTGTGTGTGTGTGTGTGTGTGAGAAAGAGAGAGAGAGAGAGAGAGAGAGAGAGAGAAAGAGAGAGAGAGACTATACTTTTCACTAGATTTTTAAGTCAATGATGGGCCATTCAAATTAAAGATCTTTATCATGGATCTTTGGAGTACCAATATATGTCTTTAAAAAAATAAGATTATATGCTTCCTATGCATGATTCAATTGGGCATAATAATGGATAAATAATCCTAGTGTGCTAAAATGGATGATGGATATATTTCAAGTATCCATGCTGTTGGTCATGATATAAGTATCTTAAAACATGTAGGAACCAAACTTCAATATGTTTGGATTCTTCTAAACCATGGTCATGGCAAAACATCCTCTATTGTACCAAGGAAACTATTTAATATTTGTTCAATTGGTGCAATGTTGTTGAGATTGGCATTAAGTTGTAAATTGTAGAATGGTTAGATTGAAGCTAATTGTCAATCATATTATAGATCTTAAGAAATTTTCTATTTTCTTTCAGAATCTTCTGAATATAAAAGAAATATGAAATATGAGACAACTATACAGTAGACGAATGGAGAACCAAAAATACATAGATATAACGTCATATATAGCATATCCAGTTAAGCAAATATTGTGATGGTTTTTAGTGATATTTATATACTACATATCAATTCAATTATTCTTTTAGACAAAACATTTTAGAAAAAACAAGGATAAGCTTTTAACATTATGGATGTGAAAATATTAAGTTTTTCCTTTACTCCATGAATTCCAATGGCAAGCTCGCTAATTATTGCCACTCAAAATTTTAGAAAATGGGCATACATATGATTTAATATATATCATAATCAAGTTGGAACTTATAATTGAAGGACTAGATCATTATTAATATTGGAGCTCGATCCAAGTTTCCTAATAGATCCTGATCTAATGAAGAGATCTGGATTGTTTATGGCCCTGGATCATGAATCATAATATTTTAACACCAGTTAGTTGGTGTATGATCAGGAGACAATGAATACCTGTGGCTTTTGGTTTTTAGGTATCTTAAATGCTGTAGATCATGATCTACTCTATTTATCTTCAATTCCAATGGCTTATTGTATATTCTGCTTAATCAACTCCACATCAAAGGATTTAAGAGAAGTGTGGTTAGCTCTATGTATGCATTCATCCGTGTATTTATATATGGATATATACAATTGCATTTTTCTGGTATTTTTATATAAATGGAACATGATTACTAATAAGGGAGTGAGATATATCAGATTGAACCTTATAAAATTTGTAATGTATTTTTTAAGATAAGTTTAAGGATGAATAATGGCAACAAAATGTCCTTGACTCAAAACCCTAAATTTGAGCTTAGGTATTCAGAAAGATGGACAACTAAAGAAGCTTCACAGTCCCTATTGCTTAAGCCAAAGTCAACAATGAGATATTCCATTAAATATATCATGTCCTATTTATGAATAAATTTTACCTACTAAAGTATATATTTAAAGTGCTTTGAATTGTTTGGATATGCCATGTATGCTTTAAGGTATATTAATATGTTATTTAACTAAAATAATGTAAATCTACTAATATAAATGAAATGGATGGTGACTATATAGTCAGCTTGATATTTGGTGATTATCAATGGCACCTCAGCTGACGTTTGGGTGGTGAGCTAGTTCTATTTTCTGTGATTCTTGGATTGTTTTGACAGCTATAGACAAAAATGAAAGGAAATTTCTATCCTTCTGATCAATTGTTGATACATCAGAACTTTCATCAGAAACTATTGTAGGAGCCCTGTTGATAACCTATTGACTTGAAAATCCATCAACATTTGTCATATATTAGAATGCAAATCACATAACCTAGAAATGCTTTTGACAAATAACATTATGGGTGAAGGCAAATGTACATAGAATCACTCGACAATTTGGTGAAACTAGCTACTAATATCAAGGTTTGTCAAACTACTATCTTGACCCGTGCTAGTCAGCGGCTGATACCTTGCATGCCTTAAACCATTTTTTTTTCTTTTGTTTATTTTCTCATTATCTAAGGTTTCAAGAGAATAATTTAAAAGTTATCATACTTAAAATTCATATTTCCATGCTATTATCAATTTTTGGCCTGAAAAAGTGTTAAAGAAAAGTAAGTGAAAGAGAGGCAAAGAACCTCATGGGAGGCTTTCTGCCTCCGTTTCCTATTTTAACAGGAGGTGCCCTCCTGAGCCATCCCAAACTGAGCTCAACCTGGTGGTTTGGCTAGGTACCGGTCAGTACAGGCCTGTTTGGAGCCTGTACCAACTCAGTTCATTGAACTATGCTGGTTCTAGCCTGGTTCAGTTCAGTTTGGGCTGAACCGACTGGTTCGGCATGGTTCAGCTTGCCATGACTACCGTACCTTTCTAGTAGGTCAGAATGATGATCTTCCCCTTGGCATGTTTGAGCCTTTATGCTTGCTCCCTCCTCAAGAACCCTTTGCATTCTTCTTTCTTGATATAACATCTACAATTATTTATCCAGTAAGTATTTATGCCTAAAATCATATAAAAAAAAGAATTGGGAGGTAGACATCTATCCATTTGTTTGGCTTGATGAGATGCTAGAACTACTTATTGGAGCTTAGTTATGGTTGTTGCGCTTTATGAATGCATTGTTGTCTCGTCTATTTTTTACAAGTATAAGGAAAGGAGTTATTATACATTTCTTTGATTGGCTTTGTTTTAATTTTATGAACATAGGTCCAAGATCCTCGAGCTAATCATAATTGCTGGGCCTACAAGGTGACCATTTTCCCTCTTCACTATTGCCCTCAGAAGTTTATGTGGTTCAACAATTTCTTATGCTACTTTTTAATTAACATGCTCATTCATATAGCTTGGAGATCAATTTCGGTATCATGATGATGGAGAACCATCAGGTACTGCTGGAAAACCAATATATTCGGCCATTGTCTCTTCTGGAATTGATAAGGTGATGGTGGTTGTGATCAGGTGATCATTTCTCTCTAATCTATGTTGCTCTGAAGATAATGTTTTTTGTTTCTCTTGAAACATTAACATTCTATCAGTGATTCTATTTAATGTAATCAATGCATAACTTTTACTTTTTGATGCTACAAACTAGAAATAGATGATTTAAAGTTTAAATATGGATGCATTGTGATGATTACCAATATTTAGTCAGATCTATATCTTTCTGTATCTAGTAAGTTCTTTCAGCATAGCAACTTCTTGTATGGTAGATTATGCATGGTATGTTTATAGCTTCAAATATTATCAAACAAGCTGTCTTAGACTATGGTGATGATATTTAGTAATTGTGCATTATTTTCTTTCATGCCTACTATTATAATATATGGCCCATGAACTGAAATCTTCCTTTTAGTTAGTAACGTCTAACATTTTTGTGTAGGTATTTTGGAGGTATAGAGCTGGGAACCGGAGGATTGACCAGGGCCTATGCAGGAGCTGCTTCAGAATGCCTCAAAGGTGCTGCAACTTGTGTAGTGACACCCAAAGTAAGGTTATATGCCCTCAGAGTCCAGTTCTTATCTTTATTTTTGTTTATTTGCTTTTATAAGCAAAACACACACAAAAAAAGAGAAAATAGAAGAGATTACTTTGACTGACTACCTTATCATTTTTCTTATTATGGCTCCTCCCCGTGTATCTAAACCTTAAACTCTGATTTCAGGCTCCGATTGGTATGGAGGTTCCATTTGATTTGTTGGGTGTAGTGTACCATCAGGTATGTTTTTAACCACTGTAGCATGTTAATTTGTCATCATATTTTGTGAAACAAATCTAACGCAGATTCTTGAATGTATCTAATATAACATGTCAAGACATCAAGTAGCCTTTTTATTCAATCTTGATATCATGCTCCCTTAAATGCACTTGCAAGATGGCAGAGGTTTAATAAATGCATTTGCTGTCTACTTTCTATATCTTTAGTCATGCATAGACTTTTGTTATAAATTCTGTCATTCCTGACTATATTAATTTTGGGATGAATATGCTACTTTTGTTATCTCCCTAGCAGTTTCCACCATCTATAAATTGAGAAACTTTCATTGTTCTTATGACAACCTATCATTCTGAATATTCCGGCCAACCATGTAAAGCAATGAATTGAAGAGCTTCTGTGCTATCCCAGGACATGTTTCTGAGATATCATGCAGCAACGAGCATTGGAAACTTTTGAAAAGAATTTTTTTTTTTACAGAAAATATTATCTCAGATCTTCATATATAGATGGTTCTCTGTTCTCACAATTAATCTTTAAGTTGTGTCTGTGGTTTCAATTCTGTCAGATAGTCTGACTCTTAAAACTAGGTATTCTATTTTGGGCTTAATAAGACTCAGCAAGTCAATGAGTCCGCTGATGAACAAGCCTTGCATATGTACTATCTCTATTTTGTTGTGTCTCTGTTTGTTGTTTCATTATTGCAAGATACTAGGTAGCTTAATATATACTCATTAAAATAAGTTAAGTTTCATTTGGAAGATACCTTCATCAATGGAGTGTGCATATTAGCCATAATTGACATTATTTTTAAGGGTATGTGGTCATTATAATTAAATAGTGCATGTCAATTGTGAAATGTCAACTAGTATTGGACCATGTAATAATTACTTGAGGGGAGAAAAATGCAGTTATTACTGTTTGCTAAGAAAATGATGATACCGAACTTGTACGCATTAGTAGCTAAGTACACTTTGTCATACAAACCAGACGTGAAGAAACTATTGATTAAATGAGCCAGAAATAGCAGAATCGGTAAGTTTTGATTGAATGGAAATCCACCCTTGTCATCACTCTCTTCCCTGACTTTGTGTAAATTACCATTGAGAATTTTTTTAGATGAAGTCTTACCTGTTTTCATTGCTTGGGCTCTTCCTTCAATGTGTTTGACTGGTATTTGTTTGTATCTGTCATGTACATATGGCTTAATTTGATCTACTAATATTGGTGCAATTGTTGTATGTGTTTGGACTATTTTGTACTGAAAACAATCATAGAACTATCAGTATCATATGACATTTAGTGTCTGTGGATTTTTTATTTTTTTATTTGAAGTTTCTTACATGCTGATAGGGCCTAAAAAGGATCTTACAATTTCTTTGAACTGCATGGTTTGCAACAGCTGCAACGTTTCCAAGCTGAGGACATCAAGCAGGACTATGATACTGGTAAAGATGGTATCACAATGGTCACATTTAAAGTAGAATATGAAAAAATTGAGAGCCTGGAGAATGCAATTAACTCTGCTTGTAGCCGAAAAATTGAGTTCTATAAACGTTAACCCAGGTTCTGTTGATTTTTTTCCCTTCATATGTATGTGCACATTTTGGGGGGAGGGGGGAGTAAACGAGGACAAGTGCTTTGCAGCAACCATGTTTGTTTTAGCGATCAAAGCAGTTTCTCTGAGTAGCCCATATTATTTATTCACCTTCGGCAGCCATTCCTTTCCTATCAGATTCATCTTCATCTTCGGCGGTCAGTGGATATGCATACAGATTTTGGTATAGGTCTCAGGGAAGTGGTTTATATATTTTACTCAAAGCATATGAATCTGATCAGTTTGAGCTATAATCTTATTTTTTATATGTTGAAAGTTAATAAGCATTAATATCACAGCTTTAATCTGGATATTATCAAATTAGTTTTGATCCATATTTACCTCCAACAATGGATTATTGATTGAAGCTGTTCACTTCTTAATATGTTTGCCAATTACATTGCCATGTGCTATAGCATAGGATATTCACACGCATGGTAAAGAGCTTATAAAAATGTAGTTATGCTTATGAAGTCCTTTTTCTGGATTGACTGTGGAGACTAATGTTGAAGAAACTGGGAAGGAATCCTCAGCAGTTTTAAGGTCAAAAAACCTCACTATGGAAACTGATGGAACTTGTTTCTAGGTTTAAGAAACATAACCTGCACATGACCTGCCCTGATATATTTGAGCTGAGAAGGCAGGTATCTATTTTCCAGATTTTCTAGTGTTTGAATTTCTTATAAAATTGAGGTATGCTGGTGTTTGGATGTGGGCTTATATGTTAACTATGAACTTTTAAGCTCTCGGTTGTAAGTTTGCTCCTTTCCCACTTACGTTGCTGCAGTATCAACTATCTCATGCCTGAAATTAGCACGTCAGATAATATCTTAGTATTTAAAAGGCTTTGGATAAATTCTTGACCACAAAGTAATTTACCTGGCATGTTCATAAATTTTGACTTTGAATCCATATGATGGACGCTATTGGCCATATGGCCTTTTATTAGCTTTTGTTAACTCTGCCATTGCCTTAAGTTCACAATGGCTGGTTCTTATATGGTCAGATTTGCCATCACACTTCACATTATTTTTATGTGCTGGTACGCTCATTCCAGACATAACAATTGTCTTTCATATTATCGTTCACTCACCATTCTTCTAGTTCTCTGAATTTATACCATTGTATAAAAACTATTTGTGTTTTACCTTATTATTTGGATTTGCTTGATTTTATTGTTCTATTGAATTATATCATCTTCAGCATTCAAAATGCATTTTACAGATTCTTGATAAGGGTCTGATCCTGGGGTTTTGTTTCCCCTTATCTGTCACCAGACATGTACCTTTAACACTCATTCTGTGCAATGCAATAAAACAAAACTTGTTTTGTAGCTCTTCTTTGACTGCTATCATGTAACAGTATGAAAATCTGTTTAACAGGAAGAATTGTTTTGTTGGTAAGTTGAATTATTTTCATTTGCATAGTTTTTACTGAGGTAATTATAGTAATATATGGCTTTAAAATATATATATATATATATATATATATATATGGTGATTTAGTTTGAAAAGTGATCCTCTTGCAGGCTGTAAGAAGATGTGCATGCTTGGTAAAAATACTTATCGGCTGTGTTGTATGGTGGGACAAATAATGCTTATCTAAGCTATCAGAAGTGTCACTTCAATCGAAATGCTATTTGCTTATGTTAGTTTGACAGCTTTATTTAGCAGTAGGTAGAGCTTTCTTCAAGCAACAGGTAGTATTTTCAGATTTTATTTATCAATTATGACATGTTCTCACTCAAACATCAAAGGCATTTACATTCAACAACTAATTATTATAGATAGGTTCCATACTTTCTGAAATGGTTTGGTGATTCTAAGTAGAATGATTTTTCATGAAGCAGTTATGGCAAGTATAAAAACATAATTTTTGTTGGATCCAAATATTAGTTTGCCTTGATTTGATGAGATTCGCTTGCTAATATGAACCTCCCTCCAAATAAGCATGTGAGATACCCGTTTCTTTTAATACTAAAAGTGTTCGTTTATAATCATATGCCTGGGCTTCTAGTTCCTTTAATAAAATATGACGATATGTTGTGCTACTAAACCTATATATTGTCCTTTCAATACCTGATCCATATGATGATGTTACCCCATCCGCATAACATTTCAGATGGTCCACTTTAGGTTATCTTCAAAGCAAAACTTGAGCACCACCTTTTTGAGAAAAGGTGAGGCAAATTGTTTTGATCCTCGCAATCAAGCGTTAAGCCTGCGGGAAGGGTTTGATTTAACAAATTTCTAGTTTTTCATGATAAGCCGATTGGAAGAAAATTTGCAATAAAGTTTTCTACCGTTCGCCCAAGGGGTTTCTCAGGCCAATCAAGAATCCACTCTTTGAAGCCCTTGGATTCCCACAGATGAGCCAAGTTAACGATGTGAAAAGTAAATAGACGATCGGATGTCTTCTCTATTTGGTTGATTGGAGGGCGTGCGGTATCCAGATCGGGAGCATGCCCGGGGAAGTCTCCATATAAAACATCTGGATCCTTGATGCTATCGGTTGTGCTTCTCAAAATTTAGCTCTCTGGTGTTCCTTGTCACTGCGATCATGGAAGAAGGCGAACCATCACGTCAATTGTTATGCAAAGTGGTTGGGCGGCGGACGACAACTGCTTGCCAAGTTCTCTTGGGCGAATGCTTGAAGGTGGATGGAGCGTCCTAACTTGATGCACATCAGTTAAGGAAAAATAAAAAAAAGAGAGAGAGAGAGAGAATAGATCTATCCTCATAATGTTCGAATGAGCAAAGGTGCTCGGTTGTGCCTCTCAAAATTTAGCTCTCCACTATTCCTTGTCGCTACAATCATGGACGAAGGATCACGTCAAATATTTTGCAAGGTGGTTTGTCGGACGACAACTGCTTACCAAGTTCTGCTCTTGGGTGAATCCTGAAGGTGGTTGCAACGTCCTAACTAGGTGCGCATTAGTTTAAAAAAAATAAAAATAAAAAAAAATAAAAGTAATATAGTTAAAACTTATGAGTGGATCTATTTTCATAATATTTGATATTGAATTAGCTTTCAAATGCATTTTGGATCAATCAGAATGAAGGCTAACGTTATAAGTATTTAACAACCACAAGTTAATGCCTCCAACATCCGCATTGGCAATGTTGTGAAACTCAACACAGACAATCTGAACCCTTGCACAATTTTATTACGTATGGATGAACTTGTGATGAATGGACAACTGATTTACTATTTTAAGTATCCATGAAGACTTCGCTAGTTACATCTTAACCCTCCTGTTGATGCTGGTCTCCAAAAAATACTCTCTACTAATCATGTGAGGCTTCTAGCATGAGTGTCAGTTTTTTTGACACCAAGCCATGCAAGAGACGCACGTGATTTCATGTGAAAATATTTATGCTTTTGGTCCTCAAACTTTCACTCAAAATTCATCTTGGTTCCTAGATTTTTAATTGTTACAATTTAATCCATTATGTTTTAAGAATTTTACATGCATAACTTTCTGTTATATGATGTTAATTAAAATTGATGAAATAGCTGATGTGTTGCCCTAATGTTTTACTACAAGCCGGATACTAGCTTATCATGTGAGACAAGTGACAATCTATGTATTTGCAATAGAATGACATGTTAGTTATTTCATCAATTTTAGTTAATTTTAATTAATAAAACGTTAAGAATGTAATATGCTTAAAACATAAAGGTCTAAATTATAACAACTGAAAGTTTGAAGACCAAAATAAATCTTGAATGAAAGTTTGAGAATCAAAAATATGTTTTAGCCTTTCTACAAACCAAACTAGTTATTCTGTTAGTCAACATTTTTCTAGAACACAGGATGAATAAACATTCAAGAGCATTAGAAATGGTAGATCTCAAATTCTGGATCAATGGAGAAATTTCGTTTATCTTAAAATAAATAAATATAGTAAAATGAGCTCGCTGGAACAGCACCAATGGCATCAAGGCATTAATTCCTATATGGCACATCGCCTAAATATATGACAAGGTTATTTTCCTTTTTTTGGGTTGCTGGCGAGTTGTTGCACACTGTTGATCTAAGACATGTAACGAAGTTTTTTTAATGACTGTTTATTGGGACGTGCATGGTAATTGCATGATACGCGCCAAGTTAATCTGAGGACACTTGGGTTTTGCATTAGGAGTTTAAGAGCCTCATGTGCTCTTGCTGTTGAAACCAATTAACTCTGATGATTCCATAAGTTAATTATGTCTCGCACTCAAAAAATAAGATAACTTAAATGCGTTATCTCGTGCCAAGCTAAACAATCGATCCTTTTTCAAATTAGGTTGCACCGTGCATGTCAGCAATGCAAAAGGATGCATCGAGTTCAACTTTCCGTCAACACATTGAGTTCTACGATGACAAGTAAACAAGTCGCATAGGTGAATTTCTTGTTTGATTTCAGCCTTTTTATTTTCTTTTTCCCTTTCCAAACTTGTTTTATTTTACTTGGTCTGAGGACCACTAGCTTGCAATTGCATCCTTGTATAAAGAATGGTTCCCCCCATCCCCACCACGCCCACGCACGGGCAAAGCCACTACTTGCATCCTTTGTCACGGATTGGAAATTCATAAAGAATGGCCAAAGTGTTTCCCACAATATATATATATATATATATAGAGAGAGAGAGAGAGAGAGAGAGAGAGAGAGAAGCAAAAAGTGACTGAAAGGCCTGAACCAAGAAATTAAATCCAATACGAGAGTGACTAAAACCAATCAGCAAAAGCACAAAACACATCCATGGCACAAACATAATACAAGCCAGCAGTACATAACTGAAGTAAACCCTCACACCTCTCACTCAAAAGAACTCCAAACCTTGCTGCAGTTTCCGTGGTTTGCAGCATTCACGGGCTTGAGGGCGGAGATAGGAAAGGGATTGGCGGCATCTGGACACCAGGGATTGATGGCATGGTAATTGGAATTGAAGACAATGGAGGAATGCCTTTTGGAATGGAAGGAATCGTGGGCAATGGGGTAGCTGGGATTGCAGGCATGGGAAGAGAAGGCATTGGGCCAGCCGGCATGGTTGGCATTGGAGGCAAAGATGGCATTGGCAGCGTTGGCATGGATGGCAAAGGAGGCAATTGGGTGGTTGGTATGGATGGTATGACGGGCTTTGGCAGTCCTGGGATCGTAGGCAGGGATGGCGTAGCTTGTGCAGTCTCAGGCGCTGGAGTATCTAAAAGATGGCGTGCTGCATAGCTTCCATTAATGCTCACCAACGTCACAAGCAAAGCTAGGAGGCACCAAGTTTGAGAAGCCATGGATATAAATGGGAGCGAAGAGCTAATGTCTGAGTTAAGGAAAGGGCTAAGAACTATGGGTTTGTATCTTTTCTGTGAAGATTAAGTTGCAATGCTGGGTTTTTTATAGCTAGAGATGTTGAGGGGGATTCAAAGAATAATCATTTGGTTGGTGATCCGTATAGAAGGAGAGCTTTTGGTTTGTTCATCTTCTCACCCATTCTGCCCGAAATGTCAGAGGGATACGGCGTCGTTGGGGTTTTTATTTAATTACGATGTTGTTGGTTTCATATCCCATCCGTGCCTCCAGTCTCCATGTCTGGGCTTTTCTACACGGCAAGATTTTTTTATTATATTATGTTATAATATTATTTACTATAATATTATACATAATGGACATTTTTATTGGACGTTCTTTTCTCCTGGTGGAGGAGGAGCATTTTTGTCCTCAAATTCCGTGCTAAGATCATGATGATCTTGAATACTTGTGCTCAAAGATATAAGTTCGGAATCATTATGTTAGATAATGATTATATATATATATAGATAGAAATGATTTAAGATTACTATTATATAAGATCACTAAGGTGTAACTAAATATTGTAATTAATTCTATCACTGCTACTTAAATCGTTGATAATCTTGGATGGGTCACCTTATATCAAACAATCCTATATTGTTAGAGCCGATCATAGGCTAACTAGCTCCCTCAGCCTACTAAATTCAGTCCAAAATTTTACAATCTTGAGCACTAAAAAGATCCTAGGGAAAAAGACAATTCAAGTCTAATGGGCAAGTTTAGGACTGTCATTTTGTGATTGAGCCAAGCTTGGTCAAAAAGTATAAGCTTAATGATTAGGTCAAGCTAGGTATTGGCATGAGCATCATGCCTAGTTATTAAAGTGTACCTTGGCCTAGCTTCTCATTTTAATAGCTTTATAAGATTCTCAAAATAAAACTTAAAAATAAGAGAATTTTTACAATGAAGAGAAATGTAGGACAAGCATTTGGATATTGATACTAAAATAGCTAACAATTCATTTCCAAAATGCTCAAACTATAGGTTACTAGGAAAGTGGAGTAAAGAAAGAATTTTTCAATAACATCAAAACCATCAAAAAAAAAAGAAAATCAGATTCCTTTCCAAAGAATAAAAAAAAAAAAGAGAAACAAGGAAATGTAGAACTTTAACTTTAGAGATTTATTTTTTGATAATGATGTGACATAAAATAAATAAATAATGCATGGCAAAAAGAATAATTCTTTTTTAACTAAAGAATAGGGTTAAGTAATGAATAGACATAACTAGTCAAATCAAGACTCTAGTGTCTTTCTAGTCTCAAAAGATGTTTCAATAGTTTTCTAAATTATAAATGGATGTCGCAGGTCATGAACAACTTTATGTGACCCATAACCTGCTATCATTCTTTCCAGGTTCCCTACTAATTGAGCATGATGGTGCTTTTTATAATTATCTTATATTTATGTTACTGTATATTTATAATAAAATTATTTTATAATTTTATTTTCAATAAAATGCACAGTAACATAAATATAAGATAATTTAATAACATTAATCCAAATATTGGATGTAAGTGCTATTATACCATCAATTTTTTTAAAATATAAAATTATATTTTCTTTCTAATAAAAATATTATTTAAAATAATCAGATTTAGTAGTATTTGAGGAAACTTTTTAAATACAGGATTTAGGAAAAATTTCCATATATTTTTTAAATCTAGATTTTTAGCAAAAGTAAAAGATATTTTATTAACTACAATGAATTTTGATAATTCTTTCCTATTTAATTTTTAAGAAGAAAAAAATTTTCTAATTTACCTCCTTGTCCAAGTCTAATTTGAGATTGGGTAGTGTCATAAGCTACACTCTCATAATTCTTCCAATGTTGGGTCAGATGATCGATTTCCTATGAAATATCGTAGCTGTAATCTTTCTTGCAGACTTTATAAACAAAGACGGAGCCTTTGCTAGCGATTTTCTCGATATCGAAATGCGAATAGACTCCGAAGTTCGGGTCTAGCCCTATACTTGGTGGCTATCAGGCACCGATGGTAGCAGTGGGCTCAAGTACATCGGCTCCAAATGATTGGTGTGCCCTATATTTTATTATGTCGATGTCGAAGTCGAAGAACTCTTAGCCATGGGGTGGGTGAGAGCTATCGGTACCCAGATTTTGACATGTCGATTGTAGATAATAGAAAGTAAGAGTAGAGACTAGAGAGAGATTAAGATAGCTAGGCGAGTAAATTAGAGAGAAATTAAGATAGCTTAGGAGTGATTAGGAAGGTTTGTAAAAAAGATGAGAAGGGCTTAGGAGAGCTTAAAAAGAGCTTAAGTAAGCTTTAGAGAACTTATGGTTTAGTCTCGAGGTGAAGGAGAAGGGTTGGAGGCTATTTATAAAAGATTGGAGGGCTTCTAAATAATCCAAACAACCTTACAAAACTAGTTGTTTATTGTTATCGTGAAGTGCAAATATGTCTTTTTGACCTAAAGATTAGAATAATTTTGAAAACTAGCCGTTTATGGCGGTTAAAAAAGAAGTTAAAATTGGAATTGGATAAAAATATCCCCAAACTAACCATTTTATGATTATTTTGTGGGTATTTTTGGAAAAAACTCTCTAGGCCTCAGGCATGCTAAATGCATGCCCAATAGGCCATGCTTGGCGTGCTTTGGTCCAAGCAGGCCTTATGCATGCCGGACCGGGTGTGAGCCCGGCATGTTGGGTCCATGTGCCGAATTGGTGTGGGCCTAAGGGCTATGGTTGCAAGCCAGCCCCGTTAGGTGCCAAGTGGGTTATTTCATGAGCTATGGGCCATACCATACTAGTTCATGGCGCAGAGCGTCGCCATGGTTGACACAACCCACGATGTCCTCCAAAAAAGTGGCTCGGCATGGCTGATTTATGATTTGTGCTTAGCGAAATTTCGACATAACTACCATAGCAACCGTGCCGGCCCGAGCCAACATGGCTAGTATAAGCAAGCGTGGCCGATATGAGCCGATATGGCTACTATAGCAACCCGGTATCGGCTCGGATTAGCCCGGCCGTTTGACACCTCTATCTTGGCTTCGTAGGGACTCCATCCCTTAACATGTCCGACCAATTGCTTCTCACAACTTGCTTCCTTTCTTCAGCTCGGCCACACGAAGGCTCATGGACGAGAAATTAGAAACCCTAATTATCATCATCTACTTCGTAGTCATCTCATTTTCATGGGGGAGAAAATTGCTGGACCGCATGATATCTCACATGAGATCTCCCTAACGTCGCCACTGGCTTCCTCTACCATAGTCGAGCACGGCCCTACCTAGCTTCTGCACCTGAGTCTCTCAAAGCATGGATGTAGGCAACTTCGTAAGGACACCAAGCCATTGGAAGCATGACCGTGAAGCCCTGACATTTCGCCTATAGAATGCGGCACCTCCTAGACCGCTCGTGCCTCTACGTATCCGACCCGAGTTATAGAAGTTCCTTATCGGGTGCTTGCACTTCCCATTGCACCACATGGTTCTTCGCATCTCCGATGACTCTGTTCAGCCACCGTATTTCCGCTGCATAACCCGCAAGCTCGCTTTTAGGGATAGAGACGTTGTGCCGATGAGAATCCATATTCCACCCTTAGTCCGGCCCATCGGAGTTTGGTGAGAATGCGGCACTCTAGATCCTGGGCCGTGCCACACGCATCCAGACCCGAGTTATAGAAGTTGCCTTACTCCGGTGCTTGCACTTCCCATTGCACCATGAATGCCGCATCTCCGAAGTGACTTGCCGTGCCACGCGTATTTCCGCCGCATAACCCACAAGCTCTCGCTTCTGTGATAGAGACGTTGTGCGCGATGAGAATCCATATTCCACCCTTCACCAGCCCATCGGAGCTGGGTGAGAATGCGGCACTTCAGATCCGCCGTGCCACACGCATCCGACCCCCGAGGTGATAGAAGTTCATTATCAAAGCTTGCACTTCCCATTGCACCATGGTTCTTCTAGACTCCGACACTTGCCGTGCCATCGTATTAAGCTGCATAACTCGCAAGCTCAAGCAGATGTAGACGTTGTGCGCGATGAGAATCCATATTCCACCCTCAGTCCACCTAGCCTGAGTTTAAAAGTGAGAATGCGGCACTTGGGGACCGGGCCGGTGGCTGCTGCATCCGACACCGAGTTATAGAAGTTCCTTATCTAGTGCTTCGTACTTCCCATTGCACCATGGTTCTTCGCATCTCCGATGACTTGCCGTGCCACCGTATGTTCCGCCTTGCATAACCTCTGCCAAGCTCACTTCGTGGATAGAGACGTTGTGCCGATGAGAATCTATATTCCACCCTTAGTCCACCCCATCTAAGTGAGTTTGGAGAGAATGCGACCGCCTAGGAGTCATTGTGCTGCACACGTATCCGACTCCGAGTTATAGAAGTTCCTTATCTAGTGCTTGCACTTCCCATTGCACCATGGTTCTTCGCATCTCCGATGACTTGCCGTGCCATCGTACTGGCCACATAACCCGCAAGCCTCCTCGCTTCAGTGATGCAGACGCAGCCGACGAGAATCCATATTCCACCCTTAGTCCGTTGTACCTCACCTGAGGTTGGTGAGAATGCGGCACTCTAGGATCTCTGGCTGCGTGCTACACAGATCCGACCCGAGTTATAGAAGTTCCTTATCTAGTGCTTGCACTTCCTATTGCACCATGGTTCTTCGCATCTCCGATGACTTGCCGTGCCACCCTATTTCCGCTGCATAATCCGCAAGCTCGGCCTCGTGGATAGAGACGTTGTGCCGAGATGAGAATCTATATTCCACCCTTAGTCCAGCCCATCGGAGTTGGTGACTATTCTTTAATCTCGAGGCTGGGGACCTTTCATCATTTCTAGTCCTCATTTTGCTTAAAAGCAAGGTGAGTATCAGAGGGTACGCATATATTAATATTTTTAGGCTTTCTCTCGCGATCAAAATTCTAACTTAGACT